>CM038796.1:186519514-187024418 GCA_021764765.1 Vicia sativa | reverse complement strand
ATGAATTTTATTATTTGATATGATATAAAATATATTTGTATGCGCGTGTAAATTTTAAATGAATTATTAAATAAAAATTGAACATTGATTATGTAAACTTAATTGTATTAAATAATATACACACAGGGGAAAAACTATGAATGAAACTAAAATAATTTGAAAATATCACATACAAATGCAAATGCCAAATTTTTAAATATAAATACAAAATTTGAAATAATTTATTTAATTATAAAATTAAAAATAATTATATGGTGACCCGTGATTAATTTCACGATTAAGTATAATTATTGTTCATTTTATAATTAAGTAAATAATTTCAAATTAAGATAATAATTAATTAAATTAAAATAGATATTGTGTTGATAGTGACCCATGAGATAAATAAATTTTTGAAGAATAAAATGATAAATTGAATAATGTAAAGACCAAACATAATATAAACCGAACAATATGATGAAAATTAAAATAAATTTTAAAAAAATATTTATAAAAAAATTCTTTGAAGGTTTTATTTTAATTCTTTATAATTTTTTTAATCAAAATATATATTATTATAAAAATAACTAAAAAAACACTATTATAAATAATGTTTAATGTGATTACTTTTGAATTACAATACCAAAAAAAACTTGTGATAGAAATGTGACTATATTATTTTAAAATGCGATAGAAATTCACCTTTATGAAAGGATTGTGAATCTTGAGATGAATGAGAGAGAAAAAGAATTGTGAGAAGTAGTATATGGACGATACTTACATGGAGGATAATTACATAGAAGATAAAAGATATTTAAAAAATGACCGATCAAAATAAAATACTTGTTTGCTTGTTGGGATAAGATATTCAAATTTATAAAATTAATTTGTTAATTACAGAAATATCTTTTTTATAATGGAGAAATAAAAAAAAAAAAAAAGCACAAATATGATAACTTGATAATTGATTAGGATAACATATAATGATATATAATAATAATAATTGTAAGTAAAAGTTTGTTTGTAGCTAAAAGTTATACTTACATTCAATTTATCATTACATCGTGCCTCTTGATAATTAGTGTCAAGAGGATAAATTTTACCTACAAATATTTGACTTTTAATATTGTCACAATTTAGCGTTATAATTGACGTGAAAGTGGATGTCACTAAATTCAGATTTTTACACAAACATATTTGACTTTTAATATACTCCCTCAGTTCTTTTATAAAATACTCCCTCAGTTCTTTTATAATTATTACTTTATAATTATTACTTTTTTGACTTTTTACATATACTAACAAAAATAATTATTAGTGTTGTTACTTTTATACAATAATTTTTCTTCTATTTATAATTTATTTAACTTTTTATTTAAATTAATTTATTTTTTCTCTATATAATAAATAATTAGGAGACAAAACTATATTTGAAATTTGAAAATCACAATTAAAAGAAACAAAAAATTTACATAAAAATGACAATTATAAAACAACATAGGGAGTATGATGAGTGTCAATGAAAAATCAATTTTATTGTACAAGTGAATAATTACCTCTTGGTAGGCTTAAAATATAAAAAGACAAATAGAAATAGAAATACATAATTTTAATTTACTTCTAATACATAATATTTTTGGGAAAAATATAAAATAGAAAACACACTAATTAAAATACAACTCAGATAACCTAAGAATAGACCCAAGATGTACCTATCTCAGAAAAAAAAAATACAACGAAACCCACCAGAAACTTCAACCACCAAACGCAAAAAAACACCAAAACTAGAAAAGGTAACCAAAAAAACATGGCACAAACTAGATCTCTCCCAGTAGAACCAGCAAACACTCTATCATTTCGGAATTTCCAAACCGACCAGACCACCTAATATAATACTTACACACGTTACAAATCAAACAAGCTTTGCATGCATAAATAAAAGAAAATAGAACTCCCAACTCATAATTTAGTAGAGCACCTAACTAGAACTTAACAAAACTACTAATTATCTTTCATAATACTAAGTATATCTAGATAATGCATGCAACATGCATGCATGTAGAGGTAACTTATAGTTTAGAGGTGGACAAACAAAACCAGGAGGAGGAGTCTTCCCACAAGTGACTAAAACTTGAAGAGCAAGAGGAAGGAAAATATTCAGGTTAAGAACCTTAGCCCTAATAGCAGTACAAAGACAAAGAGCAGCTTCGAGATCAACCAATCCATGAATAACAGGACAACACTCATTCTCCGCAGGGTTTCCAATTCCAACATGAACAAGACCTCCAAGAACATCCAAACAAAGTCCAAGTTTGAGTGCATCGATTGGACAAGTTGGTTGAACCACTGGTGGAGAGACTGTTGGTGGAGGATATATGATCGTTGGAGGTGGTAAAAGTGGTGGAGTGACGATTATCGGCGGCACGACAACAACAGGAGGAGGAGTCACTATTGGACGTCCTTTTCCACCGCCGTGATGTGGTGGATGTTTTGGATGGCTTGGTTTGTGGTGGTGGTGAGGTGGTGGATTTGGTGTGCATGTACCACATGCATGTATCATCACTGGTGTTATGATATTCAACATTAATATCTTGAAGATGAAAAATAGAGCTTTTGATTTTGATGATGGCATGATGAATGGTGCGAATGTGATACTGATACACACACTTTGGTTGCTTTTCTTTGGTTTTGATACTACATGTATCATCACTGTTGTTTATATAGCTGTCGTTTGATGAGGAATCAAGCAGTGAAGCGGTGATGGTTCAGAATTTGATTTAACTTTTTCGTTGTCATATTGGAAAAGCTAGACTCAAATTTTCAACAATGTCAGCGTTATAGAACATATCCCTAGGCTTCTGAGTGCAGAGATATAATTGAAGTTTTTGGAGTTTTGTTTGTTGATTTGTGATTCCGAGGTGAACCCGTGACTCTTGTTCAGTACAATCCGTGAACACTGCTTGCATGGAGTTCTGAAACTTGCCGAACAGGATGCTATAATATAATATTTCCTTTGCATCTCTTTGGTTTTTTCACATAAATTGCAAATATTCTTCTTCTCTTGGTGGTGAGGTGTTTGACACCAATTTCATTCTTCTTGACACGTTGGAAGAAACATGTAAGCCAAGAAGAGTGTTTGGACCATATAAGCAATGTTCATCATTTGCATTAGCTAAATTCTAAATATATATTTTGTCATTGTGTTATCAACAATTGAGTAGATATATGTTGTTTGTATAAGAAACAAAAGATTTGTTTTTCTAACATGCTCTTAGATTTCAATGGAGTAGGGTAACCTTAGACCGGGGAATTTAAATGTTGAAACATGGGATTAATATCATGGAATCCAATCCTTAGCTGAAAAATCCTTCACATATCTCTCCTGCTCCATTCTTTGTTGTTGAATTAATTTAGTAGTATGGGATACCACAACCCGTATGGTCGGTTGTGAGGTAAAGGGGTAATTATATAAGTATGTATGAGGCTATTCATCATGGTCGCTTGACCGATAATTATAAGTCAATTAGCGCGTTACCTATCATAATGGTTACTTTAAGCAACTATTGTGATATGCTTTATTGCAAAATATTTAATAATGGTTGTTTTACGCAACCGTTGTAATATATATATATATATATATATATATATATATATATATATATATATATATATATATATATATATATATATATATATATATATATATATATATATCTAATTTATTATAAATTATGTGAAATGTTTAGATCGTCAATGCACAATAAACATATAACCTTTCAATCTGATATAGAAACATTATAATATGAAAAGTTAAATTATTGGAAGAGCAAGTTACATGTTCAATGCTAAAACAAGTACTCTTCAGCTTCTTATCCACATTTTATTCTTTTACTGTTAGAACTTGTTTTAATGCTCCTAGTTCTTCAATTCTACATCCTTTACCTTTAATTCATTTTGCAACATACTATTTACTTTGAATACTAAATAAGGATGTATGAAATAAGTTCTCACTATTAAAGAGCGAAATACAGATAATGAGTTTAATAATTCTTGTCTAGAATTAAATGTGTAAATTCTTTTCAAATATAACATTGTCTATCATATTCTAATTTTATAATGCAATTCGAAAAGTTATTTATTTCGTAAGGTGTTAGAAAAACTCTCAAACCACATAAGATATAATACACTCATCTTTTAAAAAATATTAACAGTAACATTTATCAACAACAAACCTTAAACAACATACACCTTTTATATATAACAATAACAACATCAACTCATAAAATGAGTCACAAACGTACCTATCCCATAATGACATTCAAAATGAAAGAAAACGGGGATAAAGCTGAAGTGAGAGCAGTAAACATGAGTTAATTCTAATGCTTCAACGATTCAGAGACGATTAAGACAAAGGTTTAATTCTGAGACTTGGGACAATTCAAAGATGATCAAAACAAAGATTTAATTCTGATGCTTCAACGGTTCAGAGACGATCAAGACAAAGATTTAATTCTGATACTTATTTGGGATATTTTCGAGAGCAGTTCAAAGCGATCAAGACAAAGATTTCATTTTGATACTTATTTCATGATATTTTCGAGCAGTTCGAGAGGCGATCAAGACAAAGATTTAATTGAGATACTTATTTAGGGATATTTTCGAGCCGATTCGAGGCATCAAGACAAAGATTTAATTCGATACTTATTTCATGGAATTTTCCAGATATAATTCAGATACAAGATTTCATTCTAATATTCCTTCCGATACAGTCATTCCAATATACCTAGATACAGTTCAGATGTGATCGAAATATAGATTCATTCTGATACTCATTTCACTATATTCTCGGTCACGGTTCGAGTTGATTTATACATAGATTTAATTCTAGCAATCATTCCAATACATCTTCAGATACAATCAATACATAGATTTATTTTGACACTCCTCAACATATGCTAGATACAGTCTGATATAGACTCATCCTAGTTTACGTCTCAGATACAGTCGAACACAGACTCATTCTGATAATCTTATCAATAGTTACTCCGAATGGCATCTTTAAGTCCATTCAAGCAATATTATCAACTAACAGTGTTACTTTGTGCACTGGTGAGTGCAAATTTCTGGGCACTTAAGTGTTCAATCCTCTTCCACCTTCAGATCAAGAATGGTGGATACACAAATCTAACTCCTCATGTTTAAGAAGATTGAGCAGGGAAGTTGTTGTACCCAAACTTTGCCTCACATATTTGAGACAAATTGATTTAAGAAGCTTCCTCACACTCATAGGAGTCTCAAAGGCTCAAAGGTTGACCATACAAGTTCTTTTCCTAAGCAATCAACCTGACTAGGGTTTTGCTTCTCTAAAAGAAATTGAGTTTCCAAAGTCTCAAGTTGACTTCATGGTGTCTCATATACCTCAAAGTATCTCCATGACAAGTCTCAAGCATTTCTTCACAAGATTGCTCGATTAATTGCTCAAATGATCAACAATAGATTGTATTGAGTAAAAAGTTAACTATGGCCAATATACAATCAAACTTCAAGATTTTTGGTCAACATCAACTTTTTGAAGTTAGATTTATCATTTGATTGAGAGTTGATCATGATTCATCAATAAATCAAGATTTACTCAAAATTCAAAAAAGTTGCTAAATTAGGGTTTTCTTAAGGAAAAGTCAATTGAACTTTGACCAACCACAACTTTCACATACTTTATCAGAAATTCCTCAACCAAAACTCATCTTGAAGTAAACTCAATTCCCTATAACTTTGTCTCTCTAAGATCAAGGCCAAAAATGCTTCATTTGAGAGATATATGCCAAAACATTATAGGTCATTTTGAAAGTCAACAAAAAGACATTTTTTGTCAAAGCAATTTACATGAAGATAAAGGCTTCAAGTCAAAAAGTGATGAACATGAAAGTTTTAGGAGACATCTTGAGCTTTCCAAAAAATTCAAGATCACCTTTATGTGATGAAAATTGAGAGAGTTGTGATTGGTGCAAGTTGAGCTTTGTTTTTTGAAAAGTACATGAAATCTACTTTGAGCAAATTGGAATTTTTGGGCTAATAGACTTAAATTTTTTAGGTCCAAGCATGTTCATGACCTCTTGAAGGACCTCAAAATTCATATTTTTATTTATTTGCATTTTATTTCATTTAACTTGGATTTTATTCATAAAAAATCAAAATAAAATGAAATTAAACAAATGGATAAGAGGAAGTAGTAGGCGCCTAGTCACATGCTTCTAGAAGCCAAATCAACTCATTCAATCCTCCTTATACCCCCTCAAATTCGTGATCCCTCCAAGATGGAAGTTTTTCAAATAAATTTGGAAAGTGTCCATTCCTTTCATGACCATTAAATCGTGTGGAAGCCAAGAGGAGACAAAATCTTCAAAAAAAGGAAACTTAAAAAAACATCTTTCATGAAGTTTTGATAACCACTTTATGGCTTGATCTTTTCCTTATTTATTCTACTCTCATTATTCTCCTATAAATAAACAAGCCCCTACACAGAGAAAAAAAGATCCATAGAAACAAGGTTTTGATCACAAAATATATTCAAGAAATAGTGCAATTCAAAATTCAAAGTCGCCAAATTTGAAGGAATTCAAGCCTTCCATTCAACTCTGAGTATTATAGAATTGATAAAGCGGTTTTGTCCATGCATGAGGCCCATAAGCGTAAACCATTACCCACCATTGTGATGCTGTGATTTTGTATTTTGTTCATATCTCTCTGTACATGAACTTTTATCCAATTCTGAGACCACCAATGGATTTTTGGTTGTCGATTTAGGTGGATATGACTTTTCTTTTGTTTCGATTCTCGACATTTTGCAGGTTCTGATTTCCTCTTCACCTGAGAAGACAGTTGAAAATGATTTCTTAATTATTTTCTTTTAATTAAAATTAACAAAAAAACAATAAGGATTAGACTTAAGTTTTTTAAATCTCGGGACTTTCTCTTATTAAACTTAACCGTTTTATGATTAACTATGTAAATAAAATTTTTAGACAATTAACTATTTTTAGCATGAAAAATATATAAAGTCAAAAAATTAGTTTGTCCAATTGATATTTTTATCAAATTAATTTAGACTTAGGATTTTCTATTAATTAGTTTTATAAAATAAGTTAGACTTAGGATTAATTTATATTAACACTTAAACTATTTCTAAAATTCCAAAAAAATACTAACTTAGATATTTAGCGCAATTTAATTATATATTTTTTGACATGTAATTGCAATTTATTTACTATTTATTTTCTTAGAATAAATTGTATAGGGTGTATCTGAATATTGTAATAGTCGTAAGTTTTACATTTCAACATTTTTTTTAATTATGTATCTATCCCAAAGCGATGTAATAGCTTAAGAACTTTTCTTTCCTCGCGCTTTATGTTATACATGTACCTATATAACTATGTTAGTAACTAGGTGTGTATGGCAAGAAGAAATAAAAATAAACGATAGATAACTCTAATCTAAATTAAAATAAATGTAATCAATACACTTGCACACATGTACCTCTAGGGTAACCTCTCTTCGTTGTATTACAAATTGGTCGTGTCCCTTGAACGTAGGGATACTTTAGCAAAATATGCTTACAAGTAATAACATCATAGTCCCTTCGATATAAATATCATAGTACCTCAATGACCCTTGAGTTGCCTACGAAAAGATGATCTTGTTCTCGATGACCCTATGGAAAAATGATGATAATCCCTTCGAATGACAAAGATATCCTTACATGTTGCCTTTTATGACCATTCGATGACCCTTCATTGTCCCTCTACATCCAATAAATAGGACTACCTACTCACTAATGGTATAGATAATACTATCTCTCAAGGAAAATGATAAGCACAAGAAAGACCTTACAATTAGGGGTAAGTAATTGTTAAATGCTTGCTCACAACTAAATAAAAAATAAAAAATATTTTTCACACCTCACATTTTCAGAAATATTTTCAAGAACAAACACTTTGTATACATTCTTACGAATTATTACAAAGTCAAACTTTACAAAATATTTTTAGAAACAAACACTTTTTTTAAATTCTTACACTAATTATTATAAAGTCAAACATTTACAAAATATTTTCAGATATTCACACACATTCAAAAAGCAAGTAAAAAATAAGGTGAGCTAAGCATTTAAGAGCCCATGGAGAACCATGGATACAAAGGGTGTTAATACCTTCCCTTTGTATAACTTACCCCGAACTCAAAATCTCTTACGGTCTTTTTCATGTTCTTTTCAACCTTTCCATATTGGATAAAAGAAAAGTCGGTGACGGCGACTCATGCTAACCGTAACATGTTTTGAAGGAAAAAAAGTCAGTTCTCCCACCGTATTACAATAAGTTTCAAATTAAGTCATGATCCATTTTGCCCGTTGTTTCTTAACAAGACTTCGTTAGATGAATTTATGATGGAAGATGAAGAACTAGACGAGTCCATAATGCAATTTTGATGCTCGTATGTAGTGTTATGTTGATTTCTTTTTATATACATACGTTCTTGTAGTTTAACATAAACATTTGACCTTGCAGGTACACCCATGAATTTTTTTAGAAAGGAATATTCTAAGCAAGTATTGTATCTTAGATGAAATTCTGGTGAGGGGAGACTCAGGATGTCATGACATCTGATCCGATATTATAAAATAGACAAGGTAGAACATACAATTAACAATGCAGGAAACAAAAGAACACAAGGAGTTGTTAACCCAGTTCGGTTCTAACCAACCTACATTTGGGAGCATAACAAGCCAAGAATGAAGTTCACTATCAACAGTATTAATTCAGAGGGAAACCTTCATTTTCACACTTCTCACTTAATCAGACTACCCAATGACCCTTCTCCCTAAGATACCACACTTAGATATGAGAACCTCCGCTCACTTCCAATCACCTCAGTGATGTCTATCAGTCACTATCACACCAGCAACTGAATCAACTGCTTAGATCCTAACACAATCAGCTTGGAGATACCTCACTCCAAACACAACTAAAAACATCTTAAAGATACCACACTTCAAACACAATACAAAACAGTCACACATGTGACACAAACAAACTTGGAATTGCTTCACAGCTTCTTCTAAGAGCACAACTACACTCATTTCTTCACAGCTTCTGAGTGAGTAAAATAATCCTCTTCCCTACAGGCTTCGAGGTACAAACCAGTGACCATCCCATAATTTGGGTTGTTCACCTATAAACCAACTCACCTAGAGAGTTGTTACAAACTCAACCCTAAAAACTACATCATTATTAAATTCGGCTGGTATCTAAACTTAGGTTACAAATTTTATATTTATAATCTATTACTCAACTGGAATTGAGCCTTCAAATCATAACAAACTCCTGCTAAAGATGCTCCACAATATTCTCCATAATAGCTTATTAAAACTGCTCCAAGATATTCTCCACAAATATCTCTATATTGTTATAAAAATAAATAGAGAATTAACAAATCTGCAACAGATTCTCCTATAAAGTCTCCCTAATATGTCTCCATAATTTGGGCTCCAAGTAACAACAAGTAGGTTGTTACAATTCTGCAAAAGATTCTCCTTAGGAATATTCTGATTCATAACAGAATCCAACTTGTCAAATAAAACACGATGTCGTGACATCTTCTTCGACATGTTGTTCCAGATGTGGAAACATTTCAACGCAACATGTTTCTCCATTATATAGAACTTCAACCTGCTTTCTCCTTACAAGTTATAAATCCTATTTAACCTATTGCTACTAAATTAGTTTTACCAAACATAAATCCAATCCTAAAAATAGAGAATCAACAATCTTCCCCTTTGGCTTATTTTGGCTAAAACTAATTTACATAATCTTTGTATTACAGAAGCATAATAAAATATACAAGGGTTTAAACAATTTAATCAAGCAGCAGCAATTTAGAAGTCTTCAGTAGTCACTGTTTATGATATTTTAAACTTTACAAGTGACAATCTTCTTTTATGATGTTGAAACATCATACTAGGACATATTTCTGGTAGGTCCAGCTCCAACGTTCTCTCTCGTTTATGGATCCCACGAATCACACAAAGTTTCTCTGCCTTAAAAGTTGCTCCTCAAAGATAGCATAACATAACCACTTCTCCCCCTTTTTAGCCATAATAAGACAAAGACTTGTTGAAGGAGAACTCACTATAGCACATGAAACATAACATCATAGGCACCATCTTCATAGAGAAGGATACATATTGAGGCCATGATGATCATGAGGAAGAAGATACTAAATACCCCCCTCAAACTGAGAACTATGCTACGACACAGATTGACACAACATCCTCTTTTGGAGAACAAGAGGATACTCACTATCAGAAACAAACACTTGAACTATCCATTACAAACATAGATAACCAAGCCTCTATATTGGATAACTCTAAACACAAGACATAATTTATGTTCATAACTCAAAAACAAGACATAGAACAAAAATACTTACAGAAAATGCAAGAACCAACAAACTCAGAATAGGATATCCTATTCAATATCTTTGCAAAAACAACTGCATTGGTTGACCTCAGACTTAACTATGCCTGAGCACTGCCGTTTCCCTATGTTTGCCACAAGTTGACAAACATAACCTTCACAGACTCTAAACTTACCCATATCCGAACAAAGGAAATGAGAGTAAAACAAACAAAGACACAACAAAAGTGAAGGGAAGAAAAATAAACAAAAAGACACTCTTAATACCTGAGAAACTAAAATAACATACCTAGACTGTAACAATTGTCTTGGTCAAGAAACACTACTTCAATAAGAACCGCATCAGGTGAATTTATGCACTGGCTGAAAGCAATGAATGACTTTAATACAACCTGTTTATTTTGGAACTAACAATTTCTAAAATATGCACTAAGTCAGAACATGTGATACACACCATCAATACATGTCATAGATGAAAAATTTAAGAATTATCCCTGCTGGTCTTTAATGATAAAACATGTCTTGAGATATGTCGTGACTTCTTGTTCGACATTGTTCCTGTGGCTTGAAAAGATTAGTCTTTAAAAGACTTTCCATATGATTAGAAGCGAATTACATTGTCTTTGCTGATCTCAATACCCCTTACTCCCCATGAGATACACAAAATAAGGACATTTTTGATGTTGTTCCTTATAATACTTGAAGTATTCTTTATTTGGAATTTGCCACAGTTTCCAAATTAGGAATCCTTAGTTTGCTTGCTTCACAAGATTCAGATTGCCATACTCTATAACTTGAAATAGAAGAAACATCCTTGTTAACTATGTGTATAACTAATTATAAGTCTTCAAGAGATAACTCTGAACCTTATCATCTTTCTTCAATCTCTGGTGTCTTCAACAGTTGTGATGTTACATCTTCATGTAGAACATTCTCTTCTATACATCACTGTCTTTATCTCTTTCTTGATTTAGATTTCCACATAGTTATCACAAATATCCAACTCCCATCAAGATATTTGACAACATTTGTATGCATCTCCTTAGTTGAATCAGTTCTTCAAATAATCACCAGATAACATTGCCATACATCCTTGACTTATGAAGATAACAATGAACTTTAGTATTGATATTTAGTCCACACTAGGCCATAAATTCTTCATACAGATACTCAGCTCCTGATAGAGTATATGAATTTTACACTTAGGTTGCACATCTAATAAGTACTTAGTCTCCCGTCAAAGTACCTACCATTTAGTCAGTTAGAATTAACTACTCAAACTAGATCATCCTGACTAATTACATCTTCACACTTATATTTACTTCCTGGCAACAATACAAATTTTAATAACTGAAGACTTTAAGAAGGTGTTTTAACATCTGATACAACATCATCCATTATGGTTCTGGTGTTAACATCCATAATTCCTTATTCATAACACTCGGGGTGGAACACAAGAAGCACTACAACTGTCAACTTTACATCCAAACAATTTACATATCAAGGAAAAATATGATCCACATCTCAATAAGCTTTTCTTCAGACTCTCATTCTGACTTTCGGATGATGGATGCCATAGTCTGTACCTGCAAAAGAGACTCCCTCAACAAGGTTTCTGAAATAGACTTAATCATGGCATGACACAAAATTATTCAAATTCTTCATAGCAATCTGACCTCCTTAATTCTTCCTGACAATACCCTTCCAGGATAATATTTATGGCAGTTAACATTCATGACCATGATTCACTGTGGTTGAGACACTATATTTAACTTCAAACAAAATCTGTTATATGGTCATTTATAAACTTCCACATATCTGGTTCTTTTGATCAGAAGAATGTACCAGATATAAGCTCATCTAGATATCACATAAAGGGATTGAGGGGTATACCTTTATGAGTCTTTTACTTGCACCGAGCTTAACTTCTATACTCCCATGAGTTTAGGTCAGAAATAAACTGACATATGGAGTATAAGATCTTGTTTATCGTGTCATGATCAACTAATAAGTAGATGTCTCCTATTCCAGATCAGGAGCAGGTTTCAAACATACGTACTCACACTACATTTGTTTAACACCCAGAATATTTGTTCTTCAACTGGTAGCTGCATACCAGTAATAATGTCCTAACATCCTATAGAAAATTTGTTCCATCTCCTTAGAACACATCATCCTTGATAATCTTCAAGGTCTTCAAACAACTTGAAGATGTATATGAGAATCATTGATCAATTGATACTCATCAACTCTATTAATACATGCCTTTATGAGTGGACTTGAGAGAGATCTCAAGTGTCTTTGACATTTTTAATAATGTTGTGAAGATTTTCCAAATATTCTGTTGATAAAAATAACCATAGGACCCTTCTTTCTCTAGAGGGGTTGCATCAGAGGCTATGTAGCGGAAAATAGTCATACTTCAACAGAATTTACACAATGCTTACTCCACAATTTTATTGTAAGCATGACACATAAGGATTGAAAATAAATCAACCCTACAATATGCTTGCTTCTTCATCTAGCAATAAACTAGACTCAACCAATATCCGAACCATATGGAAACACATAAGAACAAGAGTTACCTTATCAATATCTTCACTCCCGCATGAAGGTTTTGATAATTCTCATCTCTGTGCTGAATATAGACTGAACAATTCAATTCAAAATCTTGACTCCCGCTTGTAGTCTTTGAATTTAACTTTCTTGTTCCAACATCTTTATCTTCTTTCTTCAAGAAGGTACCACGATTCTGATCGGTGGTCTAGTTCTCCACAAATAGGTTCATCCTCCACTTCTAGGGACCATACAATATGAACACTCCTTGTTCAAACAATTTTCTACCTTATACACAACCAGAACGTATCCCTCATGGATCTCATCCATGAACAGACAAGATGCCTACTTTGATACCAATTGAAATTCTGGTGAGGGCAGACTCAAGATGTCATGACATATGATCCGAGATTATAAAATAGACAAGGTAGAACATACAATTAACAATGCAAGAAACAAAAGCACATAAGGAATTATTAACCCAGTTCGGTTCTAACCAACCTACATCTGGGGGGCATACCAAGCAAGGAATGAAGTTCACTATCAGTAGTATTAATTCAGAGGGAATCCTCCATGTTTACACTCCTCACTTAATTAGACTACCCAATGACCCTTCTACCAAAGATACCACACTTAGATATGAGAACCTCCGCTCACTTCCAATCACCTCACTGATGTCTATCAGTCATTATCACACCAGCAATTGCATCAAATAATTATCTCCTAACACAATCATCTTGGAGATACCTCACTCAAAACACAAGTAAAAATAGCTTGAAGATGCCACACTTCAAACACAATAAAAAACAGTCACACATGTGACACAAATAAACTTGGAATTGCTTCACAGCTTCTTCCAAGGACACAACTACACTCATTGATTCACAGCTTCTAAGTGAGTAAAATAATCCTCTTGCCTACAGGCTTCTTGATACAAACCAATAACCATCCCACAATCAGGGTGGTTCACCTACAAACCAACTCTCCTAGAGAGTTGTTACAGACTTAACCCTAAAACTACATCATTATTAAATTCTGCTGGTACCTAAACTTTGGTTCCAAAGCTTCTAGTTATAACCTATTACTCAACTGGAATTGAGCCTTTAAATCATAACAAAACTGACATAAAAAACTGTTGCTAAAGATGCTCCATAATATTCTCCAAAACAACTTGCTAAAACTGCTCCGAGATATTTTCCACAAATTTATCCATATTGTTATAACAACGAATAGAGAATCAATAAATGTGCAACAAATTCTCCTATAAAGTCTCCCTAATATGTCTCCATAATTTGGGCTCCAAGTAACAACAAGTAAGTTGTTACAATTCTGCAAAAGATTCTCCTTAGGAATATTCTGATTCATAACAGAATCCGATCTGTCAGCTCAAATACGATGTCATGACATCTTCTTCGACATGTTGTTCCAGATGTTGAAACATTTCAACACAACATGTTTCGCCATTAAATAGAACTTCAACCTGCTTTCTCCTTACAAGTTATAAATCCTATTTAACCTATTGCTACTAAATTAGTTTTACCAAACATAAAGCCAATCCTAAAAATAGAGAATTAACATTAGATACTGTGAAGATTGCTCTTACTTGCGATTCTCCAGGTCACGAAGTCAGAAATTACGTACAAGATAAGTTGATGGAGAGAGGAGCATCAAAGATTGTTATTTGGCCCCATTTACCGCGAGTAAGTATATATTAATTTGTGTTTTCATTTATAAAATCAATTTTATCCATGAGCGTAAAAAAAATCCACTTGCCGAGATATGTAACCGGCTAGGCATAAGCAGAGGTATCCCCTAGGCGGGTGTGAAGCCGGAGGTCGGTGACTAAAGGGCATTGAGAGAGAGAAGTGATTGTCGCCGAGCAATCTCCTCGAACCTAGGGATTATGGATAACTCGACAATTATGAGGTTGTTATAGAGAGACCGACCTTCGCTTTAAATACTTGGCGGCTCATGTTATGAAAGGAGTAATCATGGAAGATGTCGGACGTTACTTGCCTTAAAGGTAGCTCAGTTACACAACGTGGAAAGCCACAACCGTTACATGATATAATCTCTGAGGTACTTAAATCTCTATGAAAAGGGGCTCCCGACTGCGGGATAAGCAAGACATTCCTAGCTTAGAGCTCAAGATAACTCACTTGAGCCTATAAATCTCTAAATTCAATTATATAGTTTTTCTAGCAAGAACATTTGGCGCCCACGGTGGAGCCTCGGTAAAACATTCCCAGGCCACCACATTAGAGTTATAAAACGGTGTCCACGACACCCCCAGAGCATGACCAGCCGCCGCCAGACTTGGCATAACTGCTGGCCATGATTGATGATTCGTCGACCTGCGATACCTGAAGATAGTGTCCAAGATCTTGACAAAGAGAGGATGAAAGTGAGGAGCAGGAGGCGAGCTTTGGGAGCGCAACCTGCATCTCAAGCCATCAGGAAGACCAAGTCCTAGAGAACTTTAAACCTCCTATTCAGCGACATATGCGGAAGCCGACCCTCGGGGCATATCATTTACATCAACAACATCATGGCCTTGATAGGGGGCCAGTGATTCTTTGAAATGCAAACTGATGGTTGACACTTTTAGGGAATCCGTGTTAAGGTGGTACATGGGCCTGCCTCAACTCTCTATGGTTGTCATACCCCAAAATTTTCCCTCTATCTATTCAAGAGATTTCATACACCCCTACTCAAGGATTCCTCAAGAGTTGATCAGACAAACTTTCTCCTAGACAATCAACCCAAACTAGGGTTTGGTATCTCTCAAGTCAAGATGGATTTCCAACATCTCCAATGATCCTCATGCCTCCTCATATGCTTCAAAGATTCTCCATGTCAAGTTTCAAGCTTCACAAGTCAAGTTTCCTCAGGCAATTGCTCAGATGATTGAAAATCGGGTGTATTGGACAAAAAGTCAACTGCGGTCAACATACAGTCAAACTTCATAATTTTTGGTCAACATCCTCATTTTGAAGTTACATTCATCATTTGATCAAGGGTTGATCATGATTCATCAAGAAAACTCAAGATTTGCTCAAAAGGTCAAACTTTCTAAATTAGGGTTTCTAGGTGAAAAGTCAATGAACTTTGGTGATCATAACTTTCTCATACTTTCTCGAAATTTTCCCACTAAAGCTTATTTTGAAGGAAATTCAATTCTCTACAACTTCATGTCTCACAAGAATGTCCAAAAATGCTTCATTTGAGAGGTATAGCTCAAAACATTGAGTCATTTCAAAGTCAACAAAAGTCAACTTTTTGTTTTGAAGATATATTGAGCATGGTAACTCCAATTGAGATGAGACCAAATCCATTGTTTAGAGGACTCTTAGAGCTTTCCAAAAAGTCCAAGAACACTCAAAAATGTGGAAAATTGAGCAAGATACATTAGAAGTTGGGCAATTTTGACGATTGCAAAAGGACATTTGGTCAAAATGCAAAATTTTCCAAATGGGCCTATAATCTTTTGATCCAAACTTGTTCATGACATGATTTTTGACCCATAAATGCTTGGCATTGGTGATTTTCTATTTTCATGATTTATGTTTGAATTTTATAACATTTAATTCAAAAATAAATTATGTAAAATATGAAAATTAAGTTTCTTTTCAAATAAGTTGGATTTATATCTTCCTTAATGATCAAGAAAGCCCACCACTCTTGCCAAATCGTGATAGCTTGCATATGGAAAGAAAGAATCAAGTTTTAAAGAAATTTGATTTTATTTATTGGAAAATATTTGCACATTCAATTTCCAATCTTTTTTTTGTTTTCTCTTCCAAAACTCTCTATAAATATCAAGCAATACACACAAGCCAAACGAAACCCTAGTGCAAGAAACAACCCTTACTCTTGCAAATTTTTAAGAAAACTTGGAAATTCGAATTTCAAATAGCAGCCAGTTTCAGCCCGATCTAGCCATCCATTCTTGCTCAGGAGGTTCCAAGCAAGCAAAATCATCCATTACGAAGCTACAACTGCCGAGATCGTGCTATACAACCTGCTCCAATTTGGTATTTTCTTGATTTTCGATTTCTTGAATTCATCGTTGTTAATGGTTTTTGTGTGTTTGTTTGTACTCAGGGCATGTATTAGATCACGTTTGAACCATCTCATACGACTAAGCGGGTTCACCATTGTTAGGGCAGTTTTGGTAGTCTGCACCGTATCTTGCTTTCCAGGCCGATTCAGGGCAAACGGACACCACCATCGTGTTCGCAGCCCTCGATTTAGGGGGGTAGGGTCCCCCTTTCCCTTTTATTTGGCTTATTTTGCAGGATCGGAGGTTCGGATCACCGGAGAAGACGACCGGAGCCCTAGCTCCGGCGTGGACTCCGGCGTTGAAAGGTTGACTGCTGGCGTGGCGAAAAACGATCGATTCGTTATTTCATAGCGAGATGGGCCCCGCTTGACTACTTGAATTCACCAATCCATGACACGTGATCGTTCAAAAACAATTCCTTGATTTTTCCAAACACCAAGTGTCATGTGGCTCAGTGGTTAAAGCGTTTGCTGTGCGTGGATACCCTCAAAGGACATCAGTTCGATCCTTCCCAGCGCTGGTTTTATTTTCTTTTTCCAAACTTGCAAACTTTTCCATATTTTCTTATTTTTAATATTTGCATCCTATTTTAATTAATTTCTACATTTTATTTCTTCATTAAAAAATTATCAAAAACATTTCTTCTTTTTGCATTATTCTCTAAAAATCTTTATTTAATTTAATAAATTAAAAAATATAATTTTTGCATGCATATTTATTTTATTTGTAATTTTGCATTTAAATCATTGTAAATTAGTTTTTAATTACTAAAATGCATCTAAAAAATCCCAAAAAAATTATTTTAATATATTTATCTTATTTCCAGCATATAATAATTTTCTCATATTAAAATTTGCATTTTTTCTAACATTTTCTCTTATTTCGATTTCATCATATCTTCCGATTTTCCGTTTGTTTCACAGGTTCATCCGGTTCAGACGATTCTTCCGTTTTTACTTTCATTTTTTCAATAATGTAATTGCATATGGTTTGTAATAGTTTTAATTAGGATTTTATTTTCCGCATTTTAAATTATGTATCTGCCCCAAAGCCTTGTAATAGCGTAGGACATTTACATTTCCGCCTTTACATTCCGCATTTTACTTTCCGCACCTTATAAATTGCTAGTAATTAGGCGTGTATGGCAAGACTAAAATTGAACATAGCCCACTAACTTCAAGATAACATATTCTGAAATCAACACACTTCTCTCACACATGCACCCCTTAGGGTAATCGCTCGTTGCCTTACGAATTCAAAAATGGTCATGTCCCTCGAACGTAGAGGTATCCTAGCACCGTTGCCTACAAACAAATCATCATAGTCCCTTCGATACAAAGATCATAAGACCCACGATGTCGCCTCCGAATACATGATCCTGACCCTCGATTGTCGCCTACGAAAATGATGATAGTCCTTGAATGTGCTAGGATACTTCCTAGTTGCCTTCTATGACCATCCGATGTCCCTTGAATATCCGCTTACATCCTACGAATGGAGTTACCTACCAACTAATGGTATGGCGCTATTCTAAAGGAATAGAAGTACAAAAGCGACCAAATTAAGTGGGTAATAAGTCTCCTAGTTGCTTGCTCTATCAAATGCTTTTCACACACACACTTTTTCAAAGTTCAAATTATTTTCAAAGCGAAACATTTCCGAACACTTTGTATACACTCCTACATGAGTCATTACAAAGTCAAAGCGAAATACCTCTTTCAAAACATTTTGTCAAACACACATAAAGCAATTTTAAAAAGTTATCTAGAGCAACTAAGAGCCGTAGAATAAGCTGCGGATGGAAAGGGTGCTAATACCTTCCCTTTTCATAACCATTCTCCCGAACTCGAGAATCTAAGCGAAGGTCTTTACATTACTTTTACCTTCTCTTAATTGGATAAAATAAAAGTCGGTGGCGACTCTTGCTATCCGCATATTTGGATACAAAAATCCTACAAAGTCGAGTTCACCGTGTTCTGAGCTGGCGACTCTGCTGGGACATCACCTAAAGAGAGAATTGCCTTAGGGATTTCTAGATAACTTTTATTGCTTTTTGTTTGACTTGTATGCTTTATCTTTAAGGGTTGCTTGGGTACTATATTGTTGGGGGATCCTACACCCGGATCCGGGTTTCCTTTTAGGTAAGTAGCATTAGATCATCGCGACCGTTAGACGTATAACTACGCGGTCAACATGATGGCTACGTTAGCGTGACACTTTGGTTGTCCCGATACTCTTCATTCCCAAGTTGAAGATAGTATTTGGCTTCTGCGTGGTGTCATTAAGCGCTAATTAAACTTTTAGAACCTTAATTGACCCATCTTGGCCATTAGAAGGTAGTGAGATGGCCGGCTTTGGTGTAGACCGAGGTTGGTTGATACTCGATGCTACGCTCATTGAGATCAGACTTTTGGGACATTTTCGATCGACCACTTGGCCGTCGTATTGAAATAAGCGCCTACGAGAAAGATCAATGATATGAGATTCCTAGAACCCGGTTACTATTATAGGACAGGATGAACCAACTCAAACTTTTGGTAGGGTAATCACCTATACCTCATGCAAGCCTTAACCCTAGGCTCATTGTGTGAATTGCTTGTGTGTGCTAAACATGACATCATGACATCATTCGCATTGCATATCATTTCTAACTATTTCAAGGACCTAGGGATTTATCTTTGCTCTGTTTTGTAGGGATTATGGCTTCTAGAAAGACTATCCGAATCAACTTCATGGGTATCCCTTCTCAACTCAAAGAATTGGTTTGAAATTCCGACCATGCTCGGTTCATCAAAGACATGGTTATCTACTTGATTTGGTTATCTCCGGTTTTGAAGAAGATATGATGCATGTCCTATTCCAGTTCTTTGATCTGAAACACCATTGCTTCACATTTCCCGATTATCAGTTGGTTCCTACCTTGGAAGAGTTCTCTAAGCTACTTGGGGTACCTATTCTCGACCAAATGCCATTCACCGGTTTGGAAAAGGTTCCTAAGTTCGAAGACATTGCATCCGCCTTACATCTTAAGCGCTCAGACATTGAAGCTAATTGGGAAACTAGAAGTGGAGTTAAGGGTTTACTTTCCAAGTTCCTAATTAAGAAAGCCCGAGAATTCCTCAAAGTTATGAGTTTCCATGCATTCGAAGACATTGTGGCCTTGCTAATTTATGGTTTGGTTCTATTTCCTAACTCGGATCAATTCATCGATATCAATGCCATCAAGTTGTTCCTTACCCGCAATCCTGTGCCTACTTTACTTGGAGACATCTTGCATTCTCTCCACACTCGTACTACTAAGCGACAAGGAACTCTCATGTGTTGTATACCGTTACTTTCAAGGTGGTTTATTTCGCACCTTCCTCCATCAGTTTTGAAGAATGAACAAAGTTTGAGATGGTCTCAAAGGCTAATGTCACTCTCTCATTCAGATATCCGTTGGAGTCTTTTCTCTCAAAAGGACTTCACCTTCATCGAGCGTTGTGGAGAATTCCCTAATGTACCGCTACTAGGTATAAGGGGAGGTATTACTTACAACCCTTCTCTAGCTCTACGTCAGTTTGGTTTTGCTCGAAAAGATGGTCCACATGATATGCTTCTCCAAGATATTGTGTTTGATTACAATCACGATCTCCAGAATTACCAACGAAGGTTTATACATGCTTGGGGTATGGTAAAGAAGACTGATACCAAGACTTTGGGGCACCCGAACTCCATTCCTTGGGAACCTTACCTCAAATGGGTGCGAGCTCGAGCTCAAAACCTCATGATGCCATTCACGCTGTTCTACGGTAATTATGGAACTGTTGCTATAGGTGGCGTACCCTATCTTGTTCTCCATCGACATGCCTCGATTTTGAAGACTTGAAGAGATCCTGGATTCAACTAAAGAAGAAGGGATACCTTTGAAGCTCAATGCTATGCAAGTGAGAAGAAAGTTCTAGAGTTGACCAAGCTACTTCACGAGGCGAAACATCACGCTTACATCGGCACCAAGAGGAAGCGCCATGGGAGACTTAGAGCTTTAGGATGTTTATGTTTTCTTTTATTGTTTTGAACTATCTCTTGTATTTAAAAGAAAAAAGAGGAATAATAAAAGAAGTACTAATAAATGTTTGTTCATTGCTTGTTTAACAAATTTAAATCTCTTAGGTCCTTGAAAACATTGCATTGCATTCGCATAAACATTGCATATCATAGCATAACATTGCATCACGGTACATTGGAGATTGGTTTTCTCATTTGCTCGCTATTTATTTTAGCGAAATGGCTCTTGAGCAGTGTCAAAGATCTCGGGCTCGAGAATGCTCGGTTAGATGTTCACCGGCTTGGTCCAAGGCCAAGAAGATTTGAAGAAGCTCATCAACAAGAAGAAGAAGGTTGTTGGTCTCCTCAACATGGGCGAGGCCTACAAAGGTGGTCTAAAGTGGTCGATCGGATCGAGCTCTCGAAGGAAGTGTGTCCATACCGGGGAGTACTAAGGGTGATGAAGATGACGGCGTGAGCCAAGAAAGGAGGAGAGGACCGCTCGATTATAGATTACTCGACGAAGATGACAAGTACAAACAACTTGAAGACCGTCGAATCTTGTGGAAAACTGAAAATGTCGGGCTGAATTTTGATGATCGAGTCTAGTCCACGGTGTTGTGATTCCTCCCAAGTTCAAAGTTCCAACTTTTCCAAGTATGATGGCATGTCACCAAAGTTGCATTTGAAGTCCTATGTCCGAAGATCAATCCCCGATGAGAAAGTTGTGGATGCACTATTTTCAAGAGTTTGTCAGGAACCGGTTGGAATGGTATTATCGGTTAGAGAATGACCATATCCGTGCGTGGAGTGACTTGGTGATGCTTTCTGACGATATGAGTACAATCTTGAATTGACACCCACTCGCATGCAACTACAAAGCATGTCTATGGGTCGTGACGAAGTTCAAGGGTATGCTCGAAGTGGAGAGATCTAGCGAGCGAGTTCAACCACCCTTGTCCAATAGGGAGTTGGTTGATATGTTTATGGGAACAGGCCCGTTCTTCAATCATCGATTGGAAATTCTTCATCCGGATTCACCGGTGATACTTACGGCGTATTGAAGGCGGTATCAAAGTGGAAAGATTCAAATAGAGACATCTTCAAATCTGCAAAAGATCTTTTGGTGGTAAGAAAAAGTTAATCTTGTGTATGGTCGGAAAAGCCGAGCCAAGACCGACCGTGCTCAATCGTGGAAGTTGTGATCTCGATCCTACATCGGCACAACCTAAGCGAGACAGCGTGGCAGCGCGCCACGAAGGCGGTTCGAAGATCAACATGCCTTTGTCATGAGCCTTGCAACATATGTTGAGCGGGCGATAACCTTGAGGATCCTCCTCAAAATGTCAACACTTCCTCTCAAATACAGTCCTAATGCTAAGTGTGCTTATCATTCCAACACCCGGACGACAGCGACAATTGTTGGGCTCACGAAGAACAAGATTCAAGATATGATTGAAGCTAAGCAGTTGAGTTTGACCCTCTGTTGAGACTCGAATGTGATCAACGCGCCTATGCCTAACCATGACAAGAGTTCCAATCTTTGTTGGTGGCGATACTTATGTTTTCAACATAGATGACTTGACCATTCCTCGATGATGTTAAGAAGAATTTGCTACAAGCGGTGTCAATCGGGATGCCCGAGAATTGTCGTTGGTGCCCATCACACTGATGGATGTGCTTGGTTGAGAAGGCGTGTTCGATGCATGATGGATAACCGTGAGATTTTATTTCTAAAACCACACATGCGAGCGTGTGAAGATATGTCTAAGCTGAAGATCGAAGATGTGAATGAAACTGTACCATCTGTGTGGGATACCTTGGGGCAACCAAGTGGAAAGTATGATTACATGGTGAAGTACACTGTTCCTGAGAGTTACAAGATTCCTATTGAAGATGTTAAGGCGAGGATGGGGTGACGATTTCCAGAAGACTATCTTGATGTTAACAATAAGGATTTCCTCTGCGATCCTGTGCCTGGGTGGCACCTCTCATTATCACTTCTCCAAGGCCAGTTCCATATTCCTCTGACAAGGCTATCCCTTGGAATTATGGGTCTGAGGTTTACTACCATGGTGTCAAACAAGACCCTCTGACCATTGAAGATCTTACAGTTGCTACCATTCCGACATTGACAACATCACGGATCGATGGGTGACCCGGCCGGAAGGGTATTCTCTCGGATATTTCCCCAAAAGACACGCGACTCCGGCTCGCATTCGGCTATTCAACCAATATCCCGGCTAGAGGAAAGAACCGATGACTCATCACCTTTCGGCGGAAGTACCAAAGGAAGTTCTTGAAGACACCTCGAACAAGAAATGGAGAAATTCGAAGATCATCAAGAAGAGTGACTACAATGTTGTGGAGCAGTTGGGACAGACTCGTCCAAGATCTCCATGCTTGCTCTGCTCTTGTGCTCGAGGCTCATGCTAACGCCTTGGTGAAGTTTCGAAGAAGCGCTCACGTACCGCAAGACACTACTCTTGAGATTCGAAGTTTGTATTGCTAGCTGGCTGCCAACAACGGCCTAAGCTTCTCGATCTTGATTTGACTCTGCAGGAAAGAAACACAACAAAGCCTTGCACATCTCATTGAATGCAAGGTACTACCTTATCTTATGTTTTGGTTGATACGGTTACGCTCGAATATCCTTCGAAGATTGCTTTTGATCGGCTTGATGTTGAAGGTTGGTTACGAGACCCGGTGACATTATTGTGAGAGCTTTTGATGGTTAGCGAGCGATTGGAGAACTCACTCTGCACTGTTAAAGTCGGTTCCCGGACTTTCGAATCTACTTTCTTTGTTATGGACATCCGACTTACTCTTGCCTACTCGGACGCCCTTGGATACATGGGGCGGGTACCTCTACTTTGCATCGAGCTGAAGTGCCGGTGAAAGGAAGGTTGTCATAGTATGTGGTGAAGAAGAGTATCGGTCAGTCATCTCGATCATTCGATACCTTGAGATGGAGGGTGAATTCTTTGAAGCATCAAGCTTTTGAAACAATACCAGTCATGCTGTGACTCTCCTGTCCTCCTCTGAGGTTACACAAGCTCATGAGGATGGCCTCGCTGAAAGATCGCAACTCTTGTTGAACAAGGAGGTAGTGCTATGTGGGGACCGCTCCACGATCTTCCTTCAATCGACAAGGCTGGTTTAGGCTTCACTATCAAGGGTCGGAAGATGATCCGTGAGCGTGCCGGCCAACTTCCTTCCGCATCGGCCAAAGTGGAATCCATGCTATAGAAGACAACGACAACGGCCGACATCGCAAGTGGATCTTCGACTCCGGATCATGGGCTCAGCAATTGGAAGACCAAAGACGTCCTACCAATCTCCTTTAACCAGGAGTAATTACTATTGTTTTGTTTTGCTTTTCGTATTTCTTTATGTTTTGAACAATAAACTTTGAAAGCCTGGTGCCTTGCCCGGGGCATCATGGCTCGTTGCGAGGTTATTATCATCGTTTGCGTATTTTCATTCAATAAATTCGTTGGACTTTTGCATTCAATTGTTTGTTTTCTTTCTTTTACTTTATCACCCCTTCAAAAAGCTATGTGTTTCTTACACACACCCACGTGATACACTGCAGAATCACTCTGAATCTCGTTAATAACAGCTATGCTAGTGCTAAATATGACTTCGATAATCCGATCTACCAAGCCGAAGACGAAAGTGAGGAAGATTGTGAAGTGCCAGGAGAACTTGCGGTGACAAGAAGAAGCGAGTTATCTGACCACATGAAGAACGAGTTAAGGTTGTGAATTTGAGTCTTGCGAAGAGAGAAAAGAGATCAAGGTAGGAGGCGGGTCTTGAGAGCATGTTAAAGAAAGGTTGGTTCGGATGCTACGAGACTACGTTGAGGTTTTGCTTGGTCATACGAAGACATGCAGGTTTAGACATTGATATTGTGGTACACGATTGCGACAAAGAAGGTTTTCTCCTAGTGAAACGAAGGTTCGTCGCATCGTCTGAGATGTCGAGAGAAGATCAAAGCCGAGTTATGAAAGGTTCAATGGTTTCTAGCGTTACTTCCTATCCCGATGGGTTGCTAATGTGGTACCCGTGCCTAAGAAGGATGGTAAAGTGCGAATGTGTGTGGATTACGAGATCTGAACAAAGCGAGTCAGAAGAGCGATTTTCCACTTCCTCACATTGATGTTACGGTTGACAACACCGCTCGGCACAAGGTTTTCTCCTTCATGGGCGGTTTCTCCGGTTACAATCGGATCAAAATGGCTCACGAAGACATGGAAGACTACTTTCGTTACAGTGGGGCACTTTACGCTACAAGGTTATGCCGTTCGGATTGAAAGCGGGCGCCACTTATCGCGTGCCATGGTGACATTGTTTCATGACATAATTCATCACGAGATAGAGGTCTCGTTGGCGACATGATAGCTCGATCACGGTGAAGAAGAACATCTTGATCATTTCGGCTGTTTGGATTGAAGAATTACAGTTGAGACTTAATCTAACAAGTGCACCTTTGGAGTTAGATCAGGAAAACTCTTAGGGTTTGTTGTCGTGGAAAAGGTATTGAGGTCGACCCGCCAAGGTTAAAGCTATTCAACGGATGCGGCCCCTTAGAGAAGGAAGTGAGAGGTTTCTTGGGCGATTGAATTACATTGCGATTCATTGCACACTAGCGCTACTTGTGAGCCAATCTTTAAGTTACTAAAGAAAGATCAAGTAGTGGAATGGAATGGCGATTGCGGATCGCTTTTGACAAAATCAAGGGTACCTTGAATCCTCTATCACGATGCCGCAAAGGAAGACCTCTTATCATGTACTTGGCGGTGTTAGAGAATTCAATGGGGTGTGTTTGGGGCAACATGAGTGCAGTCGAAAAGAGCATGCAATATACTACCTTAGCAAAAGTTTACCGGGTGAAACAAGATACTCACGAAAGAAAACTTGACGCTTTGGCTTTGCTCATGACTAAGGCAGTATATGTTGACTACACTACCTTATTGATTTCCAAGATGGATCCGATAAAATACATCTTTGAGAAACCACTCTCTCGGAAGAATAGCAAGATGGCAAATGATCTTGACCGAATATGACATCGGTACACTTCTCGAAAGCGATCAAAGGAAGTGTGGTAGCCGATCATTTGGCTCATCAAGCCGTAGATGACTATCGATCTATGCGGTTCAATTTCGAGATGAAGATGTTTTACTAATTCTGATTGTGAAGAACCGGGCCAGACGAAGGACACGAACAAGGATCCCGATGGACTATGGTCTTTGATGGAGCCTCGAGCACTTGAAATGGCATTGGTGCCATCATCACATCCCGAGGAGGACATACTCCTTTCACGCGAGTTATGTTTGATTGCACTAACAACATGGCGAATCTGAGCGTGCATCATGGGTCTTAAAATTGCTATTGACTTAAGAATCAAGTTCTTACGAGTGTATGGAGACTCGACTTTAGTGATCGGTCGATTAAGGCGAGTGGGATACAAAGCATCCGAATCTCATTCCGTATCGAGGCATGTTACGAGTTTGATCCCTACTTGAAGAGATCACTTTCAATCACATTCCACGAGAAAGAATCGGTTAGCGGGACGCATTGGCTACTATGTCATCTATGTTCAAGGTCGGATGGGACAATGAGGCTCCCGGATCATCATCGAGAGGTTTGACGAACCAACATATTGTTATGAGCTTGACACAGAAAAGAAACCTTGGTACTACTGACGTGAAGAGGTATCTTGAGACTCGGGAATATCCCGAGGCATCTGTTAATGATAGGAAGTTCATGAGAAGATTTGCATCAAATTCTTCCTCGGCGGCATCTTATACAAGCAACCCGACTTGTGCTTACTCATTGTGTAGACGAGAAAAGCAACAATGCGTATCATGGAAGAGTTACGGCGAATTTGGTACCCACTCCGATTGGACACACCATGGCTAAGAAGATTTTGAGAGCAGGTTACTATTGGTCCACCATGGAAGGCGATTGTCACCTATGCTCGATCTTGTCATAAGTGCGGTTATGTCGACAAAGTACACGTACCTCGGTACCTCTGAGCGTTTTAACTTCTCCTTGGCCTTTTGCAATGTGGGGCATTGACATGATCGGAGAGATTAAGCCCGACTTCCAACGGACATCGTTTCATCCTTGTGGCAATTGATTACTTTACCAAGTGGGTAGAAGCGACCTCGTATGCATCATTACCAAGAATGTTGTGGCTCGATTCATCAAACATAATCTTATCATCGGTATGGCACTCCGAAAGGATTATCACGGATAACGGCTCTAACCTCAACAACAAGATGATCACGAACTGCGCAGGTTCAAGATCAAGCATCACAACTCATCTCCTTACCGGCCTAAGATGAATGGCGCGATGGAAGCCGCCAACAAGAACATTAAGAAGATTATAAAGAAGATATTGTGACCTACAAGGATTGGCATGAGATGTTACCATTTGCTCTTCATGGTTATCGCTTTCTGCACGAACATCCGAGGCGACCCCTTCTCTCGTATACGGTATGGAAGCCGTCTTACCCATCGAGGTTCGGATACCCTCAGCGAGTCCTCAGGAGGCGAGTTAGGCGAGCGATTGGGTCGAGACTCGCCTCGACCGGATCAACTTGATTGATGAGAAGCGACTCGCGTCCATCGCCACGGACGTTTATCGAAGCGAATGATTAGAGCATTTAACAAGAAGGTCAAGCACCGAGTCTACCAAGTTGGTGACCTAGTAGTCAAGCGCATCATTCTCCACAAGGTGATCCAGGGCAAATGGACTCCCACCTCGAGGGACCGTTTGTAGTCAAGGCAGTTTTTCGGGCGACTATGATACTTAGCACCATGGATGGTGAAGACTTCACCACAGCCTTGAGACATAGTCAAAAATACTACGCATAAATAGACCCGCTAGGTCGGCGAACCTAGGCAAAAATAAGGGCATCTGGCGAACCAAAGGTTCGGGCAAAATTAAGGATATATACAAAACATGTACACCGCAGAGTCGAAAACACGAAAAGGCGGCTTGGGCAAAAAGGTATCGGTGGTGAAAACCGAAAGGCGGTCTAGGCAAAAGTTAGGGATTTAAGCGTGCGACTATGTCTCTTCGGATCACCGCTTCGACTACTATCGGCATTCAAGGTTCAAATGGCGAAGATCGGTCTACTCACTTTCTCTTGACAAGGAGATGAGATAGTCGAAATATATGAGTACTAGCATAGTTGGAACTTAACGAGATTGTTTCCGCATAGCTTTTACTTTTCTTGTGTACAAAACTACTTGGCCATCGCCACATTTCAAATAAATCGAGTTCTTTCTCCTTACAATTTTCACTTTGTTGCGTTTGCAATAAGTCCAACGTTTGCCTTGAATGATTATATGCATTTGACAATAAGAATCTAACACAAACATACGAAAAGTGAACATGCAAAAGTACTTACTACGAGGCTCCGGGAGTTGGGATGGCGAAAGTCACCAACACAGTTTCCCACGAGCATGATCCCCACAAGGTGTCACTCACAACACACCTTCCCAGCGGAATATCGTTAGTCCCGAGCGGTGATTCCACTCAACCAAGCGATGTTACATCAAGGCTCAGTAACACCCCGGTCAAGTATTTATCCCGGTAGTATCTCGATCATTCCCCTTTTCCCCAGCGGTATCGGACCGAAACTTGGTCAGATAGTGCATCGGAGGAAACTACATTTTATTCCCCAGCCAGAGATTACAACGGGCTCCAGACTCTTCTAACCCGGTCTCTCAACAACCATCATATTCTCCAGCGTGATCTACACTCGGAATCCCCAGTAGAGCGCCTCCTAAATTTCCTCAGCAGGATCTACATACAAGGTCCCCAACGGATCGCCTCCCAAACTCTCCTCAGCAGGGTCTATGAGACCTCCAACAACGAGTTTCTCAATCTCTACCTTCCTCAACAATATCTAGGTCCAAGACTTGGTCAGATAGTGCATCGGAGGAATCCAGGATATCTTTCCTCTCCTTCAAAAGCGGGGATCTCACCTACTCAGTTCCCCAAGCAGAAGTCAGAAATCTTCAAACAGAACATCCGCATCTTCTTCAAGATGGATATGTTTTGAAATATCACAACATTCATCATTCATGCATTACTCATCAAGTCATAATTCATACATATGTCATTCATGTACACTGTCATGCATCATTCCTTGCATAGGACTAACAAATATTCTATCGAAGTTTCTCTTGTTTTCTCCAAAACAGGTAACAGTCACTTCTGACGCAAACAAGTCCAAGATTAAGCCCCGAATCGACGGGAAAACTATCTGAAAGGCCGCCCTTGGTTGTCCTCCGACGGTGGTCGAGATTAAGCCCGAATCGGCGGAAAACTATCAAAGACCGCCTCTGGTTATCCTCCGATAATGTGGCAATGGATCAACACCGATGCACAGGGAAGCTATCCATTCTTGCCAACTACAATCTCCCTCGAGTAATCGTACGAAGATTTATTCGATCCCTTATTATCAGCGACTCTGATTCTAGCGACTGGTGCCTTGGATGGCCTCTTAAGCCCATCTCGAGCTACTTGTCAACATTTCTCCACTTTCGAATCTGCATATATGGTTAAAATCAATACGGACCAATAACTTCATTCAAAGTGAACACGAAGTCTAACGTCGACTCCTCGGATGGCATCTTAAGCCCATCTCCATACTCTTTCCAAAACATCTGAGCCTAGCGTGCGGCTCACTTTCGGCTCCTCCTATCAATAATCCAGGAGCACGGCGTCGGCTCATTCCCAGCATTGACCTTTCGGATGGCATCTTAAAGCCCATCCCGTCGGTTCTCCTATCAATAATCTCGAGTCTAGCGTGCGAATCATTCACGGCTTCTCCAAAGCGGCATCTGTAAGCCCGTTCCGCATCATCGACCAACCGCGGTGCAAATTTTCGGTGTACTCGGTGTTCAATCATCTTCTACCTTGGTCACGAAGACAAGCATGTCAATCTAACCTTCCAGTACAAGGCGATTGAGCAGGGGCGGTGTCATACCCAAAATTTTCCCTCCATCTATTCAAGAGATTTCATACACCCTACTCGAGGATTCCTCAAGAGTTGATCGGACAAACTCTCTCTAGACAATCAACCCAAACTAGGGTTTGGTATCTCTCAAGTCAAGATGGATTTCCAACATCTCCAATGATCCTCATGCCTCCTCATATGCTTCAAAGATTCTCCATGTCAAGTTTCAAGCTTCCAAGTCAAGTTTCCTCGAGCGATTGCTCGGATGATTGAAAATCGGGTGTATTGGACAAAAGTCAACTGTGGTCAACATACAGTCAAACTTCATAATTTTGGTCAACATCCTCATTTTGAAGTTACATTCATCATTTGATCAAGGGTTGATCATGATTCATCAAGAAAACTCAAGATTTGCTCAAAAGTCAAACTTTCTAAATTAGGGTTTCAGGTGAAAAGTCAATGAACTTTGGTGATCATAACTTTCTCATACTTTCTCAAATTTTCCACAAAGCTCATTTTGAAGGAAATTCAATTCTCTACAACTTCATGTCTCACAAGAATGTCAAAAATGCTTCATTTGAGAGGTATAGCTCAAAACATTCTGGTCATTTCAAAGTCAACAAAAGTCAACTTTTTGTTTTGAAGATATATTGAGCATGGTAACTCCAATTGAGATGAGACCAAAGCCATTGTTTAGAGGACTCTTAGAGCTTTCCAAAAAGTCCAAGAACACTCAAAAATATGGAAAATTGAGCAAGATACACTGTTCAGAAGTTGGGCAATTTTGGACAATTGCACAAAAGGACATTTTGGTCAAAATGCAAAATTTTCCAAATGGGCCTATAATCTTTTGATCCAAACTTGTTCATGACATGATTTTTGACCCATAAATGCTTGGCATTGGTGATTTTCTATTTTCATGATTTATGTTTGAATTTTATAACATTTAATTCAAAAATAAATTATGTAAAATATGAAAATTAAGTTTCTTTTTCAAATAAGTTGGATTTATATCTTCCTTAATGATCAAGAAAGCCCACCACTCTTGCCAAATCGTGATAGCTTGCATATGGAAAGAAAGAATCAAGTTTTTAAAGAAATTTGATTTTATTTATTGGAAAATATTTGCACATTCAATTTCCAATCTTTTTTCTTTGTTTTTTCTCTTCCAAAACTCTCTATAAATATCAAGCAATACAGACAAGCCAAAGGACGAAACCCTAGTGCAAGAAACAACCCTTACTCTTGCAAATTTTTTAAGAAAACTTGGAAATTCGAATTTCAAATAGCAGCCAGTTTCAGCCCGATCTAGCCATCCATTCTTGCTCAGGAGGTTCCCAGCAAGCAAAATCATCCATTACACGAAGCTACAACTGCCCAGATCGTGCTATACAACCTGCTCCAATTTGGTATTTTCTTGATTTTCGATTTCTTGAATTCATGCGTTGTTAATGGTTTTTGTGTGTTTGTTTGTACTCAGGGCATGTATTAGATCACGTTTGAACCATCTCATGCCAGCTTGCACGTAGAAAACAGGGTTCACCATTGTTAGGGCAGTTTTGGTAGTCTGCACCGTATCTTGCTTTCCAGGCCGATTCAGGGCAAACGGACACCACCATCGTGTTCGCAGCCCTCGATTTAGGGGGGTAGGGTCCCCCTTTCCCTTTTATTTGGCTTATTTTGCAGGATCGGAGGTTCGGATCACCGGAGAAGACGACCGGAGCCCTAGCTCCGGCGTGGACTCCGGCGTTGAAAGGTTGACTGCTGGCGTGGCGAAAAGAAACGATCTGATTCGTTATTTCATAAGCAGATGGGCCCCGCGTGCTGACTCTGCGCTGAATTCACCAATCCATGACACGTGATCGTTCAAAAACAATTCCTTGATTTTTCCAAACACCAAGTGTCATGTGGCTTAGTGGTTAAAGCGTTTGCTGTGCGTGGATACCCTCAAAGGACATCAGTTCGATCCTTCCCAGCGCTGGTTTTGTTTTCTTTTTCCAAACTTGCAAACTTTTCCATATTTTCTTATTTTTAATATTTGCATCCTATTTTAATTAATTTCTACATTTTATTTCTTCATTAAAAAATTATCAAAAACATTTCTTCTTTTTGCATTATTCTCTAAAAATCTTTATTTAATTTAATAAATTAAAAAATATATTTTTTGCATGCATATTTATTTTATTTGTAATTTTGCATTTAAATCATTGTAAATTAGTTTTTAATTACTAAAATGCATCTAAAAAATCCCAAAAAAATTATTTTAATATATTTATCTTATTTCCAGCATATAATAATTTTCTCATATTAAAATTTGCATTTTTTCTAACATTTTCTCTTATTTCGATTTCATCATATCTTCCGTTTTTACTTTCATTTTTTCAATAATGTAATTGCATATGGTTTGTAATAGTTTTAATTAGGATTTTATTTTCCGCATTTTAAATTATGTATCTGCCCCAAAGCCTTGTAATAGCGTAGGACATTTACATTTCCGCCTTTACATTCCGCATTTTACTTTCCGCACCTTATAAATTGCTAGTAATTAGGCGTGTATGGCAAGACTAAAATTGAACATAGCCCACTAACTTCAAGATAACATATTCTGAAATCAACACACTTCTCTCACACATGCACCCCTTAGGGTAATTCGCTCTCGTTGCCTTACGAATTCAAAAATGGTCATGTCCCTCGAACGTAGAGGTATCCTAGCACCGTTGCCTACAAACAAATCATCATAGTCCCTTCGATACAAAGATCATAAGACCCACGATGTCGCCTCCGAATACATGATCCTGACCCTCGATTGTCGCCTACGAAAAATGATGATAGTCCCTTCGAATGTGCTAGGATACTTCCTACAAGTTGCCTTCTATGACCATCCGATGTCCCTTCGAATGTCCCGCTTACATCCTACAAATGGAGTTACCTACCAACTAATGGTATGGCTAACGCTATTCTAAAGGAACGTAGAAGTACAAAAACGACCAAATTCTGAGTGGGTAATAAGTCTCCTAGTTGCTTGCTCTATCAAATGCTTTTCACACCACACACTTTTTTCAAAGTTCAAATTATTTTCAAAACGAAACATTTCCGAACACTTTGTATACACTCCTACATGAGTCATTACAAAGTCAAAGCGAAATGCCTCTTTCAAAACATTTTTGTCAAACACACATAAAGCAATTTTAAAAAAGTTATCTAGAGCAACTAAGAGCCCGTAGAATAAACTGCGGATGGAAAGGGGTGCTAATACCTTCCCTTTTCATAACCATTCTCCCGAACTCAGAATCTAAACGAAGGTCTTTTTCTGTTACTTTTACCTTCCCTTAATTGGATAAAAATAAAAGTCGGTGGCGACTCTTGCTATCCGCATATTTGGATACAAAAATCCTACAAAGTCAGTTCACCGTGTTACAGAACTGGCGACTCTGCTGGGGACATCACCCTAAAGAGAGAATTGCCTTAGGGATTTCTAGATAACTTTTATTGCTTTTTGTTTGACTTGTATGCTTTATCTTTAAGGGTTGCTTGGGTACTATATTGTTGGGGGATCCTACACCCGGATCCGGGTTTCCTTTTAGGTAAGTAGCATTAGATCATCGCGACCGTTAGACGTATAACTACGCGGTCAACATGATGGCTACGTTAGCGTGACACTTTGGTTGTCCCGATACTCTTCATTCCCAAGTTGAAGATAGTATTTGGCTTCTGCGTGGTGTCATTAAGCGCTAATTAAACTTTTAGAACCTTAATTGACCCATCTTGGCCATTAGAAGGTAGTGAGATGGCCGGCTTTGGTGTAGACCGAGGTTGGTTGATACTCGATGCTACGCTCATTGAGATCAGACTTTTGGGACATTTTCGATCGACCACTTGGCCGTCGTATTGAAATAAGCGCCTACGAGAAAGATCAATGATATGAGATTCCTAGAACCCGGTTACTATTATAGGACAGGATGAACCAACTCAAACTTTTGGTGGGGTAATCACCTATACCTCATGCAAGCCTTAACCCTAGGCTCATTGTGTGAATTGCTTGTGTGTGCTAAACATGACATCATGACATCATTCGCATTGCATATCATTTCTAACTATTTCAAGGACCTAGGGATTTATCTTTGCTCTGTTTTGTAGGGATTATGGCTTCTAGAAAGACTATCCGAATCAACTTCATGGGTATCCCTTCTCAACTCAAAGAATTGGTTTCAGAAATTCCCGACCATGCTCAGTTCATCAAAAGACATGGTTATCTACTTGATTTGGTTATCTCCGGTTTTGAAGAAGATATGATGCATGTCCTATTCCAGTTCTTTGATCTGAAACACCATTGCTTCACATTTCCCGATTATCAGTTGGTTCCTACCTTGGAAGAGTTCTCTAAGCTACTTGGGGTGCCTATTCTCGACCAAAGAGAGATGGATCCTCTAGTTCACCATCCAAAAAGAAAGAAAAAGCAATTGAAGAGGTTCGCGAGGCGAGACTAACCCGACATACCCTTAACACCATCTCACGTGGGTTCGCCGCGGGAGGTACCACTAGTTCATCCCAGAAGAGATATGCTAGGGGGTAATGCATGTAGCACAAGCCGAACCAGCCGATAGTGATCCCAAGATTGTCGCTCTTTCCCGGGTGGATGCTAAAGGCATCCTGCCTCACGAGAACGACCCATGGTCATCAAAGTACATATTAGAGATAGGGGCGTCAAACGAGTCCTGGTGGACCCGGGAAGCTCGGTTGATGTCATATACTAGGAAGCCTTCAAAGGGATGGATTTCGACCCTAAGGAATTATTACCTTTCAGTGGAACTCTAGTAGGTTTTTCTGGAGAACAGGTGCAAGTCTTACGTCAACTTCTGGTGCTAACCACTTTCGGGACAAATGAAAATTCCAAGGATGTTCGAGTCTAGTATTTGGTGGTTAATGCATCATCACCATCAACATCATCATTTACTGACCATCGTTCAATGCTTTGGAAGCGGCTTTATCAACCTTATACCTCACCATGAAGTATCTGTTAGGTGAGGGCCGTGTTGGGATAGTCCGGGGTGATCAGGGTTTGTCTAGGAAGTGTTATAAAGATAGTATGAAGATAAAGCGGAAGCCGGTGACCATCGAAGAGCCGACGGAGCACAAAGTCAACATGATTGATATTGATCCCATGGAGAATCCCCATGAGGATAGCTTGACTCCCTAGAAGGAAACAAATGAAGTGAAGATTGGCTCTCGACCTTCTGAAATTACCTATTTGCGTATGCAGTTGTCTACAGATGAGGAGGCTGAGATAGCTGAGGTTTTGAGGAGAAATATTGACCTCTTTTCCTAGAAGCCTGCAGATATGCCCGGAATCGACCCGAGTGTTAAGTGCCATCACCTAGCTTTGGGTCTTGTTGTGAAACCAGTGTCTTAATGGAAGCGGAAGAGTGGTGAGGAAAAGAGGAAAGCGATTGTGGAGGAAGTCATAAATTTGATTAAAGTTGGGTTTATTAGGGAAGTGCAATACCCAACTTGGCTTTCTAATGTGGTCATGGTTAAAAAGAAGACCGAGAAATGGAGAATGTGAGAAGACTTCAAAGATCTCAACAAAGCATGTCCAAAAGATCCATATCCTCTCCCACACAAAGACCGACTGATTGATGGAGCTTCAGGGTTTTGACTCCTGAGTTTCTTAGATGCCCACTCTAGGTACAACCAAATCAGAATGAACTTGGCAGACGCATCAAATACGGCTTTCATGATGGAATGGAGTAATTATTATTACAAAGTAATGTCCTTCAGTTTGAAGAACGTCGAAGCAACTTACCAAAGGCTCATGGATATGGTGTTCGCTCCACAAATAGGGCGAAATATAGAATTCTATGTAGACGACATGGTTGTCAAAATAATTGCAGACCGTAAGCACATGATGTATATAGAAGAAACTTTTGCAGCAGTTTGGAAATATAATTTGCGCTTGAATCCGGACAAGTGTATGTTCAGGGTTCAGGCAGGAAAGTTATTGGGCTTTGTGTTGACAAGCTAGGGAATAGAATCCAATCTAGACAAGTGCCAAGAAGTGATTGATATGAGAAGCCTGACTACTATTCGTGAGGTCCAACAGCTAACTAGCCGGCTAGCAGCATTATTCTGGTTTTTGTCTTGCACGGATGACAAGTCGATTCATTTCTTTGCGGAGATCAGAAATAAGGAAGACTTTGAATGGACGGACGAGTGTGAACAAGCATTCCGGGAAGTGAAACAATTCCTGTCGGAACCCCCAGTGTTGACTAGACCAAAGGAGAATACGTCGCTGGTGCTATACCTCGCTGTCTCGGACAATGCCATTAGTTCTGTGTTGGTTCAAGATGGAGAAGTCGGAGAACGACCAGTTTACTTTGTCAGTAAGGTATTGAAGGGAAAAGAGTTAAGATGTCAAAAGATCGAACGTTTGGCTTTGGCGTTGGTAACAACTACGTGGAAGTTAAGGCATTACTTCCATGGTTATCCTATCCTTGTAAGAACAAACTTTCCTCTGAAACAAATATTCAAAAAGCCTGACCTGGCCGGAAGAATGGCGTCTTGGGCGGTGGAACTCTCTAAATATGATATTGGTTTCACCCCTCGCACCAGCATAAAGTCCCAGGTGCTGGAAGATTTTGTGGTGGAGTTCCATTCTCCGTCGGGGGAGGACACAGTCGTAAATGGATTCTTTCTGTAGATGGCTCTTCGAATCTAAAGGTTAGCGGGGCTGGGATAGTACTGGAAGATTGCACGAATAAAATTTTAGAATACTGTTAGCTAGGAATTTGTAAAGTATGTCTAGGGGCATGATTCAAACGCAAAGGTTCCTACAGGTTAATGACTAATTTTAAATGAAGTTAGTTTCTGAAGATACTTTACAAATCCAAGTTAGAAGTTCCAGAAGGAATGCATGTCGGTTGAGAAGCTGGCTTAAAGGCCATACCAAATAGACCAAACAGCCAAAGTAAAACAATGTCGAAAATAAGACTATTTCAACATATTGTATGATGGTTTATTCAACAGGAGTTTGAATGAAGGTTTCAGTCGAAGTGCTCCTGCTGTCGAAGAAGCATGCTAGTGGACTTAGGAAATTTTGCTATGCCTCAAGAAGATAGACCGAACCTGAAGGCAGTTTCCTTCTGAAGACATGAAGTGGGAAAAAGTCAGATGTGAGGAGATTGTGGGTAGTTTCCCCAGAAGATCGTGGGTTAGAAGCTTTGAACGGATGGTGAAACGTGTGTGGAAGTTGCTTTTAAAGATTGAATCTCGTCCGTTGATTAACTTTAGCAGTTACTTTGTAAATACTATAAATAAGTTAGAATGTTAAGAATTCTAGGTGTTCATTTGTACCCTCAAACTGCTTGCAAAGACTCTGCCCAATTCCGCGCTAAAGGAAGAAAGAGTAACTCAAGCTTTGATGTACGTGAATCACCATGCTTTATATTTCAATGCAATCAATTTACTTTTAACCTTATCTTCATTGTTTTTTTGTTTACTTTTGTCTCATTTACAAAAACTATTTCAACGTAAACTGTTGGTCACGAGTCACTAATAGTCAGAATTTTTGTGTGTGGAAAGCCATTGTGTTGTTTCCCTTAGGCTCTGGAAACCGTTTCTGGGCCAAGGTCCTCTTTACGCTTACAGAAGCAGTGCAATTCACCAAAATCTTAGCACGTGTCTTGAGATCAACTGGTCGATCTCGCGAGTAACCCTTAGTTTTAGGACTTAGGGAGGATCAGCGGTTGTTTACCATTTTCCATAGTAAACAAATACTCTCTATGTTTTGGTTTTCAAACCAGTAACAACTAGGACGAGAATGAAGCTCTGATAGCGGGTATAAAATTGGTGTTGGATGTCGGCGTGACTCACCTGCTCGTCCGCACAAACTCTAAGTGTGTAGCCGGGAAGGTTGGAAGAAGTTTTCAGGCGAAAGACTTTGTGTTGATAAAGTATATTCAGCAGGAGCTGTTGCTTTCTAAGAAATTTCAAGACTTTGAGATTTGTCATATTCCTAGAGAGGATAATGTCCGAGTCGACCTTCTAGCTCGTTTGGCTAGCACAAAAGGGTCGGGAATGAACAAATCTATGATTCAGGAAACTTTGGCACTGCCGAGTATTGAAAAAGAAGATTTATCACCATAGCGTAAGAAACTGGGTGGATGACTCCTATAATCAAATATCTTCAGCAGAATATCTTACCCAGTGACAAGCGAGAAGCCTGACAGGTCAGAAAAATATCAGCTAGGTATGTAGTAATGGCTAATAAACTTTAAAAAATGGGAAGAACCTAACCTATGTTACGTTGTGTATCCGAGGACGATGTTATCTTGGTCATGAAGGAGGTTCATGAGGGCGTATGCGGAAACCATCTTTGTGGTTGGTCCCTGTCTAGTAAGATACTCCGCGCCAGGTATTATTGGCCTTCCATATTGAGGGATTGTGTCCATTTTGTTAACCTCTGCACTAAATGTCAAATGTTTGCGCCCGACATCCGCACACCAGCCGAGCTCCTCCATTCTGTGTTGGTACCGTGGCTTTTTCACCAATGGAGGGATGACATACTAGGGCCATTTCCTGTGGCACATGGACAGTTGACGTTCCTCATCACCGCGATGTATTATTTTACTAAGTGCGTAGAGACCGAGGTTGTAGCTCGGATAACAGCTAAGAGAGTACGCTGTTTTTACTGGAGAAATATTATTTGTCGGTTCGGAATTTCGCGCGTCATCGTATCTGACAATGGGACGCAATTTGCAAGTTCCTCTATTGTTGAATTCTACAAAGAGCTCAGAGTTACTAACAAATTCATTTCAGTTGAACATCCTCAAGAAAATGGGCAGGCTTAGTCAGCCAACAAAGTAATTCTAAATGCAATAAAAAAGAAATTGGATGAAGCCAAGGGCCCGTGGGCGGAACATCTCCATAAAATCCTATGGGCATATCACACTACCGTTCATTCAACAACCCGTGAAACACCATACAGGATGGTCTTTGGGGCTGATTATAATTCTTGTGGAGGTAACCTTACCCTCATGGACACGGCAAAGCATTGAAATTCGTGTTAATGATCAAGGGTTGAACGAGGAGGCTGGTCTATTAGAAGAAGTGAGGAATGCAGCTCATGTTAGGGAAATCGACGCCAAATAGAGGATAGCATGACAGTACAACCTAAAGGTAAAACAACGAGACTTTGAGGTATGGAATCTAGTCCTCAAAAGGGTTACTGATCTGGAGAAGAAAGGGAAGTTATCCCCCATATGGGAAGGCCCATTCTGAGTATTGGAGAAGTTCAACAATGATGCTTACATGCTAGAAACCTTGGAAGGGGTAGAAATACATAGGACTTGGAATGTATCTAGTCTTAAGATTTATTTCAGTTGAACTATGTAATGTAATGAATAAAGTGGATGTACTCTTTTCCCTAGGCAAGGGTCAGGATTTTTAATGAGGCGCCTTAAAACAAAGCTTAGTATGTGTAAAAATCAAATAGTTTGTAATTCATGAGTGCACTGCACCTCAGATGGACCTTTTAAGGTACTAGTTCTAAGTGTATCCTCCCCGGCTTCATGCCACTGCTCTATGCCACGAGCTCTGAATCTTCGGGTGTACCCTCATGAGTGCACTACACCTCGACTAGACCTTTTAAGGTACTAGTTCCAGGTGTATCCTCCCCGGTTTCATGCCACGACTCTATGCCACGAGCTCTGCATCTTCGGGTGTACCCTCATGAGTGCACTGCACCTCGACTGGATCTTTTAAGGTACTAGTTCCAGGTGTATCTTCCCCGGCTTCATGCCACGACTCTATGCCATGATATCTTCATCTTAGGGTGTACCCTCATGAGTGCAGTGCACCTTGGCTGGACTTTTTAAGGTACTGGTTTCAGGTGTATCCTCCCCGGCTTCATGCCACGGCTCTATGTCACGAGCTCTACATCTTCGGGTGTACCCTCATGAGTGTACTGCAGCTCGGCTGGACCTTTTAAGGTACTAGTTCCAGGTGTATCCTCTCCGACATCATGCCACGACTTTATGCCACAGGCACTACACCTTCTGTTGTACCCTCATGAGTGCACTGCACCTCGGCTGGACCTATTAAGGTACTAGTTCCAGGTGTATCCTCCTCGGCTTCATGCCACAGCTCTATGCCACGAGTTCTGTACTTGATGCATCCTCAACTCGGATCTATACCACAGGCTTTGCATTTCGATGCATCCCCAACTCGGCTCAATGCATTGGTTTATCTCAATAAACCTATAAGGTGTAGCCCGGTATGGCCATGGCATGAAGCCCGACTGACCACCATTAACAAACACCCTATCCCCAATCGACCTTCAGTCATTGTCAAGGGATCGGGGGCTAAGCTGCATGCCATGAAGGTTGATGAAATCGGCTGGAAAGATTTAAGTATTACGTGGAGGGGTTAGTTTCCCTCATATAAAGTCTTCATGGTCTTCCAAACCTTTTGCAAGCCGACCTTTATTGTCCCAGTATATGGAAGGATGTCCATGTTGCTATCATAAAATGTGACCGGTGTCAACGCACTGGTAACATATCGAGGTGTGACGAGATGCCTCAAAAGGTATCCTTGAAGTAGAAGTCTTCGATGTGTGGGGAATTGATTTTATGGGACCTTTCCCATCTTCCTTTGGCCACAATTACATATTAGTTGTAGTAGACTATGTATCTAAATGGATAGAAGTTGTAGCCTTCCCAACTAGCGATGCACAAGTAGTGATTAGATTGTTTAAGAACATAATTTTTCCGAGATTCGGTGTATCGAGACTAGTCATCAGTGATGGCGGCTCTCACTTTATTTCCAGGATTTTCTATAAACTCTTAGCAAACTATGAAGTGCGACACCGTGTAGCAACATCTTACCACCCACAAATAAGTGGACAAATGGAGGTCTCTAATAGAGACATTAAGCAAATAGTAGAGAAAATTGTCTCCACATCTAGGAAAGATTGGTCATCTAAGCTACATGAAGCATTGTGGGCATATAAGACAGCATACAAGACACCCATCAGAACTACACCTTTCAAATTAATATATGGCCAGTCATGCCATTTACCTATGACACTAGAACATAAAGCCTACTGGGCCATTTAAACCCTGAACTTGAATTACAAAGCAGCTGGAGAGAAAATAATTCTAGACATCCATGAATTGGAAGAGCTTAGACAAGATGCTTACGAAAATGCCAAGATTTATAAGGAAAGAACTAAGAAATGGCATGACCAACGCATCTCTAGAAAAAAATTCAACGTGGATGATGTAGTACTCTTATTCAACTCCAGACTTAAATTATTCCCAGGAAAAATCCGCTCCCAATGGTCCGGACCTTTTGAAGTTACAAAAGTACTCCTAAGTGGCACTGTTGAAATTAAAGGAAAAGCTAGCGATCCGTTCATTGTAAATAGACAGCGTTTGAAGCACTACCATTATATCGATAATAAAGACTACTCGACTAGTCTAAGACTTATACAGCTATTGGATGAGTCACAAAAACAGTTTTCAATTTTCAAAATAGGTCGAGCTTTCCACGTTAAACCAAGCGCTTTGTAGGAGGCAACCCACCAGTTTTTTTAAAAAATATAAAAATAAAAATTTTCGTTTTATTAAAAGTTTTTAAATTTATTTATGTTAAATACTTTCTTCAAAGTTTTTATAAATTTTTCTTGTTTTTAGGCATTAGGTCGATGCTAATTTAAAACTATTTTCGATTACTTACAGGATTCTTATTTCTTCATTGATTTTTGCCATGGATTTTTCTGATACTATGCATGTCACCTTCTTGAGTGAGTCCCAACAGAGACGTTACGAGACACTTGCTCAGAGAGAGATGCATCCCACTGTTTATGCACATGATCCCACGTTGTCCGCTTTAGGCATCAGGGAGAGTGTCCGCTTTATGTTTAACCAGATTGGGTGGGACTATTTCATTCATAACCAGCATCCCACCTACTGCAACTTGACAATGGAGTTCCTAAGTTCTTTGCATTATAACCCTGATGTTGGTTTAGGATTGGCTAGAGGAGTGGTTTTTTTCAGACTTTTTGGTTTTACTCACAGATACAACACCCATGAGCTTGCTGATCTTTTGGATTTCCTAGTTAGTGTTGATGATGTCATTGAGATTCCAGATGGTGAGTATTTGGACATCCAGCATGACTATTTTTGGGGAGAGATATCTAGTCTGAGGCATGACAGCTTCATCCCTAAACAATCTTCAGAGATACATAACCCAGCGATTAGGTACTTTCATATGCTTCTGTCATTTTCCTTCTTTGGGAAACCTCATAATGATACTATGGTGTCTAAGGAGGAGTTATTCATTTTGTTCTGTGTGTTTTGATCTAGACCAGTGGTAGGTCCTCATTTATGCTTTCTTGTCTTCTGAGTATTGCCCATGCTCCTCATGGATCGATATATGTTGGAGGCTTAGTGACTATGCTTGCTAGCGCCATGTTTCAGAGAGAGAGATTGTTGTGTTTGACTCCTGCTGCTGACCATACCCCATTAGATTTGTATTTTTGTTTTAATGTTGGGATGATTAGATATTTGGAGCCGAATCAGTACTAATTGATGATTCATCAGGAGCCAGTTTACCACTTTACACTTCTTGACATTGCACGATCCAGTGTGCATGACAAGAAGAACTGGACTTATGAGCTAGAGGGTGTAGCAGAGAATGACATGGAAGAAGGAGAATTTGATCCTGTGACACCGCCCCACTATTATGACCTGCCAGCAGTTTTGGATGAGTCTGACCCAGAGATGGTCGAGTTGATTGAGATGATTGAGGCTGATCCTGTTACCCCGCCTCTACTTGAATGCATTCCAAATTGGAATCCACCCATAGCTCATGCTGTTGTCGACGCCCTAATTCCACAGCCTGACTATGTTGCTACTATTGATGCACTAATGAGGGAGCATGCTGCCATCCGCTCTGATCTTACCTCGATCCACACTGATTTTTATGGTTTCATGGATCTTGTTACGGAAAATTTAAATCACCTATATCAGTAGTTGACGTATAGAAGTGGCTGATTTTTATTTTCAGAACATTGAGGGAACTGTTCATTCTTAGTGTAGGGGAGGAGTGTCTATTTAGATTTAGAGGATTTGATCATTATGGATTTTGTAGTTTTTCATTAGCATAACATTAGATTTATTTTTATTATTCACATTTTTATTTGGGATTTAATTGTTCCAGTTATTTTATTTATCATTTCATCAGTTTATCTATTTGTGTTATATCTTTGTTGCTATTATAATATGATGATATTGTGTTATTATTGAGTATCATCTAATAAGATAAAATGCATGAATATTAATCTACTAGTCCTAGTATGCATTTACCGTTGAATAACACACCTCAACATGTCATTCATTGTCTCCCATGCTTTATTTATTATTCCATTTTAGACATTGATATGACACATACTTGCCATGCCACGGTCTAAAAGAGAAAGGAATCTCATGCATGTTGTCATGTCCAGACCGTTGCAGGAACGTGAAGCTCCATTGTCTACACCCTGTAACGACCGTTACAAGGGTGGCTTGTTTGGCATTAAAAAGTAAACCATGTGTAACGACCATTACACATCCCTTAGCCATGCAATTTTATAAAACGACCAGCATCCATTCATTCTCAATTCAAATCAATTCAAAAACTCCCATCCGTTTCCTTTTTACCATAAACACCTTAACTCCCATTCAATACCTTAATTCATCTTTCCTCACCATCTTCCTATAAAATCCCTTAGAAAAAAACACCACTATTACTTTCAATCTTCTTTAACAACCCTCTACAACTTAATCCATTTCATTTCCAAAACCAACCACAAAGATGGCTAGAAGAGATCAAGAAGACAGAGAGGAACCAAACCTCACAAATATGGTGTTCAGGGATGGAGAAGCTGGAGTCCGACAAGAGCAACTCTACCGGAGATTCCACCAGAGAGGTATCCTTCCCACAAGATACGTTGATGAAGATTGTCTACGTGAGTTGGGGTTTCTAGATAGTGTGCAATTAATGCTTCATGAATATGGTCTACACCACATTTCCACTATGAATATGCCGACTTATGAACCCCTCACGCTGAAGTTTTTGAGTTCTTTTGCATACCAAACATTGCCTACTCTAGAAGCTGGTCAATACCTGATCAGTGCGGAAACCTTCAGATTATTCAATACGGAGTACACCATGAACCAAGAGGCTCTGATTCAAATACATAATTTCCACCATGGATAGGGCGTGGAATTATGAAACCCGCACGATGAAGATTGGATGGCAAGGTCATTTGAAATATGGGAACGTTTGACAGGAACTCGAGTTGATAATTGGGAGGAACTTTTGTCCAATCACATCCATAACCCGAGTATCCGCTATTTCCACCGAGTCCTAGCCAATACAGTGTTCGGTCGGGCAAAGAACAACAAGGTAAATGCTAGGGAGATGTACTTTATGCACTGTACTTTTAATCTTGATTTAAGTATAAATTTTGCTCCATTCCTTCTCAACCACGTCCATTCGCTGTTATCTAGAAATACAACCACATCACCCTTCTATATAGGGGGCATAGTCACAACTATTGCCCAGTATCTGGATTTGCAGAATAGGTTGGATGAATTACGATTCTGGGAAGCCGAATTCTTAGATATTGATTATTACCAGTTTGGTCACATTGTCAAGGCGAGAAGGGATGGGAGATACAACCTGATGGTGAACAACAGAGTCGTTCCAGGCTTTATTCTGCCAAATCTAGATGCCATAAGAATTGATGTTGTTGCAAATTGGGTTTACGATCTTTAAGCACCACCCCCTGGAGGGAACGCGCAGAATAACTAACCAGAAGTGAATCAACAACCACCATAATCAGATGTCCCACCACAGGCACAACCAGGAAATTATCCTCAACCAGCCGACCTCGACGTGATATATGCATCGCTTTTACTTCAAGATCAGCGTCAGTAGGAACTGATGCAGTTGATGCAGGAGATGCAACGCGATCAACGCAATGCCGCTTATAGGAACCATCGCATCATTTCTGACCTAACTGAAGAAATGCGCTACCTATCATTCCGCGTTGAAGGCCTGCGTGCACATGTTTACGACACTGGTAAGGAGCCTCCTATACCCAGAGGAAGTGGAGTGAGGACGCATGGCAGAACAGGAACATGGGGTGAAGCATCAACCAGCAGAGATATCAGAGACAATAATGAAGACTGGTTTATTTTCCATTTTCTTGTATTTATTTTATTTTCTTTAAGTTTCTTTGTTAGTTTTCTTTTTCTCACTTTAGTTTTCGCATTGAGGACAATGCTCAGTCTAAGTGTAGGGGAGGAAAACTTTGTCTTTAATTTCTAGTAAGTTTTGAATTCCAGTTATTTCCCTTTCAATTCAATAAAAAGAAAAATTTTAGATCGATATTCATTTTCGTAAGTTATTCTTACTTCCATACGTTCCTTGAGCCATAACAAATAAAAATTATTTCAACGCATTAGCTCGGTACTTTCGAAAAGTATATAGGTTGCTTATGAGGCTTCGTTAGAATTTTTGAACAAGATTCTACAAAGATAATACTGCCTTGACACCCAAATCTTCCAGATCGTGCAGATCAGTTTGAGTAACTATGATACCAAGACCTTAAGCTTTAAGTTTTACACAACCCCAAGTAGTTTATACAAGAAATCGGCACCATCTTATCCCCAAACTACGTAGGGAGCCGATAAATTTAAGTGACTGGTCATTATTGGAAATAGATTTAAAAATCAAGATATAACAGGGAATGCGCTAATTAAGTTAGATGACCCTCACAAGGTCATTTAATCAAATAGTTGCGGAACCTACAAAAAACCAATGTGAAAACCAATTGTAAGCTTGTTCAGTGGTATCTGGTACTGAACTTGGTAGGGCGAACTGTAACACCCCTTCTAAAATACCCCGAATATATTAATTATATCAATGATTAAAGTCATAATTCATCAGAGTTAACACGGAACAAGGGATGCCACAATTATTAAATAAAATAAAACCTCCAAATAAATAGTAGCCATGCTACACTGAGGATCATTATTCAAATAATTCAATCAATTTAAGACCATGTCTTACACAGCGGAAAATACCAAAACCAAAATTGAATAAACCATAATTATTCTCAATGAGATTCGAAGAAACAATTGAATAATAACTAATTCCTCAACTAAACGTTCCCCAGTGTTACAACCTAATCAGAGCATGACACTGACACGCTGTAACACGGTGAACTGACTTTGTGGATTTTTGTATCGCAAGTGCGGATAGCAAGAGTCGCCACCGACTTTTATTTTTATCCAATTAAGGGAAGATAAAAGTACAGAAAAAGACCTTCGTTTAGATTCTGAGTTCGGGAGAATGGTTATGAAAAGGGAAGGTATTAGCACCCCTTTCCATCCGTAGTTATCTACGGGCTCTTAGTTGCTCTAGATCACCTTTTAAAATTGCTTTCTGTGTGTTTGATAAAAAATGTTTTGAAAAAGGCATTTCGCTTTGACTTTGTAATGACTCATGTAGGAGTGTATACAAAGTGTTCGGAAATGTTTCGTTTTGAAAAGAGTTTGAACTTTTAAAAAGAGTGTGTGGTGTGAAAAGCATTTGGTTTAGAGCAAGCAACTAATAGACTTATTACCCACTCAGAATTGGTCGTTTTCGTACTTCTACGTTCCTTTAGAATAGCGCTAGCCATACCATTAGTTAGTAGGTAGCTCCATTCGTTGGATGTAAGCGGGACATTCGAAGGGACATCGGATGGTCATAGAAGGCAACTTGTAGGAAGTATCCTAGCACATTCGAAGGGACTATCATCATTTTTCGTAGGCGACAATCGAGGGTCAAGATCATGTATTCGGAGGCGACATCGTGGGTCTTATGATCTTTGTATCGAAGGGACTATGATGATTTGTTTGGAAGGCAACGGTGCTAGGATACCTCTACGTTCGAGGGACATGACCATTTTGAATTCGCAAAGGCAACGAGAGAGAATTACCCTAAGGGGTGCGTGTGTGAAAGAAGTGTGTTGATTTCAAGTATTTTATCTTGCAAATTAGTGGGCTATGTTCGTTATTATCTTGCCATACACGCCTAGTTACTAGCAATTTATAGGGTGCGGAAATTAAAATGCGGAATGTAAAGTACGGAAAGGTAAATGTCCTACGCTATTACATGGCTTTGGGGCAGATACATAATTTTAAAATGCGGAAAATAAAGTCCTAATTTAAACTATTACATCCCATAGACAGTTACATTATTGAAAAATAAAATGATAAAGAAAGAATCGTCTGAATCGGATCAACCTGTAAAGGAATGAGAATCGGAAAATACGATATGAATCGAACAAGAGAAAAATGTTAGTAAAATGCAAATTTTTATATGAGAAAATATTACATCTGGAATAATATAAATATGCCAAAATAAATTTTTGGGATTTTTTGGATGCAATTTAATAATTTAAAATGAATTAAAAGTGATCAAAATGCAAAAATATGAATAAAAATAAATATGCATGCAAAAATATATTTTTTAATTTTATAAATTAAATAAAGATTTTATGAAAATAATGCAAAAGAAAATTAATTTTGGTGATTTTTAAATGCAGAAATAAAATTATGAAAAGAATTGAAATAAAATGCAAAATATTAAAATAATTAGAAAATAGAAAATAATGCAAGTTTGGAAAAAAGAATGAAAACCGGTCCTGGCAGGGATCGAACTCATGACCCTGGAGCGAAATCTTAAGTCCACATGCCTTGACCAACTGCTAGCGTGCTTCACTTGGAAACGGAGTGAGTGGAAGAAAACACGCCGCCTACGGGTTGCTTCGTTCTCGCGCCAGACTTCGTCTCCTACCTTTTGAATTTTTGAAACTTCAGCGTCGGCTTTTGCTCGACGCTACAGGCCCTGGCAAAATCAAAAAGCAAGCACGCATAATATAAATACATTCTAAAGCCATGGTTCGATTCCTGAGATCATTCCGAATGCATTGGTATAGGTCTTATGGTCCAATTTTTCCTATTTTGTGAAACCCTAAATCGACCTCAGAAACCCTAACAATGGTGTTATGCATTCCTGGCCATGGAAATTCAATTGGAGTGCCCAGAAAGCTTGCAAACACATCACTAATCACAAAAACAAACACAAAACATGTTAATAATGCATGAATGAAAGAATACGATTTTTGAAATTTCAAGAACAAACCCAAATTCGGTTTTCACGATTCTTGACGGTTTTTGGCAAAGTAAAGGTCTGGGATGCTTCCAGGGATGTCAAGGAATATGTTTGAATCCTCAAAATCGTTTGAAACCGGCTGGATCGATGGCTGCTAGTTGCTTCAAGTTTACGAAATTTTTGACTTTAGGTTAGGGTTCTTGAGCCAATTTTTCTGTTTTCTCTTGATAGGTATGCATCATATATTTATACTGGATGGATTTGGAATGGTTTTGGGAAAGAATCAATCAACATTCAAAGCAAATCAAATTTGATTTTTGTACAAAATCAAATTTTCAAAATTTGATTAATTTCCAATCCAATCTTGCCATATTGATCAAATTTCGAAATTTGCTGGCCTTTGTGAGTTGCTTGGGTCTCAAGGAAAGAATAAAAATCAACTTTGTAATTAATTTTGATTTTATACTTTATTTTTAAATTTAATTTGTATTTAAATGAATAAATTCCAAATTAAATAGAAAAATAAAATAAAAATTCGTGGCATTGGGCTTGGATATTTCTAATTGTATGAGGAATAAGTTTGGATGAAGAAAAAGCAAGCCCATTTGCAAAAAATTTGATTTTTAAGTATCTCTTTGTGCATTCCTTCAAAATTGCCCAACTTGTGAATGGTGTATCTTGCTCAATTTTTCACATTTTTGAGTGTTATTGGACTTTTTGGAAAGCTCTAAGAGTCCTCTAACCAACCTTTTTGGTCTCATCTCAATTGGAGTTTCCATGCTCAATATATCTTCAAAACAAAAGTTGACTTTTGTTGACTTTGAAAATGACTGTAATGTTTTGAGCTATACCTCTCAAATGAAGCATTTTTTGGACATTCTTGTGAGACATGAAGTTGTAGAGAATTGAATTTCCTTCAAAACAAGAGGTGGTGGAAAACTTTCGAGAAAGTATGAGAAAGTTATGATCGGTCAAAGTTCGATTGACTTTTCATCTAGAAACCCTAATTTAGAAAGTTTGACTTTTGAGCAAATCTTGAGTTTTCTTGATGAATCATGATCAATCCTTGATCAAATGATGAATGTAACTTCAAAATGAGGATGTTGACCAAAAATTATGAAGTTTGACTGTATGTTGACCATAGTTGACTTTTTGTCCAATACAACTGATTTTCAACCATCTGAGCAATTGTCTGAGGAAACTTGATCTGTGAAGCTTGAAACTTGGCATGGAGAATCTTTGAAGCATATGAGGAGGTATGAAGACCATTGGAGATGTTGGAAGCCCATCTTGGCCTGAGAGATACCAAACCCTAGTTTGGGTTGATTGTCTAGGAGAGAGTTTGTCTGACCAACTCTTGAGGAATCCTTGAGTATAGATGTATGAAATCTCTTGAGTAAATGGAGGGCAAATTTTGGGGTATGACAGCTGCCCCTGTTCAATCTTCTTGTATTGGAGGGTTAGATTGACACGCTTGTCTTTCGTGACCTGGAGGTAGAAGATGATTGAACACTCGAGTACACCTGAAAATTTGCACTCGCGGTTGGCTGATGATGCGAGAATGGGCTTACAGATGCCATTTGGAGAAGCTGGGGCATGAGTCGTACGTTAGACTCGAGATTATTGATAGGAGGATTGCTGGAAAGTGAGCCGTACGCTAGGCTCTGTAGACATTTCTGGAAAAGAGAGGAGCATGGAGATGGGCTTAAGATGCCATCGGAAGGAGTCGTACGTTAGACTTCGTGTTTATTTTTTTTTTAATGAAGTTATTGGTTTGCATTGATTTTTAACCATATATGCAGCATTCTGAAAGTGAAGCACTGTTGACAAATAGTCGGAGATGGTCTTAAGATGCCATCCAAGGCAACTGAGTCGTACGCTAGACTCTGTAGTCACTGTTGATAATAAGGGATCAGAATAAATCTTCGTGCTGATTACTCTAAGGGAGGTTGTAGTTGGCAAAATGGGGATATCTTCCCTGTTGTGCATCGGGTGTTGGTCCATTGCCTGTTATCGGAGGATAACCAGAGGCGGTCTTTCGGATAGTTTTCCCGTCGATTCGGGGCTTAATACTGGACTAGTCGTCGGAGGACAACCAAGGGCGGTCTTTCGATAGTTTTCCGTCGATTCGGGCTTTATCTGGACTGTTTGCTTAAGTGATTTACTGTTTTAGAAAAAACAAGAGGAACTTTGATAGAATATTGGTTAGTTTTATGCAAAGTATGATGCATGACAGTGTATATGAATGACATATGCATGAATTATGACTTTATGAGTAATGTATGAATGATAGATGTTGTGGTATTTCAAAACATATCCATCTTGAAGAAGATGCGGATATTCTGTTTGAGGATTTCTGACTTCTGCTTGGGGAATTTAGTAGGTGAGAACCCCGCTTTTGAAGGAGAAGAAAGATATCCTGGATTCCTCCGATACACTATCTGACCAAGTCTTGGGCCTAGATATTGTTGAGGAAGGTAGAGATTTGAGAGGCTCGTTGTTGGAGATCTCATATAGACCCTGCTTGAGGAGAATCGGGAGGCGATCCGTTGGGGACCTTGTATGTAGATCTGCCGAGGAAATTTAGAAGGCGCCCATGGGGATTCGTAGATCTGGAGAGCATTTGATAGTTGCCGGGAGACCGGGTTGGAAGAGTCAGGAGCCCGTTGTAATCTCTGGCTGGGGATGAAGATGTAGTTTCTTCCGATGCACTATCTGACCAAGTTTGGTCCGATACTGCTTGGGAAAAAGGAAGGATCAGAGATATCCGGGGATAAATACCTTGACGGGGTGAAGTGTTATCGCTGAGACCGATGTAACACTGCTCGGTTGAGTGGAATCACTGCTTGGATTAACACATACTCCGCTGGAGGGAGATTTGTAGGTAACACCTTTGTGGGGATCATGCTCTAAAGGGGGGAATGTTTTTGGTGACTTTCATCGTCGTCCCAATTCCCGGAGCCTGTAGTAAGCACTTTTGTATGTTCACTTTTCGTATGTTTGCGATTAGATTTTTATTGTCAAATGCATATAATCATTCAAAGAAAACATTGGACTTTATGCAAACAACAATATTGTAAAGAGAAAGAACTTGCATTTATTTGAAATGTGGCGTATGGCCAAGTAGTTTGTACACAAGAAAGGTAAAAAGCCATGCGGAAACAATCTCGTTAAGTTCCAACTATGCTAGTACTCATATATTTCAACTATCTTATCTCCTTGCTGTCAGTAGAAAATGAGTGAATTGATCTTCGCCATTTGAATCTTGAATGCTGATAGTAGTGGAAGCGGTGATCCGAAGAGACATAGTATGCGCTTGAATCCCTAACTTTTGCCTAGACCGCCTTTCGGGTTTTCACCTACCGATACCTTTTTGCCCAAGCCGCCTTTTCAGGTTTTCGACTTGCCGGGTGTACATGTTTTGTATATATCCTTAACTTTTGCCCGAACCTTTTGGTTCGCCAGGATGCCCTTATTTTTGCCTAGGCCAGTCGACCTAGCGGGTCTCTTTTATGCGTAGTATTTTTTGACTATGTCTGCGTTCACAGGGTGTGGGAAGTCCTCTCCATCCATGGTGCTAAGTATCATAGCTCCGCCGGAAAATACTGTTTTGACTACAAATGGTCCTTCATAGGTGGGAGTCCATTTTGATCTGATTGTAACCGGAGAAACCATCCATGAAGGGGAAAACCTTGTGCTGAGCGGTGTTGTCAACCAGAACATCGATATGAGGGAGTGGAAAATCGTCTTTCGGACTTGCTTTGTTCAGATCTCTGTAATCCACACACATTTGTACCTTGCCATCCTTCTTAGGTACGGGTACCACATTTGCAACCCACTGTGGATAGGAAGTAACAGCTAAAAACCCAGCGTTGAACTGCTTCATAACTTCGGATTTGATTTTCTCGACATTCGGACGCATGCGAACCTTTTTTCAGGAGAAAACCTTCTTTTGGCAATCGATTGTACCACAATATCAATGTCCAAACCCGGCATGTCTTCGTATGACCAAGAAAAACCTCGATATAGTCTCGTAGCATCCGAATCAACCTTCCTTTGATTTGTTCTCAAGACCCGCTCCTATCTTGATCTCTTTTTCTCTTCGTCGACCCAAATTCACAACCTCAACTTGCTCTTCGGTGGTCTGATAACTCGCTTCTTCCGTTGTAGCACCGGCAAGTTCTCCTGAACTTCACAATCTTCCTCACTTTCGTCTTCGGCTTGGTAGATCGGATTATCAAGTCATATTTAGCAATAGCATAGGTTATTAACGAGATTCGAGTGATTGCATTGTATCACGTGGTGTGTGTAAGAACACATAGCTTTTGAAGGGGTGATAAAGTAAAAGAAAGAAAACAAACAATTGAATGCAAAGTCCAACGAATTTATTGAATGAAACGCAAACAACAGATAATAACCTCGAACGAGCCATGATGCCCGGGCAAGGCACTAGGCTTTCAAAGTTTATTGTTCAAAACATAAAGAAATACGAAAGCAAAACAAAACAAGAGCAATTACTCGACTAAAGGAGATTGGTATGACGTCTTGATCTTCCAATTGCCGAGCCCATGATCCGAGTTGGGAAGATCCACTTGCTGATGTCGAAGTCGTTGTCGTCGCCTTCTATAGCATGGATTCCACTGGCCGATGCGAAAGGAAGTTGGCCGCACGTTCGCGGCGTATCATATTCTGACCCTTGATAGTGAAGCCTAAACCAGTCTTGTCAAATTTGAAAGGAAGATCAGGGAGCTGACCCCAAATAGTACTACCTTCTTCAACAACAGCTTGAGCATCTTTCAGTGAGGCCATCCTAGGCGGAGATTGTGTAACTTCAGGAGTGACAGGAGGGTCAACAGGCATGACTCTGGGTATTGTTTCAAAAGCTTGACAGGGAGTCTCGAAGAATTCTCCTTCCATCTCAAGGTAACGGAATGACTGTAGATGACTGACCATATATTCCTCTTCACCACATACTGTAACAACCTTCCCTTTCACCGGGTACTTGGCGGTGGAAGAATATCGCCCCATGTATCCAAGGGCGTCCAAGTAGGCAAGAGTAGGCTGGACGGATGTCCATGACAAAGAAAGTGGAGTCAAAAGTCTGGGAACCGACTTTAACAGGCAGAGTGAGCTCTCCAAGTACCGTTCGCTTAGAACCATCAAAAGCTCTCACAATTATGTCACTGGGTCTCAGAACCAACCCCTCGACATCAAGTCGATCAAAAGCGATCTTGGAAGGATATTGAGCGAACCGTATCTACCAAAACATGAGATGTAGTGCCCTTGCATTCAACAGAGATGTGCAAGGCTTTGTTGTGTTTCCTTCCATAGAGTCAAATCGATCGAGAAGCCTAGGCCGTTGTTGGCAGCCAGGCTAGCAATACAAACTTCAAACTGGTCAGTGGTAGTGTCTTGCGGTACATGAGCATTCTTCAGAAACTTCACCAAGGCGTTAGCATGAGCCTTAGAGCACAAGAGCAGAGCAAGCATGGAGATCTTGGACGGAGTCTGTCCCAACTGTTCCACAACATTGTAGTCACTCTTCTTGATAATCTTCAGAATTTCCTCCATTTCTTGTTTAGAGGTGTCTTCAGCAACATCCTTTGGCACTTCTGTCTGAGCAGGATGAATCGCTGGTTCTTTCCCTCTAGCTTGGGGAATGGATTGAATAGCTGGAATGCGAGTTGGAGTCGCAGCGTCTTTTGGAGGAGGGATATGTGGAGAGAATACCCTTCCGGTTCTGGTCACCTTACTAGATCCGGTGATGTTGTCAATGTTAGGAATGGTGGCTTCAACAGTAAGATCTTCAATGGTCAGAGGGTCTTGCTTGACGCCATGATAGTAAACATCAGCTCCATAGTTCCAAGGGATAGCTTTGTCAGAGGAATATGGAACTGCCTTGGAGAAGTGATAATGAGAGGTGCCACTCTAGGCACAGGATCAGCAGAGGAAATCCTTATTGTGTTAACATCGGATAGTCTGGAAATCGTCACCCTATCCAGTCGCCTTAACATCTTCAATAGGAATCTTGTAACTCTCAGGAACAGTGTACTTCACCATGTAATCATACTTTCCACTTGGCTGCCCCAAGGTGTCCCACACAGATGGTACAGTTTCGTTTGCATTGTCAATCTTCAACTTAGACATTTCTTCACACTCGCACAGTGGTTTTGAAATAGTATCTCACGGTTATCCATCATGCATCGAACACGCTTCTCAACCAAGCACAACCATCGGTGCGGATGGGCACCAACGATTCTCTAGGCATCCTGGTTGACACGGCTTGCAACAAATTCTTCTAATATCATCGGAGGAATGGTCAAGTCATCTATGTTGAAAACATAAGTATCGTCACCACAAAGATTGGAACCCTTGTCATGGTTAGGCATAGGCGCATTGATCACATTCGAGTCTCAACAGAGGATCAAATTCAACTGCTTAGCTTCAATCATATCTTGAATCTTGTTCTTGAGCCCAACAATCATCGACTATGTCCCGGCTATTGGAATGGTAAGCACACTTAGCATTAGGATTGTACGGAGAAGAGGTGTTGACATTCGAGGAGGATCCTCAAAGCAATCACGCTTTCAACATGTGTTGCAAGGCTTGCGACAAAGGCATGTTGATCTTAAACTGTCTTCGTGGGCGCTCGTTACGCGCTGTCTCACCGAGGTTGTCTTGATGTAGGATTGGAGATCACAACTGCCCCCACGGATTGAGCACGGTCGGTCTTGGCTCGGCTTTTCTGACCATACACAGCATTAGTTTCTTTCTTACCACCAAAAGATCTCTTCGCAGCATTTGAAGATGTCTCTACCTGAATCTTCCCACTTTTGATACCAGCTTCGATACGCTCGCCTGTCAATATCAGCTCGGTAAATCCGGCTGAAGAATTTCCAATCAGATGATTGAAGAATGGGCATGTTAGTGTCCCCATGAACATATCAACCAACTCCCTATTGGACAAGGGTGGCTGAACTCTGCCTGCTAGATCTCTCCATTTCTGAGCATACTCCTTGAACTTCTCGTCACGACCCATAGACATGCTTTGTAGTTGCATGCGAGTGGGTGTCAATTCAGCATTGTACTCATATTGCCTGTAGAAAGCATCAGCCAAGTCACTCCAAGTACGGATACGGTCATTCTCTAGCTGATAATACCACTCCAATTGAGTTCCGGACAAACTCTCTTGAAAATAGTGCATCCACAACTTTCTGTCCTCAGTGTGGGGGTTGATCTTCTGAACCTAGGACTTCAAATGTAGCTTAGGGCAAGACATGCCATCATACTTGGCAAAAGTAGGAACCTTGAACTTGGGAGGAATCACAACACCAGGAACAAGACTTAGATCATCAAAATTCAACCCGGACATCTTCAGGTTTTCCACAGCATTCAGACGGTCTTCAAGTTGCTTGTACTTGTCATCTTCATCAGAGTATTGTCCATTATCATAGTTCTTCTCAAGTTCAGGCTGACTGCCTTCACCATCACCTTTGTTACTTTGCTCATCTTCCTTCGACACTTCCTTCAGAGAGCTCAATTCGACTAACCACTCTAGGACCACCTTTGTAGCGTCTGCCCATGTTGAGGAGACCAACAACCTTCTTCTTTCTGTTGATGAGCTTCTTCAGATCTTCTTGGCCTTGGACCAAGCTGGTAAACATCTCTAAACCGAGCATTCGAGCTTGAAGATCTTTGATGATGTTCAAGAGCCATTTCGCTAAAATAAATAGCGAGCAAATGAGAAAACCAATCTTCAATGTACCTGTGATGCAATGTTATGCTATGATATGCAATGTTTATGCGAATGCAATGCAATGTTTTCAAGGACCTTAGAGATTTAAATTTGTTAAACAAGCAATGAACAAACATTTATTAGTACTCTTTTTATTATTCTTTTTCTTTTTAAGTACAAAGGATAGTTCAAGACAAATAAAAGAAAACAAATAAATCCTAAATCTCTAAGTCTCCCATGGGCGCTTCCTCTTGGTGCCGGTGTAGGCGTTGATGTTTCGCTCCTCGTGAAGTAGCTTGGTCAACTCTAGCACTTTCTTCTCACTTGCATAACACTGAGCTTCAAAGGTATCCCTTTCTTCTTTAAGCTGCATCGAGGATCTCTTCAAGTCTTCAAAATCAGTAGGCATGTCAGGATGGAGAATAAGATAGGTACGCCACCTATAGCAACAGTTCCATAATTCTTGGTAAAACAGCGTGAATGGCATCATGAGGTTTTGAGCTCGAGCTCGCACCCATTTGAGGTAAGGTTCCCAAGGAATGGGATTTTGGTGCCCCAACGTCTTGGTATCAGTCTTCTTTACCATGTCCCAAGCGTGTATGAACCTTCGTCGGTAATTCTGGAGATCGTGATTGTAGTCGAACACAATATCTTGGAGAAGCATATCATGTGGACCATCTCTTCGAGCAAAACCAAACTGACGTAGAGCTAGAGAAGGGTTGTAAGTAATACCTCCCCTTATACCAAGTAGTGGTACATTAGGGAATTCTCCACAACGCTCAATGAATGTGAAGTCCTTTTGAGAGAAAAGATTCCAACGGATATCTGAATGAGAGAGTGACATTAACCTTTGAGACCATCTCAACCTTTGTTCATTCTTCAAAACTGATGGAGGAAGGTGCGAAATAAACCACCTGGAAAGTAACGGTATACAACACATGAGAGTTCCTTGTCTCTTAGTAGTACGAGTGTGGAGAGAATGTAGAATGTCTCCAAGTAAAGTAGGCCTTGGATTGCGGGTAAGAAACAACTTGATGGCGTTGACATCTATGAACTGATTTGAGTTAGGGAATAGAACCAAACCATAGATTAGCAAGGCCACAATGTCTTCGAATGCATGGAAACTCATGACCTTGAGGAATTCTCGGGCTTTCTTAAGCAGGAACTTAGCAAGTAAACCCTTAACTCCATTTCTAGTTTCCCAATTGGCTTCAATGTCTGAGCGTTTAAGATGTAAGGCGGATGCAATGTCTTCGTACCTAGGAACCTTCTCTAGACCGGTGAATGGCATTTGGTCAAGAATAGGTATCCCAAGTAGCTTAGAGAACTCTTCCAAGGTAGGAACCAAGCGATAACTGGAATGTAAAGCAATGGTGTTTCGGATCAAAGAACTGGAATAGGACATGCATCATATCTTCTTCAAAACCGGAGATAACCAAATCAAGTAGATAACCATGTCTTTTGATAAACTGAGCATGGTCGGGAATTTCTGAAACCAATTCTTTGAGCTGAGAAGGTATACCCATGAAGTTGATTCGGATAGTCTTTCTAGAAGCCATAATTCCCTACAAAACAAAGCAAAGATAAATCCCTAGGTCCTTGAAATAGTTAGAAATGATATGCAATGCAAATGATGTCATGATGTCATGTTTAGCACACACAAACAATTCACACAATGAGCCTAGGGTTAAGGCTTGCATGAGGTATAGGTGATTACCCCACCAAAAGTTTGAGTTGGTTCATCCTGTCCTATAATAGTAACCAGGTTCTAGGAATCTCACATCATTGATCTTTCTCGTAGGCGTTTATTTCAATACGACTGCCAAGTGGTCGATCGAAAATATCCCAAAAGTCTGATCTCAATGAGCGTAGCATCGAGTATCAACCAACCTTAGTCTCACCAAAGCCGCCATCTCACTACCTTCTAATGGCCAAGATGGGTCAATTAAGGTTCTAAAAGTTTAGTTAGCGCTTGATGACACCACGCAGAAGCCAAATACTATCTTCAACTTGGGAATGAAGAGTATCGGGACAACCAAAGTGTCACGCTAACGTAGCCATCATGTTGACCGTTTAGTTATACGTCTAGCGGTCGCGATGATTTATTGCTACTTACCTAAAAGGAAACCCGGATCCGGGTGTAGGATCCCCCACAAATATAATACCAAAGCAACCCTTAAAGATAAAGCATACAAGTCAAACAAAAAGCAATAAAAGTTATCTAGAAATCCCTAAGGCAATTCTCTCTTTTAGGGCTTGTCCCCAGCAGAGTCGCCAGTTCTGTAACACGGTGAACTGACTTTGTGGATTTTTGTATCGCAAATGTGCGGATAGCAAGAGTCGCCACCGACTTTTATTTTTATCCAATTAAGGGAAGGTAAAAGTACAGAAAAAGACCTTCGTTTAGATTCTGAGTTCGGGAGAATGGTTATGAAAAGGGAAGGTATTAGCACCCCTTTCCATCCGTAGTTATCTACGGGCTCTTAGTTGCTCTAGATCACCTTTTAAAATTGCTTTCTGTGTGTTTGATAAAAAATGTTTTGAAAAAGGCATTTCGCTTTGACTTTGTAATGACTCATGTAGGAGTGTATACAAAGTGTTCGGAAATGTTTCGTTTTGAAAAGAGTTTGAACTTTAAAAAAGAGTGTGGTGTGAAAAGCATTTGGTTTAGAGCAAGCAACTAAAAGACTTATTACCCACTCTAATTGGTCGTTATTTACGTTCCTTTAGAATAGCGCTAGCCATACCATTAGTTAGTAGGTAGCTCCATTCGTTGGATGTAAGCGGGACATTCGAAGGGACATCGGATGGTCATAGAAGGCAACTTGTAGGAAGTATCCTAGCACATTCGAAGGGACTATCATCATTTTCGGCGACAATCGAGGGTCAAGATCATGTATTCGGAGGCGACATCGTGGGTCTTATGATCTTTGTATCGAAGGGACTATGATGATTTGTTTGGAAGGCAACGGTGCTAGGATACCTCTACGTTCGAGGGACATGACCATTTTGAATTCGCAAAGGCAACGAGAGAGAATTACCCTAAGGGGTGCGTGTGTGAAAGAAGTGTGTTGATTTCAAGTATTTTATCTTGCAAATTAGTGGGCTATGTTCATTATTATCTTGCCATACACGCCTAGTTACTAGCAATTTATAGGGTGCGGAAATTAAAATGCGGAATGTAAAGTGCGGAAAGGTAAATGTCCTACGCTATTACATGGCTTTGGGGCAGATACATAATTTAAAATGCGGAAAATAAAGTCCTAATTTAAACTATTACATCCCATAGACAGTTACATTATTGAAAAATAAAATGATAAAGAAAGAATCGTCTGAATCGGATCAACTCAGAAGGAATGAGGAATCGGAAAATACGATATGAATCGAACAAGAGAAAAATGTTAGTAAAATGCAAATTTTATATGAGAAAATTATTACATGGGAATAATATAAATATGCTAAAATAAATTTTGGGATTTTGGATGCAATTTAATAATTTAAAATGAATTAAAAGTGATCAAAATGCAAAAATATGAATAAAAATAAATATGCATGCAAAAATATATTTTTTAATTTTATAAATTAAATAAAGATTTTATGAAAATAATGCAAAAAGAAAATTAATTTTTGGTGATTTTTAAATGCAGAAATAAAATTATGAAAAGAATTGAAATAAAATGCAAAATATTAAAATAATTAGAAAATAGAAAATAATGCAAGTTTGGAAAAAAGAATGAAAACCGGTCCTGGCAGGGATCGAACTCATGACCCTGGAGCGAAATCTTAAGTCCACATGCCTTGACCAACTGTGCTAGCGTGCTTCACTGTTTGGAAACGGAGTGAGTGGAAGAAAACACGCGTCGCCTTCTGGTTGCTTCGTTCTCGCGCCAGACTTCGTCTCCTACCTTTTGAATTTTTGAAACTTCAGCGTCGGCTTTTGCTCGACGCTACAGGCCCTGGCAAAATCAAAAAGCAAGCACGCATAATATAAATACATTCTAAAGCCATGGTTCGATTCCTGAGATCATTCCGAATGCATTGGTATAGGTCTCATGGTCCAATTTTTCCTATTTTGTGAAACCCTAAATCGACCTCAGAAACCCTAACAATGGTGTTATGCATTCCCTGGCCATGGAAATTCAATTGAGTGCCCAAAGCTTGCAAACACATCACTAATCACAAAACAAACACAAAACATGTTAATAATGCATGAATGAAAGAATACGATTTTTGAAATTTCAAGAACAAACCCAAATTCGGTTTTCACGATTCTTGACGGTTTTTGGCAAAGTAAAGGTCTGGAATGCTTCCAGGGATGTCAAGGAATATGTTTGAATCCTCAAAATCGTTTGAAACCGGGTTGATCGATGGCTGCTAGTTGCTTCAAGTGCACGAAATTTTTGACTTTAGGTTAGGGTTCTTGAGCCAATTTTTCTGTTTTCTCTTGATAGGTATGCATCATATATTTATTCTGGATGGATTTGGAATGGTTTTGGGAAAGAATCAATCAACATTCAAAGCAAATCAAATTTGATTTTTGTACAAAATCAAATTTGATTAATTTCCAACCCAATCTTGCCATATTGATCAAATTTCGAAATTTGCTGGCCTTTGTGAGTTGCTTGGGTCTCAAGGAAAGAATAAAAATCAACTTTGTAATTAATTTTGATTTTATACTTTATTTTTAAATTTAATTTGTATTTAAATGAATAAATTCCAAATTAAATAGAAAAATAAAATAAAAATTCGTGGCATTGGGCTTGGATATTCCTAATTGTATGAGGAATAAGTTTGGATGAAGAAAAAGCAAGCCCATTTGCAAAAAATTTGATTTTTAGAAGTATCTCTCTTTGTGCATTCCTTCAAAATTGCCCAACTTGTGAATGGTGTATCTTGCTCAATTTTTCACATTTTTGAGTGTTCTTGGACTTTTTGGAAAGCTCTAAGAGTCCTCTAACCAACCTTTTGGTCTCATCTCAATTGGAGTTTCCATGCTCAATATATCTTCAAAACAAAAGTTGACTTTTGTTGACTTTGAAAATGACTGTAATGTTTTGAGCTATACCTCTCAAATGAAGCATTTTTGGACATTCTTGTGAGACATGAAGTTGTAGAGAATTGAATTTCCTTCAAAACAAGAGGTGGTGGAAAATTTTCGAGAAAGTATGAGAAAGTTATGATCATCAAAGTTCATTGACTTTTCATCTAGAAACCCTAATTTAGAAAGTTTGACTTTTGAGCAAATCTTGAGTTTTCTTGATGAATCATGATCAATCCTTGATCAAATGATGAATGTAACTTCAAAATGAGGATGTTGACCAAAAATTATGAAGTTTGACTGTATGTTGATCATAGTTGACTTTTTGTCCAATACAACTGATTTTCAACCATCTGAGCAATTGTCTGAGGAAACTTGATCTGTGAAGCTTGAAACTTGGCATGGCGAATCTTTGAAGCATATGAGGAGGCATGAAGACCATTGGAGATGTTGGAAGCCCATCTTGGCCTGAGAGATACCAAACCCTAGTTTGGGTTGATTGTCTAGGAGAGAGTTTGTCTGACCAACTCTTGAGGAATCCTTGAGTATAGATGTATGAAATCTCTTGAGTAAATGGAGGGAAAATTTTGGGGTATGACACACGCGGACTTAAAAGACAAGCTCTAGAGCCATCCTCACCAACTCCTGAGCTGCTAACCTTAATCTGAAATTGTTAAAGTAAGGGTGAGACTTCTCATAATTAAAACATATTATAAGTTTCTCAATCAACAATATATCACAAGCATATTATTTCACCCATTTATCATAAATTCAGATTCAACACGCAACCACAATCATACAAGTCATTATGCATAATCAATAGACAACAAAAGAATTGCAACACTGGAAGACATCCTAACATGTTACAATCCCATGCAACACAAATGCAGACACAATGCATGTGGTACCAACACGTGACCAAGTCACCCAACACTGATCCATCATCAACCGGATACAGTAACCATCAATTCGTCCATAACCACCCAGACACGAATCCAGCCTAACCACCCATCCTCACCCGGGTATCGGTTAACGGCAATCCAAGTCAAATTCCACACAATGGGAATTAACTTCAGCAAACAATGCATATGCACGCACATCACTAGCATGCAACATCAAATCAGTCTATGTAATACATCAATTTATCATAACTGAATCAAAACCAACAACATGATATTTCAACGATCACGCACACCATCATTAGCAACATAACATGTTTTTCATCCACACAATACGAATACATCCATTCATCACAGTTTCACTGTCACATACACACCCATGTGCGTCAACCCATAATCACTTACTTCGGAAATTCGACTCATTTTCAAAATAATTTCAAGTTTTAGAAAATCTTTTCATTTTATAAAATAGAGCATTAAATTTAAGAAATAACGTCCAAAACGGCACTCAAAACGGACTTACGGTTTGAAAGTTATGAACTTTCAAAGTTTGACATTTTTCAAAAAAAAAAAAATTACAGCAGAACCCGGTTCCTACATATACAGGAACCGGTTCCTGAGAAGTTTCAAAATCTTGTTTCTGGAAAATTGTATGGGAACCCGGTTCCTACCCATACAGGAACAGGTTCCTGAGTGCATTTTTGCCTGTTTTTTACAAATTTTCAATGTGGAACCCGGTTCCTCCCCATTGGGAACCGGTTCCCACGTGTTGCAGAGCCCTTTTCTGCACTTTTGACAGCATTCATCCACTCTAAACCAAACCCAAACATACCCATATGAATTGCTATAAGGGAAACACCAAAACACATCCAATTTGCATCATTAAATCATCAAACAACATTATTTCATCATTCCTTTTTACTATCTGACACTCTAATTGTTTTCAACCTATAATCCGACACAATAGGGACAATTCTATGGAACTCTAACATTCTAAACCGGGATTCCTAACATACTACGATCCATACCATTAAATATCTAAACCGATAGTATGAATTAAATAATCGAAATCACCCCTTACCTTGTGGGTTCTTCGAATTCTGACACCTTAGGTTTTCTTCCTTCCTTTTCCTCTTCTCAACTTCACGTATGTGTGTTTTCTCCAAAATAACTCTTTTTCCTCCTTCCTTCTTTTATTCCTTTTATTCCTCTAACATAAATAAAATGAATTAAATAATGTGAGTAGAGTCTTTTACTCCTCACACCCTCACTTTACTAACACACCTCTAATAATTCCATTCCTTTATTCCATAATTAATCCCAATAAATCCAATATATTAATAAATTATATTCTCAATTAACTTAATAATTAAAAATCATAATTATTTAATTATCGAATTATTTGGGGTGTCACAACTCTCCCCAACTAAAAGAGTTTTCGTCCTCGAAAACATACCTTAGACGAACAGTTCGGGATACGAGTCCTTCATCTGACTCTCCAGCTCCCAAGTGACATTCCCATCTGCTGGTCCTCCCCAAGCCACTCTTACCAACGCGATCTCTTTGCCTCGCAACTGTTTCAACTTCCGATCCTCAATTCTCGCAGGTACCGCTTCCACAGTCAAATTCTCTCGTACCTGTATATCATCTACCCGAATCTCATGAGACGGATCAGCAATGTACTTCCTTAGCTGTGATACATGAAAAACGTCATGCAAATTTGCAAGTGACGGCGGCAAAGCAATCTGATACGCAACCTTCCCAATCCTCTTGGTAATCTGAAACGGACCAATAAAACATGGAGTCAACTTCTTTGACTTCAAAGCTCGACCAATACCAGTCATCGGAGTAACTCGCATGAAAACATGTTCTCCTTCGCTAAACTCAAGATCTTTCCTTCTCTTATCGTGATAAATTTTCTGACGACTCTAAGAAGTCCTCATCTTCTCCTGGATCATCTTAATCTTTTCCGAAGTTTGTTGAACAATTTCCGGTCCAATCACAGCACTCTCTCCAGACTCATACCAACACAATGGTGTTCGACACCTCATACCATACAACGCCTCAAACAGAGCCATACCAATACTCGAATGAAAACTATTGTTGTAGGTAAACTCAATCAATGGTAGATAACTATCCCAAGCTCAACCTTTCTCCAACACACAAGCCCTCAACAAATCTTCCAACGACTGAATCGTTCTTTCCGTCTGACCATTTGTCTGCGGATGATAAGCGGAACTTAAACGCAACTTAGTACCCAAAGCTTCTTGCAATCCCGTCCAAAACTTAGATGTAAACCTCGGATCTCGATCCGACACAATACTAGAAGGAATACCATGTAGACTCAATTTTTTTCGACATACAATTCTGCCAACCTCTCCATCGAATAATCCATTCTTATCGGAATGAAGTGAGCAGATTTCGTCAACCGATCAACAATAACCCAGATAGCATCACAATTCTTCGCTGTTCTTGGCAAACCAGACACCAAATCCATAGAGATTCCATCCCACTTACATTCCGGAACAAACAACGGTTCCATTAATCCTGACGGTTTCTGATGCTCAATCTTCGAGTTCTGACAAACCAAACAAGCATACACAAACTCAGCAATTTCCTTTTTCATTCCCGGCCACCAAAACAACTTCTTCAAATCATGGTACATTTTAGTAGCACCAGGATGAATACTCAATCCACTACGATGTCCTTCTTCCAAAATACTCTTCCTAATCTCTGCAACATCCGGAACACATACCCTATCACCAAATCTCATAACTCCATTCTCATCGATTCTGAACTCGCCTCCTTGACCTTGGTTGATCAATGTCAACTTGTCAACTAAACCAACATCGGACTTCTGTCCATTTCTAATCTCTTCCAGAATACCACTAGTCAGCTTCAACATACCCAATTTCACACTATTCGGAGTGGTTTCACATACCAAACTTAAGTCTCTGAACTGCTCAACCAAATCTAACTCACGGACCATTAACATCGACATGTGCAAGGACTTTTACTCAAGGCATCCGCAACAATGTTTGCCTTACCAGGATGGTAATTCAAACCGAAATCGTAATCCTTTAGAAATTCTAACCATCTCCTCTGCCTCATGTTCAACTCTTGCTGATCAAAAAGATACTTCAGACTCTTATGATCACTGAACACCTCAAACCGAGAACCATATAAATAATGTCTCCATAACTTCAAAACAAATACAACAACTGCCAACTCTAAATCATGAGTCGGATAACTCCTTCCATGCACTTTCAGTTGTCGTGAAGCATAAGCCACCACCTGCTTATCTTGCATAAACACACCACCTAATCCCATTAATGATGCGTCACAATACACAACAAAAGACTTAGTCGGATTCGGAAATATTAAGATCGGAGCACTTGTCAACCTCCTCTTCAGCTCTTGGAATCCTTTCTCACATTCAGCATCCCAAACAAACACCTGTTCCTTTCTGGTCAACTTAGTCAATGGCAACGCTAGTTTGGAAAATCCTTCAATAAACTTCCTGTAATAACCTGCAAGACCCAGAAAACTACGGATCTCAGAAGCATTCTTCGGCGCTTCCCACTGAGATACTGCTTCTACCTTCGTAGGATCCACAGCAATTCCATTCTTGGAAATTACATGGCCAAGAAAACTTACTTCCTCTAACCAGAATTCACACTTGGACAACTTCGCATAAAGCTTCTTCTCTTTCAACAATTCCAATACAACTCTGAGATGTTCTGCATGCTCTTCATCACTTTTCGAATAGATTAAAATATCATCAATGAACACCACTACGAACTTGTCAAGATACGGATGAAATATCCTATTCATATACTCCATGAAAACACCAGGTGCATTAGTAACTCCAAACGGCATAACAGAATATTCATAATGCCCATACCTCGTTCTAAATGCAGTTTTCTGAATATCTTCCGACTTCACACGAATCTGATGATATCCAGATCTCAGATCAATCTTACTAAATACACAAGCCCCAACTAGTTGATCCATCAAATCATCAATCCTCGGCAGAGGATTCCGATTCTTGATTGTAACTTTATTCAACTGTCGGTAGTCAACACATAATCTCATCGAGCCTTCTTTCTTCTTAACCAACAACACCGGAGCACCCCACGGCGAAACACTGGGACGAATGAACTTCTTCTCAAGTAACTCCTCCAACTGCTTCTTCAGTTCAGCTAATTCAGATGCCGACATGCGATAAGGCGCCATCGACACCGGACTAGTTCCAGGAATCAAATCTATAGTAAATTCTACCTCTCTCTCAGGTGGCAATTCACTAACGTCTTCCGAAAACACCTCTGAAAATTCATTCACCACTGGCAATCCATCACTCTTTGCCTTTCCCTCCGCTTCTATTGCAGAATACAACATAAACACCACAACACCATCTTTCACAGCTAGGTTCATCTGTTTAACCGACATAGTCACATCATCGACACCAACCTCTTCAGGAAAAATAACCGTCTTCGCAAAACAGTTGATATGAACCTGGTTGAATTCCAACCAGTTCATTCCAAGGATGATATCAAGTTGTTCTAGCGGTAGTCACACTAAATCCATACCGAAACCCCTACCAAAAATCACAATAGGACAATTCCTACAAACATATGAAGTAGTCACTGAACCCGACGCAGGAGTGTCAATAACCATACTTCCATCCATGTTAGAAATTTCTAAATTCAATCTTTTTGCACAATCCAAAGCAATAAAAGAATGCGTAGCTCCAGTATCAATAATCGCAATCAAAGGTATGTCATTAATAAAATATGTACCTTTAATCAGCCGATCATCTGGCTTAGTATCTGATCCAGACAATGCGAACACTATACCACCAACTTGCTCTTTCTTGGGTTTTGTGCACTGAGGACGAGTATGACCCTCTTCACCACAGTTGTAACAAGTCACCACTCTCGCTCTGCAATCATTGGCCACATGGCCGAGTTTCCCACACTTGAAACACTTCTTATCATTACTCTTACAGTCCACCATACGATGTCCTGTCTCACCACACCTGTAGCACTTAATGGAAGAACCAGAATCTCCTCCACCAGACTTCTTCCAGCCACCGGATCTCTGATTACTCCTATCATAAGGCTTACCACGATCCATCTGTTGCTTACTTTTCCTATCAACATACCCTCGAGCATTTGACTTAGTGCTAGCAAGATCCTCCTCTAGAATCCTACTGCAGTCAACCAGATCAGAAAATCTTCGGATACGCTGATACCGAATACCCTGCTTAATCTCATCACGAAGACCATTCTCAAACTTGATACATTTGGAAAATTCTCCATCTGCATCGTTAGTATAGTGAGCATAATACTTCGCCAACTCAGTAAACTTCGAAGCATATTCACTGACAGTCTTGTTACCCTGCTTGAGTTCCAGAAACTCAATCTCCTTCTTGCCTCTGATGTCCTCAGGAAAGTACCTCCTCAGAAAAGCCCTTCTGAACACAGCCCAAGTCAACGCAATACCATCTTCTTCCATCTCAGTTCTGGTAGCAACCCACCAGTCATCAGCTTCCTCCGCTAACATGTGAGTTCCGTACCTCACCTTCAGCCCCTCAGCAAAATCAATCACCCTGAAGATCCTCTCGATCTCCTTCAACCACTTCTGAGCACCCTCGGGATCATGTGCACCCTTGAACAATGGAGGATTATTCCTCTGAAAATTCCCCAATTGTCGGTCAGCACCAATCACAGCTCCCTGCTGGTTCCCTCCGAGAACTCCAGCCAACATTCCCAATGCTTCAGCAATAACATCGTCGTTTCTTCCGTTACCTCTTCCGGCCATTGTTCTGTAACATTACAAAACAATCTACATCAGCACACAAGTATCGACAGTGTTACCTTTCACTAGTCGCATACAAAGGGATAACGACACAAGACAAGACCGAATATGCTCTGATACCACTATTGTAACACCCCTTCTAAAATACCCCGAATATATTAATTATATCAATGATTAAAGTCATAATTCATCAGAGTTAACACGGAACAAGGGATGCCACAATTATTAAATAAAATAAAACCTCCAAATAAACAGTAGCCATGCTACACTGAGGATCATTATTCAAATAATTCAATCAATTTAAGACCATGTCTTACACAGCGGAAAATACCAAAACCAAAATTGAATAAACCATAATTATTCTCAATGAGATTCGAAGAAACAATTGAATAATAACTAATTCCTCAACTAAACGTTCCCCAGTGTTACAACCTAATCAGAGCATGACACTGACACGCGGACTTAAAAGACAAGCTCTAGAGCCATCCTCACCAACTCCTGAGCTGCTAATCTTAATCTGAAATTGTTAAAGTAAGGGTGAGACTTCTCATAATTAAAACATATTATAAGTTTCTCAATCAACAATATATCACAAGCATATTATTTCACCCATTTATCATAAATTCAGATTCAACACGCAACCACAATCATACAAGTCATTATGCATAATCAATAGACAACAAAAGAATTGCAACACTGGAAGACATCCTAACATGTTACAATCCCATGCAACACAAATGCAGACACAATGCATGTGGTACCAACACGTGACCAACTCACCCAACACTGATCCATCATCAACCGGATACAGTAACCATCAATTCGTCCATAACCACCCGGACACGAATCCAGCCTAACCACCCATCCTCACCCGGGTATCGGTTAACGGCAATCCAAGTCAAATTCCACACAATGGGAATTAACTTCACCAAACAATGCATATGCACGCACATCACTAGCATGCAACATCAAATCAGTCTATGTAATACATCAATTTATCATAACTGAATCAAAACCAACAACATGATATTTCAACGATCATGCACACCATCATTAGCAACATAACATGTTTTTCATCCACACAATACGAATACATCCATTCATCACAGTTTCACTGTCACATACACACCCATGTGCGTCAACCCATAATCACTTACTTCGGAAATTCGACTCATTTTCAAAATAATTTCAAGTTTTAGAAAATCTTTTCATTTTATAAAATAGAGCATTAAATTTAAGAAATAACGTCCAAAACGGCACTCAAAACGGACTTACGGTTTGAAAGTTATGAATTTTCAAAGTTTGACATTTTTCAACAAAAAAAAATACAGCAGAACCCAGTTCCTACATATACAGGAACCGGTTCCTGAGAAGTTTCAAAATCTTGTTTCTGGAAAATTGTATGGGAACCCGGTTCCTACCCATACAGGAACCGGTTCCTGAGTGCATTTTGCTGTTTTACAAATTTTCAATGTGGAACCGGTTCCTCCCATTGGGAACCGGTTCCCACGTGTCTGAGCCCTTTTCGCACTTTTGACAAAGATTCATCCACTCTAAACCAAACCCAAACATACCCATATGAATTTCTATATGGGAAACACCAAAACACATCCAATTTGCATCATTAAATCATCAAACAACATTATTTCATCATTCCTTTTTACTATCTGACACTCTAATTGTTTTCAACCTATAATCCGACACAATAGGGACAATTCTATGGAACCCTAACATTCTAAACCGGGATTCCTAACATACTACGATCCATACCATTAAATATCTAAACCGATAGTATGAATTAAATAATCGAAATCACCCCTTACCTTGTGGGTTCTTCGAATTCTGACACCTTAGGTTTTCTTCCTTCCTTTTCCTCTTCTCAACTTCACGTATGTGTGTTTTCTCCAAAATAACTCTTTTTCCTCCTTCCTTCTTTTATTCCTTTTATTCCTCTAACATAAATAAAATGAATTAAATAATGTGAGTAGGGTCTTTTACTCCTCACACCCTCACTTTACTAACACACCTCTAATAATTCCATTCCTTTATTCCATAATTAATCCCAATAAATCCAATATATTAATAAATTATATTCTCAATTAACTTAATAATTAAAAATCATAATTATTTAATTATCGAATTATTTGGGGTGTCACACGAACCACGGTCCGATCCCCCAAGACTTATGATTTGGAAGAAAAAAATAATAAAGGGTTACCAACTTGCGTACCAGAACCCCGTGCATAAAATGACCATACTCACTAACCGGCTACTCTACTATGTGTGTGCGAGATATAAAGGGCTTAATGTGATTGCGCGAGAATGAAAATGGTTGATTTCAAACGAGGAAAATTAGGTTAAGCTATGATGGCATGATTCGAACTGGTCTGAATAGGAAGGAAGGCTTGGACCATGACTATGGTTTTGTGTAATTTTTGTATCATCAGTGTCGGAACCCAGTTCCATCTTTCTAAACATAACGCCTATCAACCACGTACAATTCGAGTTGCATTGTGCGATTGTGTTAGAAACTTTGCGCTAAATTATTTTAAAAATCCATCATTTGCTTGAAGACAAGCAAAGGTTCAAGTGTAGGGGAGTTTGATAACACGAAAATGTATCGATTATTTAGGTCAATTTATATTATTTTTATCCGCATTTTAATTAAATAAATTATTCTTTATTCGTATTATGCCGGTATTTTCTATTGTTTTCCGGTTTCTACCAATTATAAGGCATATGCGAAGAAAGTCGAGAAAAGACAGATAAATCACACTCAAAATCCACAAAAAGAGAATATTTATTGATGTGTGTATGCATAGCATGAAATGGGGGTGTGAAATAAGAAAAAACGAAGAAGATAAACAAGCAAGGCCCAACCCACTCAAACGAGCAAGTTGAAGCCCAATACGCTACACCATGTGTAATGATAGTTACACGTAAGCCCTGAGGCTTGTAGCGACCGTCACGGGTTTAGGGAGCAAGAATTCCTCCTTAAGCAAGCTGCAGCGACCGTTATGAGACATAACTAGCTCCGTAACGATCGCTACAGAGCATATTTTGGAGGCAAAAAATGCGCCTCACTCTCTATAAATAGGCTGCCTCACTTCACACTCAGGAGGCCTCTTTTTCTTCCGATTTCTTTACCGTTACTCTGTCAATTTTATTTTCCGTACCATATTTATTTTCCAGTTTCATTTTAGTTACTCTATTTTCTTTTCTCGTAGCAATCTTCACATCGGAGATTGCTGCGAACTTTTGCCAATTCTAACCTTACGTTAGAGTTGAGCCTTTTTACCTTTTTTTTCATCGCTTTAGATTATTGGAGCAATTAAAGGCGATCTCACCAACTTGTGGGAGACACCTGGAACCTGCCAAATATTCAGTCTTTTGTTTTCAGGTTTATTTAATTTATTTAATTGTTCATTTATTGGCTGATTTAATTGTCTATTTTATTTTATGCCCGATTGATTTGAAATGCATATTTTATCTTAATTGTTTGTTTATTACTGTTGCGTTATATTTGAATCATTAAATATGCTAGGCTAAATTTATTTATCAATATGTAGGGTCACATAGCCAACGGGGGTTAGTAACTCCATTCAACTTATTCCGTTTTAAAAAGACTAATTTTTGGTTTCAATTATTAGTTCTTAACGCAACTGTTTTGTTATGAGAGTAAAACAAAGATTAGAAGTTAGGATCAATAAAGTGAGAGTTTGAGATTTTAACTGGACATTAATAATTGAGCATCAACTTAAAATACAACGCGGGCGCTTTTAAGTTGATTAGGTTTTATTTATTTTCAAAAACTATTTTTAAACTCTAATTGAAACAGTGAGAGCACTCACTTAGGTTTGATTATAGGATCTGAATCAATAAACACAAGAGTGTGAGAAGAGGATTTTTAAACAATTACATCCTACCGAAACACGTTTTGATAATACGATCTAAGTCAATGAGTTGTTAAAACCCTAAGCCCGACCACTACATACTGATACTTTCACCCTGAATCTAAACTAGATCTCAATCAGTTAGGTTCCCTAAAACCAAACATTATTTACATTATTAGCGTTAGATTTACGTAGTGACCTAAGATAGCGGTAAATCAACATTTAGTCCCTTGGGATTAGATAATATTTAAAACTACAAACGATAGGATTGTATACTTGCGGTCTAGATTCTATAAGATGTATAAAGTCGCGATCAACTACTATATCATAAACCCCTTTTCCGCGCATACAATGTGAAGAAGCATAAACAAAACAATTGAACAAAACAATGAAGTACAATATTGAAGTACAATATTAAAGTTCCTAGAGGGCAATTGTCTGCAAAGTTATACAAAATGCACCCACCAAAAAGGGTGACTAACTTAAAGCGGATTCAAAAAATACAAACAAAATAAAGCTAAGGCTCCTTAGTGGTCTTAAGATGAGAAGTGTCTACAGTGATTGGTTCTTCAACCATCGCTTCTTCATCATTGTCATCAACTTCCACTAGCTTCTCATCCACCATGACCTTAAAGAAATCAACTGTAGAAAGGTCAAGCTCGTGATACACACAAGCGACCTGGTTTTTTTCCCGCTCGAAAGCCATGTCCCCGACATTGAGAACATCCAGCCATGATTTCTCCAAAGCTTCTTTCAGCTCAGAGCAAGATTTCTCTGAAGTTATTAGGCCGGCTGCCAGTTTGGTGGCCGAGGTCCTCATAGTGGAGAGTTCTTTCTCTAGAGACTTTACCTTTTCATCGCTCTCATGTGCTTTGGTCGTCAAGTGTAAGTTCGCCTCATTAAGAGACTTTTCATTGTCATATAGCCTCGTGACCTCTTTCTCCAGCTTAGAGATCTTCTTGTTTGCAGCATACCCAAATTCAAACAGATCCCAGGCTAGAATAACACACCTCATTAGGTATGAGCTGAGATGCTGGGTGATCTTCTGGGGCCCAAGGTTTTTCACCTTATTCACATCTTCCATAACGTTGAGGTGGTCATATAAGAAATTCATGCCGTCAAAATTGGCGGACCATAATGTGTTTTCAGTTGAGGGACGGGTCGAACCATCACCGACTTCTCCCATCAAAGTAGAAACCTGTGAGCCGACCTAATTTATCTCGTCGTTCATCATGATTTTATGCTTTTTGGGGACATTCTCGTCAAGAAGCTCCACGTCCAAAGAACGCTTGGTTGGTGACACTGTGATCACCATCATTTCCAGGGCGTTGGTACCCGCCTTGGGGCCCGTGTTCTTCTTCTTCTTCCATACCTGAATCTTTAAGCCAGCCAGGTTTGATTTGGCCTTCGAAGGGCCACCAGCACTCATCTGGGCAACACGAGTTTCAGCCATCAATTTCTTTTGTTCTTTCACAGATAAGTTAGTTATCTTATCTACATCAAGAGAAAGGGAAAAAGGTTAGTCAAGAAAGCGAAATTCTTTATGCAAGTGAAAGATAAAAAACCTTACCCAAAAAGGCTGGGATTTCATCATAAGGTAAGGACAATAAGTCTTTAACCATGATCAGCCGAAATGAATCTAATACTTCAAGGGATTTGGTTTATGTGTCACTTAGTGCATCGTAATCAAAATCGGAAATAAGGAGCGAATTGCTGGTCCAATACAAGGGAAATTTGTGGTGCCCGTCAGCATCATAGATGACTTGTGGGCATCGAGGAACGCACCTAACCTGGAGAAATCTTTCTTTGTAGCCTTTGTATTTTAAAGTGAAGGCTTGAAGAAAACTCCTCTTTGGAATACTACTTATTGCCACCCAACTTCCGGTGTCCGCGTTCTTCACTTCAAAAAAAGAGAAATATAATCACATGGTGGGGGTTATACTCAAAGCCTTACATATTATCTCGAAGGCTTTTATAAAACCCCATCTATTTGGGCGAAGCTGGGAGGGTGCCACATTTACCGTTCTGAGTACGTCTATTTCAAAGTCCGTAAATGGAAAATGTATACTAATATCTTCCAACACCCCGACATAGAAGTAAAACCATTCAGGTTCCACTCCTTTTGGTCGGGACATACAAACACACTCTCCAGTTACACGGGCTTCAAGAATTACATCATCCTCATTCCCAGTCGAGGATACGTTCCACAGAGAGCGAAGTATGGCGACCTCCACCTCGTTCACAGCACTTTGTTTGAAACCTAGAACTTCCCCACTAAACGGTTTGTTCATTTCCATCAGGAGCTCCACTAAACCTGAAGAATCAGGGTTAGAATCACTATCAGAGGTTAGAACATCAAAGTTAATCTTGTTCATGACCCTCTCCAGTTCTTCTACCCCTAAAGTATCCCTCATCTCTTGCATGCATTCCTACCACAAAGCCTTACGCTCATCACTATTCAGGTGTTTTCTATGCCCTAAATCATCGCATTCTCTAATAACAACTGTCATACCCCAAAATTTTCCCTCTTACTTCTCAAGACATTTCTCATATCCATACTCAAGGATTTCACAAGGGTTGACCAAACAAACCCTATCCTAAGCAATCAACCCAAGCTAGGGTTTTGGCCATTCTCAAATCAAGGTGGGCTTCTAACACTTCAAGTGGTCATCATGCCTCATCATATGCTTCAAAGAATCTCCATGTCAAGTTTCAAAGCCTTACAAGTCAAGTTTCCTCAGACAATTGCTCAGATGGTTGAAATCAGTTGTATTGGACAAAAAGTCAATTGTGGTCAACATACAGTCAAACTTCATAAATTTTTGTCAACATCAATATTTTGAAGTGATATTCATCATTTGATCAAGGTTTGATCATGATTCAACAAGAAAAGTCAAGAATTGATCAAAAGTCAAAGTTTCTAAATTGGGCTTTCTCAGACAAAAGTCAACAGAACTTTGACCAGGCATAACTTTCACATACTTTATCAGAAATTTTTCCACCACAGGTCATTTTGAAGAGAATTCAATTCTCTACAACTTCATGTCTCACAAGCTTGGGCAGAAAATGCTTCATTTGGAAGTTATGGATCAAAACATTATAGGTCCTTTTAAAAGTTAACAAAAAGTCAACTTTTTGTAAAGAAGTTTTCATGAGCATGGAAACTCCAATGAAGATGGAACCAAAGAGGCTGTTTAGAGGACATCTTGAGCTTTCTAAAAAGTCAAAGAACACCCAAAAATGTTAAAAATTGAGAAAGATACACCTTGCACAAGTTGAGCATTTTTAAGGAGGTGCACAAAGAGAAATACTTGACAAAACCAAAATTTTTGCAAATGGGCCTAACTTTTCTTGATTCAAACATGTTCCTTAGCTGAATTGGAACCTCCAAGCCCAGGGCCACGAATTTATCTTTTATTTTTCTATTTATTTTGGATTTTTAATCATTTAAAAGCCAATTTAATTAAAATAAAAGATAGAAAATCAAAAATTAATTGCAAGGTGGATTTTCTCTCATTCTTGAGGTCCAAGCAAGCCATACAAGCTGTCAATTTCGAAATTGCATTGATTGGCAAAGGAATTGAATGAGATTTGATCAAAAAAGGCAATATTTGGTTTCATTCCAAATCAAATATTTTCTCATTGATTGGCATATAATTTCTTCATAATTCTTGACCTAATTCACTCTACTATAAGTACATGATGCATCCACAAGCACAAAGGACGAAATTCTTGCCTCAAAGAACCCTACCAAACTTCAAAAAATCTGTGGCATTCAAGCAATTAGCAGCCAGAGTTTCTGTCCGAGTCAAGGCATTCCAAGCATTCCAACATGTTCCTGGAGTTCCTCTGATCCATTCCAGACACTCACTGATCGCAAAAGCATCCAGAAACGTGAAATCACGATCACGGTTTGCACAACTTTTATCCAAATTGATTTCTATGTTTCGTGCATTATAAATACATTTTGATTTCATATTCCTGTTCGTTTTGATGTTTGGAATGTTTCTGTATAGATCAATTTGAGTTTAGACACAAGAATCAGACGTTGCCAATATTAGGGTTTCAAAGTTTTAAATTGGGATCCATTGATCCAAGTAAAATTGGCCAAAACTAGGGACACATTCGTGATCAAGAGCTTGATTGCAATTGAACCACAACTTTAATTTAAATTTATATTGCGTATTATGGATTTTGAAAAATTACAGGTACTATAGTGACGGGAAAAACCGTCACTATTGGCTTTTGCTATGGATCGTGTCTGTAGGTAAAGGTTTGAGTATTCAAACGGGGAAGAAGATGATCTTCGCGCGCGTTCTAGTGTCCAGGAATTTATTTCGCTTTTGTTGCTTTTGTTTCTTTCCACTAACACAAACTGCAGGTTGGCTCAGTGGCAAAGGCAGCGCGTGTGTATCCAGGAGGACCTGGGTTCGAACCTTGACTCCTCACATTCTTTTTACACCTTTGCAACACTAACATATTTTCTTCTTATTTTCACATTATTTTCCTTTTAATTTAATTTCTTTTCAAACAATTTTCTAACACATCAAAAATCACCAAAAAAATAATTACTTTTTGCATTTAGGACAGAAAAATATTTATTTAATTTTTGACATAAAAATTAATATTTTTGCATGCATATTTTAATTAATCGTTAATTAACCATAAAATTGACTTTTAACTGCTTTTCCTTATTAAAATCAACCCAGAAAATTCCCAAAAAATTGATTTATCATCTAATTAGGATTACTAACCTAAAAACTTTTTCCTAACTCAAAAATCTTTTTTACTAACACATTTTCTCTTATGCGAATTTCTTTTCTTTTCCGATTATTATGTATTTGCTTCCAGGTTGTAATAGTTAGGATTAATTTTCTCGCATTTATTTTTTCCAATATTATGTAACTGCTCATGGGATGTAATAGCTTAATTAGGATTTACTTTCCGCACTCCTATATTATGTAGTTGCCCCAAAGTCATGTAATAGTGTAGGATTTACTTTCCGCACCCATATAAACTGCTAGTAACTAGGCGTGTATGGCAAGATAAAAAAATGAACATAGATCACTTCTAATTTCAAGATAACATGTTTGAATTTAACACACTCTCTTCACACATGCATCCCCTAGAGTATTCTCTCTCGTTGCCTTTCGAATAAATGGTCAAGTCCCTCGAACGTAGAGGTATCCTAGTACCGTTGGCTACAAACATATCATCATAGTCCCTTCGATACAAAGATCATAGTCCCTCGACGTGGCCTACGAATACATGATCTCGTCCCTCGATTGTTGCCTACGAAAAGTGATGATCGTCCCTTCGAATGTGCTAGGATACTCCTACAAGTTGCCTTCTATGATCATCTGATGTCCCTTCGAATGTCCCTTTACATCCAACGAATAGGGTTACCTACCAACTAATGGTATGGATAGCGCTATTCTAAAGGAAAGTAAAATAACCCGGAAACGACCGTTCTAAGTAGGTAATAAGACTTTTAGTTGCTTGCTCTATCAAAATACTTTCAAACACACACACACAGAAAGCAATTTTTAAAGATGAGCTAAAAGCAACTAAGAGCCCGTAGATAACTACGGATGAAAAGGGGTGCTAATACCTTTCCTTTTCATAACCTTCTCCCTTACTCAGAATCTAACGAAGGTCTTTTTCTGTTCTTTTCACCTTCCCTTAATTGGATAAAAGAAAAGTCGGTGGCGACTCTTGCTACCCGCAACATTTGTGATCAAAAGCAAAACAACCCAAAAGTCAGTTCGCCCACTGTATTACAACAACCATCTTGAAAAAATAAATTATGAAGAAATAAACAGAGGAAAGGGAATGAATACCTGGAAAGGAGCGATTGAAGAAGTTGGGGGAAGCAGATTTTTGGATGGTGGCAGGAGAGGTTTTGTAGGAAGAAATAGAAAAGGAAATATTCTTGAAAAGGAAAAGAGACGTTATAAAAAGAGTAGCGTGTTTTTTCTCTAAAACACACTACCATAATCATTACGCCTATGAATGAGTAGGTGACTGTTGAGTTGATTAGGGAGTGGGACACACGCGCTTGTAGTCCATCAAAATCTGATGTATACCTCGACCGAGATTTATGTCTTTTCTATCGATCATAAAACTTCAAGGCATGAAGTCATATGCTCAGGGGGCTTATGATCATACATAAAATTCACTGGCCGAGATATGTAACAGGCTAAGCATAAATAGAGGGTATCCTCCTAGCCGAGCTGTGAAACAGGAGGAGCCGGTTACTAAAAGGCATTGGAAGATGAAGTGATTGTCTTCGAGCACTCTCCCCGGACCTACGGGTTATGGACATCCCGAAAATTGTGAGGTTGTTACAGAGAGACTGGCGCATCAAGATGTAACCGTCGCTTTAAAGACTTGGCGGCGCACGTTATGGAAAGAGTAATCATGGGAGACGGCGGATTTTACTTGCCTTAAAGGAAGCTCAGTAACACAACGTGGGAAGCCACAACTGTTACATGATATAATCTCCAAGGTCCATGAATCTCTATAAAAAGGGGCTCCCTACTGTGGGATAAGCAAGACATTCATAGGTTAGAGCTCAAGATAACTCACTTGAGCCTCTAAATCCCTAAATTCAATCATATAGTTTTTCTAGCAAGAAAAATTCATATTATTAATTATTCTAAATGTTTATGCAGCCGACACTAGCAATTACTTGTCATATGTCTCAAGAAAAATAGTATAACTGTGTTTTGCTCGATTCCATCTACACTACCCGAAGTTGTGATCAACGCTTTGAATGAATTACTTATATTATTTCTTATACTCAAATTTAACTTTAGAATTGAAGATTTTTCATGTCATGTTTAATTTTAACCTACACGTGTAGAGCTATGGAGAAATATAATGCGCGAAGAAGAAATGTAATCGATAGAAAGCCAAACTTTCATTACCCAAGAGTAAGTATAGTAATTGTGCTATTTGACATTATATTAATTATGTGTATTAGTGTGACATTAAACCGATTCCCATTCTTGTGGATATTATGTCATGAGATAGATGCCTCATATTGCCTCTGATGGCATTAAGCAAGGATTTATGAAGAATAAGGTATTAGCTCAATCCATATTTATGTATACTTCTTAAACTATTTTTTTTTTGTTTTTAGCTTAAATTTTGTTCTAATTGTAGGTTCTTAGGAACCAAAACCGTATTCAACAGAAAAAATTGATGGCATCCGATCTCGTTGGGCCAGTGTCTTCACATCTCTTTATGAAGCTCGAGAACAAGAACAATAGTTTATGTTGGTCTCTGACAATGTTATTTTGTATATGAACAAATGTTTTCTTATTTTGTCTTGATGATAACAATTTTATTTTGTATATGAACATAAGTTTTCTTATTTTATCTTGATGATTACAATGTTATTTTATATATAAATGATATATGATATTATTTCAATTCGGTTACATATTTTGTAGTTTCTGTGTAACATAATACTAGCAGACCAATATTTTTATTATAATGATATAATACATGCCAATGGAAATGATACAGGCAAAAAATGATATAGGGGGAGCAATGAAATTGATAAATATAGTAAAAAAACTAAATAATAAACCCCTCGGTTATTCTCTAAAACTGAGGTAAAATGAATACCATTTTACCTCAGATTATAAATAAAACTGATTGTTATATAAAGCGCGCAATAAAATGAAAAAAATAAAAATATGCAGTTCCTAGGGATCAAACCCGTGGCCTTTTCAATAATAACCTCAGTGTTAAATGCATCGAGGTGTTAACGGAAAACTTCTCATGAAGACCTTAGTGACCTCGTCTGGGTTACCGAGTTAAAATACATTTCACGTCTGATGTTACAAGTGTTATTTATAGTAGTGATGGTTACTGATTTCTTCTCAATATTAGTGTTACCCATGAACCGGATGAAGGCGTGTGGTGAATCAATCAATGATTTGCAAATTATTGAAAAAGTGTTGGGATCTCCACCTGTAAATTTTGATTACATTGTAGTGTCTATTGAAGAATCCAAGAACCTAGCTGAGATGAAGTTAGAAGAAATTCAAGCTTCATTAGATGCTCATGAGATGAGGCTGAAACAGATGGAACTCATAAAGGAAGAATATGGATGAACAAGTACTGCAAGAAAGATTCATCAAGTATGAAAAAGAGAAGTTGAAATAGAGAAAGAATTTTGTTAATGATGAGAAGTCAAGAAATAATTCAAAGAATCACTCTTATTTAACCAAGAAATACATGGGAAACAACAATTCGGGAATGAAAGTTAACATGAAGGAGGTGTATTGTTACAACTGTCAAGGATTTGGTAATTATGCTCGAGACTGTCGAAGAAAGAGGGAAGAAAGAGCAAAAAATAATGATGAAGTGTAGTATGCACATGTTGGAGATAGTGATTATGAAGATGTGCTACTCATGAAAATACTTAGCTGAACAAATAACAAGCCAAAATATGGTATCTGGATTCACGATGTAGTAACCACGCGACTAGTAATAAAACCATGTTTACTAAGCTAGATGAATCAGTTGCGAAAGTGATAAATTTTGTAGAGGATAGGAATGTCACATCATGTGGAAAAGGAGACATATTTGTGGTTAGAGAGAATGATTAGAAATCCAGAATCATTAATGTGTTATATGTACCTTCGATGAAAAGTAAATTGAAAATTATAGGTTAATTACTTGTTAAAGGGTACAAAATGAAGCTATAAAATAATCAAATGAAGATGTGCAATGGTGATGGAAAATTTAATATGAAATCACCATTGGAAGATAACCAGACCTTCAAAGTAGAGATCAACACGATTGATCAAAAGTGTATTGCCTCGACAGTAGAAAAGACATGAATTGGCTATAACATCACATGTTTAGACATATCAAATTTAAAAGTTTAGGTATGCTCAATCATAATAATATGATGTATGAAATATTGAAAGAAAATTAGGCTAGGAAAGCATTAAATCTTGGCTTGCCAATAAGGTCAAAGGAAAAGCTAGAGCTAGGTCACCATGATGTATGTGGACGTTTTGAAGTAAGGTCGAATGGAGCTAACTACTATTTCCTAACTTTCATAGATGTTTTGAAGGAAATTCCATTCCCTACAACTTCATGTCTCACAAGAATGTTCAAAAAATGCTTCATTTGGAAGGTATAGATCAAAACATTATAGGTCCTTTTCAAAGTCAACAAAAAGTCAACTTTTTGTTTTGAAGATATATTCAGCATGGAAACTCCAATTGAGATGAGACCAAAAGGGTTGGTTATAGGACTCTTAGAGCTTTCTAAAAAGTCCACAAACACTCAAGAATATGGAAAATTGAGCAACATACACCATTCACAAGTTGGGCAATTTTGAAGAAGTGCACAAAGAGAAATGCTCCTAAAAATCAAAAATTTTGCAAATGGGCTTACTTTTTCTTCATCCAAACTTGTTCCTTATGCAATTAGGAATATCCAAGCCCAATGCCACAAATTTTTATTTTATTTTTCTATTTAATTTGTATTTTATTCATTTAAATGCAAATTAAATTCAAAAATAAAGTATAAAATCAAAATTAAATGCAAATTTGATTTTTCTCTCTTCCTTGAGATCCAAGCAACTCAATAAAACCAGCAAATTTTGAAATTTGGTTGGATACGGCAAGATTTGATTGAAAATTGATCAAAAAGATGGAAATTTGATTTGGAACAAAATCAAATATTTTGTGCATTGATTGATGATTGATTCTTTCTCAAATCAGCTCTAATTCCATCTACTATATATATAAAACACATACCACACGAATTAGGGTAGAAAAACTGGCTGGAGAAACCCTATTGAAGCTAAAAAAATCCGTGGCATACAAGAAACTAGCAGCCTTGGATTTAGGTCGTTTCAATTGATTCTAAGCACTCAAACACGTTCCTTGATACCTCCTGAATCGATCCGCACTTTACATCATCCAAAACCATCAAGAATCAAGAAATCGAATTCGGTTTGTTCATATATATTTCAAAATCGATTTTCATATTCATGCATTTTTAACACGATTTGTTGTTGTTTTGTGATTAGTAGGAAGTTTGCAAGCATTCTGGGCAATTTGATTGCATTTCCATAGCCTGAAACACGATATGCCATGATTAGGGTTCTTGATCACGAATTAGGGTTTCTCTTAAACGGAAAAATTGGACCTCGAGACCACTACCATTGCATTCGGAATGATGTTTCCAATCGATCCATGGTCTTAGATTTTATTTATATTACTTGTGCATGATTTTTGATTTAGCCAGGGTCGTAGCGTCGAGCCAAGGCCGACGCAGGATTTTCAAAAATTCAAATTGAGGAAGATGAAGTTTGGCGCGGAGACGAGGCAGTCGGGGAGCGACACTTGTTTTTCCTTTACTCGCTCCGGTTTCCAAACAGTAATGCACGCTAGCTCAGTTGGTCAAGGCAAGAGGACTCAAGGTTTGAAGGCAAGGTCACCAGTTCGATCCCTGGCCATGACACTTATTTTTTACAAGTTTGCAAAGCTTCATATTTTCTTATATTTTCTATTTATTTCATTTAATATTTTACATGCAATTTTAATTAATTTCAATATTTTTTCTCATGCATTAAAAAACACCAAAAAATATTTTTCTTTTTGCATTATTTCCAGAAAATGTTTATTTAATTTATAAAATTAAAAAATATTATTTTGCATGCATATTTAATTTATTCATAATTTATCATTTAAATCACTTTTAATTAGTTTTTAATTGTTAAATTATCTCCAAAAAAATCCCAAAAAAATTATGTTAGCATATTAATGTTATTTCCAGCATGTCATATTTTTCTCATTCAAAAATTTGCATTTTTACTAACATTTTCCTCTTAAACGATATCTCTCGTATTTTCCGATTTCTCATCTTTTTACAGGTTATCTTGTTTCGGACGATTTCTTTTTACTGTTTTCTTTTTCCAATAATGTAATTGCTCATGGGATGTAATAGTTTAATTAGGGCTTTTATTTTCCGCAAGTTTAAATTATGTATCTGCCCCAAAGCCATGTAATAGCGTAGGATTTATCTTTCCGCACTTTATATTCCCGCAAATTTAATTTCCGCACCCTATAAACTGCTAGTAATTAGGCGTGTATGGCAAGATAAAATTGAACATAGCCCACTAATTTTCAAGATAACATGAATCTGAATTCAACACACTCTTTCACACATGCACCCCTTAGGGTAATTCTCTCTCGTTGCCTTTACGAATCCAAATATGGTCATGTCCCTCGAACGTAGAGGTATTCTAACACCGTTGCCTTCAAAACAAATCATCATAGTCCCTTCGATACAAAGATCATAAGACCCACGATGTCGCCTCCGAATACATGATCTTGACCCTCGATTGTCGCCTACGAAAAATGATGGTAGTCCCTTCGAATGTGCTAGGATACTTCCTACAAGTTGCTTTCTATGACCATCTGATGTCCCTTCGAATGTCCCGCTTACATCCAACGAATAGGGTTACCTACCAACTAATGGTATGGATAGCACTATTCTAAAGGAACGTAAAACAACACGAAAACGACCAATTCTGAGTAAGTAATAAGACTTTTAGTTGCTTGCTCTATCAAAATACTTTTTACACAACACACTTTTGTCAAAGTTCAAACTCTTTTCAAAAAGAAACATTTCCGAACACTTTGTATACATTCCTACATGAATCATTACAAAGTCAAAACGAAATGCCTTTTCAAAACATTTTTGTCAAACACACAGAAAGCACAAATTTTAAAGTGATCTAAGAGCAACTAAGAGCCCATAGAAAACTACGGATGGAAAGGGGTGCTAATACCTTCCCTTTTCATAACCTTCTCCCTTACTCAGAATCTAACGAAGGTCTTTTTCTGTACTTTTTACCTTCCCTTAATTGGATAAAAGAAAAGTCGGTGGCGACTCTTGCTATCCGCACATTTGCGATACAAAAATCCACAAAGTCAGTTCACCGTGTTACAGAACTGGCGACTCTGCTGGGGACACCCTAAAAGAGAGAATTGCCTTAGGGATTTCTAGATAACTTTTATTGCTTTTTGTTTGACTTGTATGCTTTATCTTTAAGGGTTGCTTTGGTATTATATTTGTGGGGGATCCTACACCCGGATCCGGGTTTCCTTTTAGGTAAGTAGCAATAAATCATCGCGACCGCTAGACGTATAACTAAACGGTCAACATGATGGCTACGTTAGCGTGACACTTTGGTTGTCCCGATACTCTTCATTCCCAAGTTGAAGATAGTATTTGGCTTCTGCGTGGTGTCATCAAGCGCTAACTAAACTTTTAGAACCTTAATTGACCCATCTTGGCCATTAGAAGGTAGTGAGATGGCCGGCTTTGGTGCAGACTAAGGTTGGTTGATACTCGATGCTACGCTCATTAAGATCGGACTTTTGGGATATTTTCGGTCGACCACTTGGTAGTCGTATTAAAATAAACGCCTACGAGAAAGATCAATGATATGAGATTCCTAGAACCCGGTTACTATTACAGGACAGGATGAACCAACTCAAAATTTTGGTGGGGTAATCACCTATACCTCATGCAAGCCTTAAACCTAGGCTCATTGTGTGAATTATTTGTGTGTGCTAAACATGACATCATGACATCATCGCATTGCATATCATTTCTAACTATTTCAAGGACCTAGGGATTTATCTTTGCTCTGTTTTGTAGGGATTATGGCTTCTAGAAAGACTATCCGAATCAACTTCATGGGTATACCTTCTCAGCTCAAAGAATTGGTTTCAGAAATTCCTGATCATGCTCAGTTCATTAAGAGACATGGTTATCTACTTGATTTGGTTATCTCCGATTTTGAAGAAGATATGATGCATGTCCTTTTCCAGTTCTTTGATCCGAAACACCATTGCTTTACATTCCCAGATTATCAGTTGGTTCCTACTTTGGAAGAGTTCTCTAAGCTACTTGGGGTACCTATTCTTGACCAAATGCCGTTCACTGGTTTGGAAAAGATTCCTAAGTACGAAGACATCGCATCAGCCTTACATCTTAAGCGCTTAGACATTGAAGCCAATTGGGAAACTAGAAGCGGAGTTAAGGGTTTACTTGCTAAGTTTCTAATAAAGAAAGCCCGAGAATTCCTCAAAATTATGAGTTTCCATGCATTTGAAGATATCGTGGCCTTGCTAATCTATGGTTTGGTTTTATTCCCTAACTTGAATCAATTCATAGATGTCAATGCCATCAAGTTGTTTCTTACCCGCAATCCAGTGCCTACTTTACTTGAAGACATCCTCCATTCTCTCCACACTCGTACTATCAAAAGACAAGGAACTCTCATGTGTTGCATACCGTTGCTTTCCAGGTGGTTTATTTCGCACCTTCCTCAATCAGTTTTGAAGAACGAACAAAGGTTGAGATGGTCTCAAAGACTAATGTCACTCTCTCATTCAGATATCCGTTGGAATCTTTTCTCTCAAAAGGATTTCACCTTCATTGAGCGTTGTGGAGAATTCCCTAATGTACCACTACTTGGTATAAGGGGAGGTATTACTTACAACCCTTCTTTAGCTCTACGTCAGTTTGGTTTTGCTCGAAGAGATGGTCCTCATGATATGCTTCTCCAAGATATTGTGTTCGACTACAACCACGATCTCCAGAATTACCGACGAAGGTTCATACACGCTTGGGGCATGGTAAAGAAGACTGATACCAAGACTTTGGGGCACCAGAACTCCATTCCTTGGGAACCTTACCTCAAATGGGTGCGAGCTCGAGCTCAAAACCTCATGATGCCATTCACGCCTGTTTTACCAGTAATTATGGAACCAGTTGCTATAGGTGACGTACCCTATACTATTCCCCATCCTGACATGCCTACTGATTTTGAAGACTTGAAGAGATCATGGATTCAGCTTAAAGAAGAGAGGGATACCTTTGAAGTTCAGTGCTATGCAAGTGAGAAGAAAGTGCTAGAGTTGACAAAGCTACTTCACGAGGAGCGGAACATCAACGCCTACCTCGGCACCAAGAGGAAGCGCCCATGGGAGACTTAGAGCTCTAGGATTTATATGTTTTTCTTTTATTGTTTTGAACTATCTTTTGTACTTAAAAAGAGAAAGAATGAAGAAGAGAACTAATAAATGTTTGTTCATTGCTTGTTTAACAAATTTAAATCTCTAAAGGTCCTTGAAAACATTGCATTGCATTCGCATAAACATTGCATATCATAGCATAACATTGCATCACAGGTACATTGAAGATTGGTTTTCTCATTCTCTCGCTATTTATTTTAGTAGAAATGGCTCTTGAACAGACTGTAAAAGATCTTCAAGCTCAGAATGCTCAGTTTCAGCAGATGTTCACCAGCTTGGTCCAAGGCCAAGAAGATCTGAAAAAGCTCATCAACAAGAAGAAGAAGGTTGTTGGTCTCCTCAACATGGGCAGACGCTACAAAGGTGGTCCTAAAGTGGTCAGTCGGATAGAGCTCTCTGAAGGAAGTATCAAGAAGGAGGATGAGCAAAGTGACAAGGGTGATGGCGAAGGTAGCCAGCATGAGCCTGAAAAAGACTATGATAATGGCCAATATTCTGATGAAGATGACAAGTATAAGCAACTTGAAGACCGTCTGAATGCTGTGGAAAACCTGAAGATGTCTGGGTTGAATTTTGATGATCTGAGTCTTGTTCCAAGTGTCGTGATTCCTCCCAAGTTCAAAGTTCCAACTTTTGCTAAGTATGATGGCATGTCTTGCCCTAAGCTGCATTTGAAATCCTATGTTCAGAAGATCAATCCCCACACTGATGATAGAAAGTTGTGGATGCACTATTTTCAAGAGAGTTTGTTCGGAACTCAATTGGAGTGGTATTATCAGCTAGAGAATGACCGTATCCGTACTTGGAGTGACTTGGCTGATGCTTTCTACAGACAATATGAGTACAATGCTGAATTGACACCCACTCGCATGCAACTACAAAGCATGTTTATGGGTCGTGACGAGAAGTTCAAGGAGTATGCTTAAATGGAGAGATCTAGCAGCGAGTTCAACCACCCTTGTCCAATAGGAGTTGGTTGATATGTTCATGGGAACACCGACGGCCCATTCTTCAATCATCCGATTGGAAACTCTTCACCGGATTCACCGAATGATATAAGAGCGTATTGAAGTGGTATCAAAAGGGAAGATTCGTAGAGACATCTTCAAATGTCTGAAAAGATCTTTGGTGGTAAGAAAGAAGCTAATGCTGTATGGTCGAAAAGCCGAGCCAAGACCGACCGCTCTAATCTGTGGGGCTTGTGATCTCCAATCCTACATCAAGACAACCTCAAGAGACAACGCAGAGCGTAACGCGCCACGAAGACATTTAAGATCAACATGCCATTGTCGCAAGCCTTGCAACACATGTTGAAAGCAGAGCTTATTACCTTGAGGGATCCTCCTCAGAATGTCAATACTTCCTCTCCGAGATATAATCCTAATGCTAAGTGTGCTTACCATTCCAATAGCCCAGGACATAGTACTGATGATTGTTGGGCTCTGAAGAACAAGATTCAAGATATGATTGAAGCTAAGCAGATTGAGTTTGATCCTCCTGTTGAGACTCTGAATGTGATCAACGCGCCTATGCCTAACCATAGCAAGAGTTCCAATGCTGTTGGTGACGATACTTATGTTTTCAACATAGATGACTTGACCATTCCTCTGATGACTGTTAAGAAGAATTTATTGCAAGCCGGTGTCAATCCAGGATGCCCAGAGAACTGTCATTGGTGCCAATTTGCACCTGATGGTTGTGCTTGGTTGAGAAGACGTGTTCAGTGCATGATGGATAACCGTGAGATACTATTTCTAAAACCACCTGTACAGAAGCTGTGTGAAGAAATGTCTAAATTGAAGATTGATAATGCGAATGAAACTGCACCATCTGTGTGGGACACCTTGGGGCAGCCAAGTGGAAAGTATGATTACATGGTGAAGTACACTGTTCCTGAGAGTTACAAAATTCCTATTGAAGATGTTAAGGTAACCGGATGGGGTGACGATTTCCCAGAGGACTATGCTGATGTTAACACAATAAGGATTTCCTCTGCTGATCCTGTGCCTAGAGTGGCACCTCTCATCATTACTTCTCCCAGACCAGTTCCATATTCCTCTGATAAAGCTATTCCTTGGAATTATGGAGCTGATGTTTACTATCATGGTGTCAAGCAAGACCCTCTGACCATTGAAGATCTAACCATCGAAGCTACCATTCCTGACATCGACAACATCACCGGATCAAGTAAGGTGACCAGAACCGGAAGAGTATTCTCTCCAGATATCTCCCCTCCAAAAGACACTGCGACTCCAGCTCGCATTCCAGCTATTCAACCCATTCCCCAAGCAAGAGGGAAAGAACCAGTGAATCATCCTGCTCACCCAGAAGTGCCAAAGGAAGTTGCTGAAGACACCTCCAAACAAGAAATGGAGGAAATTCTAAAGATTATCAAGAAGAGTGACTACAATGTTGTGGAACAGTTGGGACAGACTCCGTCCAAGATATCCATGCTTGCTCTGATCTTGTGCTCTGAGGCTCATGCTAACTCCTTGGTGAAGTTTCTGAAAAATGCTCATGTACCGCAAGACACTACTACTGACCAGTTTGAAGTTTGTATTGCTAGCTTGGCTGCCAACAACGGCCTAGGCTTCTCTGATGCTGATTTGACTCCTGCCGGAAAGAAACACAACAAAGCCTTGCACATCTCTGTTGAATGCAAGGGTACTACCTTATCTCATGTTTTGGTGGATACTGGTTCTGCTCTGAACATCCTACCGAAGAGTGCTTTTGATCGACTTGATGTTGAAGGATTGGTTCTGAGAGCCAGTGACATAATTGTGAGAGCTTTTGATGGTTCTAAGCGAACAGATTTGAGAGCTCATTCGCTACCAAAGTCGGTTCCCGACTTTTGATTCCACTTTCTTTGTCATGGACATCCGTCCGCTTACTCTTGCCTACTTGACGCCCTTGGATACATGGGGCGGCCACCTCTACTTTACATCGGAAGCTGAAGTACCCAGTGAAGGGGAAGGTTGTTACAGTATGTGGTGAAGAAGAATACATGGTCAGTCATCTACAGTCATTCCGATACCTCGAGGTGGAAGGTGAATTCTTCGAGACTCCCTGTCAAGCTTTTGAAACAATCCCCAGAGTCATGCCTGCTGACTCTCCTGTCACTCCTGAAGTTACACAAGCTCCGCCTAGGATGGCCTCGCTGAAAGATGCTCAAGCTGCTGTTGAAGAAGGAGGTAGTGCTACTTGGGGACAGCTCCCTGATATTCCTTTCAAATCTGACAAGACTGGTTTAGGCTTCACCATCAAGGGTCAGAAGATGACACGCCGCGAACGTGCCGGCCAACTTCCTTTCCGCATCAGCCAGAGTGGAATCCATGCTATAGAAGACGACGACAACGACTTCGACATCAGCAAGTGGATCTTCCCAACTCCAGACAATGGGCTCAGCAATTGGAAGACTGAAGACGTCATACCAATCTCCTTTAGACAGGAGTAATTGCTCTTGTTTTTGTTTTGCTTTTCGTATTTTCTATGTTTTGAACAATAAACTCTAAAGCCTAGTGCCTTACCCGGGGCATCGTGGCTCGTTTGTGAGGGTTATTATCTGTCATTTGCATATTTTCATTCAATAAAATCGTTGGACTTTTGCATTCAATTGTTGTTTTCTTTCTTTTACTTTATCACCCCTTCAAAAAGCTATGTGTTTCTTACACACCCACGTGATACACCGGAATCACTCCAAATCTCGTTGATAACTATGCTATTGCTAAATATGACTTGATAATCCGATCTACCAAGCCGACGAAAGTGAGGAAGATTGTGAAGTGCCAGGAGAACTTGTCAGACTGCTACAACAAGAAGATCGAGTTATACAGCCACACGAAGAGCAGTTGAGGTTGTGAATTTGGGTACTGATGAAGACAGAAAAGAGATCAAGATAGGAGCGGGTCTTGAGAGCAGTGTTAAAGAAAGATTGGTTCAGATGCTACGAGACTATATTGAGGTTTTTGCTTGGTCATACGAAGACATGCCGGGTTTAGACATTGATATTGTGGTACACCGATTGCCGACAAAAGAAGGTTTTCTCCCAGTGAAATAGAAGGTTCGTCGCATGCGTCCTGAGATGTCAGAGAAAATCAAAGCCGGAGTTATGAAGCAGTTCAACGCCGGTTTCTTAGCTGTTACTTCCTATCCACAATGGGTTGCCAACGTAGTGCCTGTACCTAAGAAAGATGGTAAAGTTCGAATGTGTGTGGATTACACAGATCTGAACAAAGTGAGTCCGAAAGATGATTTCCCACTTCCTCATATTGATGTTCTGGTTGACAACACCGCTCGGCATAAGGTTTTCTCCTTCATGGATGGTTTCTCCGCTTACAATCAGATCAAAATAGCTCCCGAAGACATGGAAAAGACTACTTCCGTTATACAGTGGGGCACTTTCTGCTACAAGGTTATGCCGTTCGGACTGAGGAACGCGAGCGCCACTTATCAGCGTGCTATGGTGAAGTTATTTCATGACATGATTCATCACGAGATAGAGGTCTACGTCGACGACATGATAGCTCGACCACAGACTGAAGAAGAACATCTTGATCATTTGAAGAAACTGTTTGATAGGTTGAAGAAGTACAGACTGAGACTTAATCCTAACAAGTGCACCTTTGGAGTCAGATCCGGGAAACTCCTAGGGTATGTTGTCAGTGGTAAAGGTATTAAAGTCGATCCTGCTAAGGTTAAAGCTATTCAAGAAATGCCAGCTCCCCGCACCGAGAAGGAAGTCAGAGGTTTCTTGGGCCGATTGAACTACATTGCCAGATTCATTGCACATCTAACTGCTACTTGTGAGCCAATCTTCAAGTTGCTGAAGAAAGATCAAGTGGTAGAATGGAGCGACGATTGCCAAATCGCTTTTGACAAAATCAAGGAGTACCTACAAAATCCTCCTATCCTGATTCCGCCCACCGAAGGAAGACCTCTTATCATGTACTTGACAGTATTAGAGAGCTCAATGGGGTGTGTGTTGGGGCAACATGACGAGTCTGGTCGAAAAGAGCATGCAATATACTACCTTAGAAAAAGTTTACCGATCGTGAAACAAGATACTCACACCGAGAAAACTTGCAACGCTGGCTTGGGCTGCTCACGACTAAGACAGATATGTTGACTCACACTACTTTGTTGATTTCAAGATGGATCCGATAAAATACATATTTGAGAAACCATCTCTCTCCGGAAGAATAGCAAGATGGCAAATGATCCTGACCGAATATGACATCCAGTACACTTCTCAGAAAGCAATCAAAGGAAGTGTAATAGCCGATCATTTGGCGCATCAAGCCGTGGATGATTATCAATCTATGCGCTCAATTTCCGGATGAAGATGTTTTACTAGTCATCGATTGTGAAGAACCGGCCCGATTTAAGGACACGAACAAGGATCCCATGGACTATGGTCTTTGATGGATCCTCAAACGCACTTGGCAATGGCATTGGCGTCATCATTACATCCACCCAGCGGACATACGCCTTTCACCGCCGATTATGTTTCATTGCACCAACAACATGGCCGAATACGGCGTGTATCATGGGTATCAAAGTCGCTATGGACTTAAGAATCAAGTTCTTGCAAGTGTATGAAGACTCACTTTGGTGATCACCGATTAAGGCGAGTGGGATACGAAGCATCCGAATCTCATTCCGTATCGAGAGCATGTTCTGAGTTTGATTCCTTACTTCGAAGAGATCACTTTCAATCACATTCCACGAGAAGAGAATCAGTTGGCAGACGCATTAGCTACTGTGTCGTCTATGTTCAAGGTCGATGGGACAACGAGGCTCCCGGATCATCATTGAGAAGTTCGACGAACCAAAGATATTGTTATGAGCTTGATACAGAAGAGAAACCTTGGTACTACGACGTGAGGAGGTATCTTGAGACTCAGGAGTATCCCGCAGGGGAATCTGTCAATGATAAGAAGTTCTTGAGAAGACTTGCATCCAAATTCTTCCTCAGCAACGACATCTTATACAAGCGCAATCACGACTTGTGCTTACTACCGTAGACCGTAAAACAAAGAATACGTATCATGGAAGAGTTACGAAGGCGCATTTGGTACTCACTCCTGTGGTCATACGATGGCTAAGAAGATTTTGAGAACAGGTTACTATTGGTCCACCATGGAAGCTGATTGTCACCACTACGCTCGATCTTGTCACAAATGCCAGATTTATGCAGACAAAGTGCACGTACCTCCAGTATCTCTGAATGTCCTGACAACTCCTTGGCCTTTTGCAATGTGGGGCATTGACATGATCGGAGAAATCAAGCCCACGGCTTCCAACGGACATCGTTTCATCCTTGTGGCAATTGACTATTTCACCAAGTGGGTAGAAGCAGCCTCGTTTGCATCCGTTACCAAGAATGTTGTGGCTCGTTTCATCAAGCACAATCTTATCTGTCGGTATGGCACTCCTGAAAGGATTATCACGGATAATGGCTCTAATCTCAACAACAAGATGATCACCGAACTCTGCACGCAATTCAAGATCAAGCATCACAACTCTTCTCCGTATCGGCCTAAGATGAATGGCACAGTGGAAGCCGCCAATAAGAATATTAAGAAGATCATACAGAAGATGACAGTGACTTACAAAGATTGGCATGAGATGTTACCATTTGCTCTTCATGGTTATCGCACTACAGTACGGACATCAACAGGGGCAACCCCCTTCTCTCTTGCGTACGGTATGGAAGCGGTCCTACCCATCAAGGTTCGGATACCCTCGACCAGAGTCCTCCAGGACCCAGAGTTAGGCGAAGATGATTGGATCCAGACTCGCCTTGACCAGATTAACTTGATTGATGAGAAACGGCTCGCGTCCATATGCCATGGACAGATCTATCAGAAGCAAATGATCAGAGCATTTAACAAGAAGGTTAAACACCGAGTCTACCAAGTTGGCGATCTAGTAGTCAAGCGCATCATTCTTCCACAAGGTGATCCCAGGGGCAAATGGACTCCCACCTACGAGGGACCGTTTGTAGTCAAGACAGTATTTTCCGGCGGAGCTATAATACTTAGCACCATGGATGGTGAAGACTTCCCACACCCTGTGAACGCAGGCATAGTCAAAAATACTACGATAAAGAGACCCGCTAGGTCGACTGGCCTAGGAAAAATAAGGGCATCCTGGCGAACCAAAAGGGTTCGGGCAAAAGTTAAGGATATATACAAAACATGTACACCCGGCAAGTCGAAAACCTGAAAAGGCGGCTTGGGCAAAAAAGGGTATCCGTGTAGACTGAAAACCCGAAAGGGCGGTCTAGGCAAAAGTTAGGGATTTAAGCGTACGACTATGTCCCGTCCAGATCACCTGCTTCCAGACTACTATCAGCATTCAAGATTCAAATGGCGAAGATCAATTCATTCACTTTCTACTGACAGCAAGGAGATGAGATAGTTGAAATATATGAGTACTAGCATAGTTGGAACTCAACGAGATTGTTTCCGCATAGCTTTTTACTTTCTTTGTGTACAAACTACTTGGCCATACGCCACATTTCAAATAAATACAAGTTTCCTTCTCTTTACAATTTTCACTGTTGTTGTTTGCATAAAGTCCAATGCTTGCTTTGAATGATTATATGCATCTGACAATAAGAACCTATTTCACAAACATGCAAAAAGTGAACATGCAAAAGTAATTACTACAGACTCCAGGAATTGAGATGACGACGAAAGTCACCAAAGTATCCCCCTGCAGAGCATGATCCCCACAGAGATGTTGCTCACAACAAACCTTCCCCAGTGGAGTAGAGGAGAATCCCCAAGTAGTGGTTCCACTCAACTTAGCCGGATCACACCCGTCTTTGAGACATAACATTTCACCCCCCAGCCAAGATATTTATCCCCGGCAGATGTCTCTCAACCATCCCTTTTTTTCCAGCAGCAGTATCCAGACCTAGAACCTGGTCAGATAGTGCACCGGAGGAAACCTACATTTTTTATTCCCCAGTCAGAGATTCCAACGGGCTCCAGATTCTTCTAACCCGGTCTCCCGGCAACTCCCAATCACCCTCCAGCGAGATCTACACTCAGGATCCCCGGTAGAGTACCTCCCAGACTCTCCCCAGCAGAGTCTATTTATGAAATCCTCAACAATATCTAGGCCCAAGACTTGGTCAGATAGTGCATCGGAGAAATCCAGGATATCTTTCTTCTCCTTCAAAGGTGGGGTTCTCACCTACTCAATCCTCAAACACAGCAGTCAGAAATCTCCAAGCAGAACATCCGCATCTTCTTCAAGATGGATATGTTTTGAAATACTACTACATCTATCATTCATACATTTCTCATAAAGTCATAATATATGCATATGTCATTCATATGCATCGTCATGCATCATACTTTACATAAGACTAATCAATATTCTATCAAAATTTCTCTTGTTTTCTCCAAAGCAGGTGAAAGTCACTTCTGACGCAAACAGGTCCAGGATTAAGACCCGAATCCAGACGGGAAAACTATCTGAACGACCGCCCCTAGTTGTCCTCCGACAACAGGTCCAGGATTAAGACCCGAATCCAGACGGGAAAACTATCTGAAAGACCGCCCTGGTTGTCCTCCGACAACTGGTCCAGGATTAAGACCCGAATCCAGACGGGAAAACTATCTAAACGACCACCCTCGTTGTCCTCCGACAATGGATCCAGGATTAATACCCAAAGCCAGACAGGAAACCTTATCCGAACGATCACAAGTTATCCTCCGATAACAGGCAGTGGATCAATACCCGATGCACAACAGGGAAGATATCCATATTTTGCCAACTACTACCCCTCAGAGTAATCAGCACGAAGAACTATTCTGACTCCTTCTTATTATCAACAGCAACTACAGAGTCTGGCATACGACTCAGTTGTCTTGGATGGCATCTTAAGCCCATCTCCGACTACTTATCAACAATTCTCCACCTTTAGGATGATGCATATTTGGTTAAAAAACCAATACAAACCAATAACTTCATTCAAAGATGAGCACGAAGTCTAACATACGACTCCCTCCGAATGGCATCTTAAGCCCATCTCCATGCTCCTTCCAGAACATCTATAGAGCCTAGCGTACGGCTCACTCCCCAGCATCAATCTTTCCAGATGGCATCTTAAGCCCATCCCCGACGGTCCTCCTATTCAGACGACATTCTCGAGTCTAGCATACGACTCATTCCCCAGCGAAGTCTCTACCTTCTCCAAATGGCATCTGTAAGCCCATTCCCGCATCACCAGCGAGTGCAAATTTTCAGGTGTACTCGAGTGTTCAATCATCTTCTACCTCCAGGTCACGAAAGGAGAATATGCCAATCTAACCCTTCCAGTAAAAGAAGATTGAACAGGGGCAGCTGTCATACCCCAAAATTTTCCCTCCATATTCTCAAGACATTCCATACATCCATGCTCAAGGATTCCTCAAAGGTTGATCAGACAATAAAATACCTCTCTCGGAAAGTGTAAAACATGCAACTCAAATTCTTCATTAGTGAATATCTGCACCATTGCTGCAATTTTCACCAAGTATTTGTTCGAACTGTGACGCGGTCCTTTTCCCAAATATCCCTTTAGTGTCTTTGTCAAGTATTGTTAGCATGCATATAACATTCATGACATTCATACATAATAGCATCATTCATTGCATTTTTTGCATCTCTCAAAATGTTTGCTTCCAAATCACTGGTGTAAATCATACTTACTCATACGAGTACAAGTCTGTTCCCAGTAGAATATCTCCAAACAAAAAAGATACTTTTTTCTTTTTTCCCCAACGGAGTATTCCCAAACAGAAAGGATATTTCTTCCTTTTTCCCGGGCAAAGTCCCCAAACAGAGAAATGCATTTTCTTCTCTCTAACACATTTCCCAGTTGAGGTCATTCCTCATTTGGAACAATGTCTTGATTGACTGTTTCTTTTCAGTTCATTCCTGAATAGAACCTCGTCTCTAATCAACAAAACAATAAGCAATAGTCTCATTGTCTGAGCCGCTTATTTTTATTCTTAAAACTTGTCATAAAGGGTTTGTTCTTCTCAACAAGGTCGAGTCACGACCGTACGAGAAATTCTTCAGCAGTTTGTCTTTCTGTCAAAAAGAAAACCTGTGTCTTCTGATCAAAAATGCCCGCATCTTCGCAAAAGGAGAGATCCTTGACAAGATTGTGTCCAAAAAAAATAGAAACTCATTTTTGAGTTCTGTTTCTTTGTCTGTTATTCACAAAGCTGAATACACAGCAAATTTTCTTAAAAAAGGATTTACCTTGTTATAGTTATCACTTTGCTGATAATTGGTAATATCTTTAAAACTCATTCCAGTGCTGTTTCCACTACTGTCTGTTATTCACAAAGCTGAATATTCAGTAAATTTTTCTCAAAAGAGTTACCTTGTTATAGTTATCACTCCGCTGATAATTGGTAACATCTTCAACATTCATTACCATAAACTATCACAAAGATGATAATTGGTAATATCATTTTCACTTACCTTAAACATTGTCACAAGGCTGACAGAAGGTAATCTCTCCGTTTCCAAAGTGAAACAAACATTCACATGTTTTGTGAATCATTTTTCCCAACAGGGACATATTCACAAATTTTTCCCTTACCATGTCATTTTCTTTGATATCATCTGGGTGAAATTTTTTATTTTTACAATCATTTTGCATCATCCGCATCTTTTGGTATCTTAGGTCCAAATTTTGCGTATTCTGATATTTAAGTCTCTTTACACCTATCAAAACGAAGATATTCATCTTCATCTCTCAGGTTAAAGAAACTTAAATAGGGGCATCTGTCATACCCCAAATTTTGACCTAATATACCACCTTACATTTGCATCATTCATAACTAATATTTCGAAAGATTAATCGTATAGCATTCACAGGTCAAAATTAGGGTTTCATCAGATTTTCATCTGATTCAAGTGCTAACCAATTAGGGTTTGAGATTTTCTCAATCCATTTGATCTATCTTGATCAAATCATCAACTTTCAATCCTCAGACATCAAATTTTCTCACAGATCAATCGAGGATCGACCAATTAGGGTTTTGATCGGGCATGAGAATTTTCTGACTTTTTGAACAAGAAATGACTTTTTTGGATAGAGATTGGTCATTATATCTTTGATACAACATCTTGACCTAATTTCTGGATTCAAAACATCACAGAGGTTCACAAAATTCATCAACGTTTAAACGTCGATGAAATTTCATCCATGTAAAAGTCAAACTTTGACTTTTGGTCAAATTTTTCAAAACAAAACTTTTTCCATCATCAAAATACTTCAAATGATCCATCATGATCATAAAAAATAAAAGAATTTGGAAAAGTCAACAAAAAGTCAAAATTTCTATACTTAGAAAAATTTCTAAGTGTTGAAATTTCACTTTTTTTTCAAACTTCAAGCCATTTTTTCACCAAGTTCCAATTTGAATTGGAAAAAACTCAAAACATGAAAGTTGTAGCTTGTGGAAAGATCTTTCCAAAATGTCAAAGAACTCTCAAATCCATGGAGGCTAGCTATACTTTTGAAATTGAAACATAAGGCTCCATGAAACTTGATTTTCAAAGATCAAAACATCAAATTATAGGTCATTTTTGTGTTTCTTCATCTAGAAGCTTTCTAACCTTGCCAAGTGGATAGATGAACTGATAAATATCAGTTAGAGGAATGATTGAGAGGATTGGATCAAATTTGTAAAAATATAGCACATGGTGAAAAAAGGAAGTTTCCTTTTTTGGCAAATACCTTTCTTACCCCTTAAGCTTTCTTTGAATATCCAATTGCCATGTCCTTCTTGCCTAACTTTTCAGAATTCTCTTGCCTATAAATTGATTACATTTCAAGTTCAATGGACACCAAAATTCCACAAATACAAGCTTTCTTCTTTTCTTGAAAATCAAGTATCATAGAGCAAAATTGCCAAACATAGCATTTTTGAAAATCCAATGGAAACATGATGAAAATTGGTGTCCAACATGTTCCATAATCATTAACAAACTTGTTCCAAACTTAAAATCAAACTAAAAGCAAGAGAAAATCAGAATTGCATTTCTATTTTTTCAAACTTGTACAAACTGCCATAACAATCGAAACTGGAGTTTGGTTTGATTCCTTGAAGTTTTGATCATCCATACACCTTCCATAAACATCATAGGAGTGATCCAAAACAAGAACAACAAACTGTAACACCATTAATCTCGATTTCCAGTTTCCATTTTTGAACTGTGCAGGTTGACTTGTGTAGCTCGATTCAAGCAAGTTCAGAGCAAGCAGGCTATCCATAGAGCATCCTTACATGCCGTTGGAGATTAATCAATCAAGAAACAACAACTGGAAGTGCTCTAGGACAGAATTCGATCTCAACTTTTCCAGGTATGAACACGAGTTTGGTTCTCATGATTCTTTGAATCTTTTGACAAAAACTCTTGGCCATTCTCTTTCTGCACTTAACACGATCCTTAACCCTCAATAAAATCAAACAATCATGAACAATACATCATTTAATTTGAAAAATCAGTTTCTAGGGTTCTTCGAGTTCCCAGAAATTCAAACATGATTGACTGAAAATAAATAAAATTAACAACCACCGTTGTATTCCTTGTTCAAAACCGAGTCATTTTGATGTTTACATCGTCCAATTCCATTGAGAAACGAGGATGGTAGCTTGGATCAAAGTTTCTGAAAATCAAAAACTATAAACCCAGGTTGCGCGCGTTCTTCATGTGTTCTTGATTTTTTAAATTTTCAAATTAACCAATTCTCTATCAACGCGTGTTTTAATCCACTAACACTCAAGCGTTTGGCTCGTTGGTTGCTTGCTTGCTCTTAAGGCTTTGTGACACGCGTCCCACTCAAAGGTCATGGGTTCAAAACCTAGCAAGACCATTTTTTCATCTTTTTTCACAAAAACTTCAATATTTTCATGTTTTTTCTTCAAACTTTCAACATTTTTTTGACCAATCAAAACTTCTCATTTTGAGATGATTTTTTGCACACTTGTCATTTAATACATATATTTTATGATTATGTCAAAAAAATCCAAAAATATTTTCATCTGATTAATTTATAATCGAGCCGAAAACGACGTTCCGAACACTTTTCAAACCTCCTTAAAAGGTGAATTTTTCAAGTTTTCAACTTCCGATTTTTTTCAAAACTTCTCATAAATGAACTTAACATTTCAAAACATTTTCAAATCATTTTTCAAAACATTTCATTAAAACTTGCATCTTTTTACCATGATCAATCCGATTTAAAACGATAAAACAAATTCGTTCTTTCTCGAATTTCTCGATCGATCATGGGCCACCCTTATGGTGTAAGTCCCAACCCTTTATGTACATACTCAAATTATCATTGTTAATATTCAAACGTAAACAAATTTCTTTCATTTGTTTTCATTCGTTTGTCTATGCGCCGAATCCATTGGTTCTAAAGGAAGGTTTCTCCTGAGCAAGATTTCTTTTAAACCAATGGGCCTCCATCACGGTGTAAGTCCCATAACATTCTTTTATGTACATAATATTTCTTTGTACATATCAAACTTTTGTCAAACATTTTTTAAACAAACTTTTATCTGTACATAACACAGATATTTCAAAAACAAACTTTTTATCTGTACATAACATGATACTTTTTCAAAACCTTTTATCTGTACATAATACAGATACTCTTTCTTTTAAAAATACTTTTTACAGATAAACTTTGATCAATCATTTTTGTTTCATCTGTACATTTTACACTAAATGCCATTGGTATTGAAAGGAGCATTATTCCCTGTGAAACTACTTTCAAATCAATGGGCTTCTCTTACAGTATAAGTCCCAACCCTCCTATGTACATCCATCTTTGTCTGTACATAAAAATACTCGTTCGTGTACATATTCACTTCCTTGTACACAATTCAAACTTGTAAATAATCAAGTTACGCTGTTTAAACGCTCGCTCACGACACTTGTTTATATTTCATAAACTGCTGTAAATAAACATCATGCATTGTTTATATTTCCTTCATAAACTCCTGTGAATACATATCACACACACACACACTGTTTATACAAACTGTCTAGTTATAACATAACAATTAGACTAATCAATAGGTTTCCCAGAGTTTAGCCTCCGCTTGGGCTTCATACAAGACAATTCATCATCAGCATGAGTTAGCCTCCGCTTGGGCTTCATACAAGACAATTCATCACCAGTTGAGTTTAGCCTCCGCTTGGGCTTCATACAAGATAACTTATCCTCAAAGATTCTCTTGGCTTTATACAAAGAAACTCTCCCACGAGTTTAGCCTCCGCTTAGGCTTCATATAAGACAACACTCCCTGTTGAGTCACCTCCTCTTGGGCTTCGCTCAAAAGAACTCCTCATTGAGTTTAGCCTTCTCTTGGGCATCATACAATGAAAGAGACAGAAATCTCTTAATGACCTCCTATTGGGCTTCCAATACAAAGAATCACCAGCTAAGATAGAACCACGAAAGGATGGTTTCGGTGAAATCACTTTCAAATTCCCAATGAGTAAAATTTCCGGTGAAATTGCTCTTATTCGAAAAGGATGGTTTCTCGGTGAAATCCCTTTCAAGCCAAAGACAGCCATACCCTATAGCTTCCTCTTGAGCTTCATACAAGGACCCTCGATGACCCTCGGAATGCCTCCTCTTGGGCTAACAATACAAGGACCCATGGGCTTCTTAAAAGCATCCCTTTAATCCAATCAATTTCTCCTTGAGATTTAGACATCTATCATCTCTATGGAAGAAGTATCTCATCTATCATCACATACAACAAAAACTTTTCAAAACTTTTCAAACTTTTCAAATTTCTGTTCAAACAAAAACATCTCTTAAATGTAAGTGGTAACGCTTGTACACTCAAGCAAAACACCCAATACTTACAGTTAAAAGATTCAATCATCTTTTTCAAACATCTTTCTTAAACATGTAAGTGGTAACGCTTGTATACTCAAGCAAAACACCTAATACTTACGACGAAAGATTTTAATCAATCAAACTTTTCAAAATGTATGTGATGAAATAGATTAGATACATTTTTCATTAAGATGACATTTGTCTGTCTCTTACTAACATCCCGTTGCTTTCCACTAGCATAAGTGGGAACTACGATTGCTCTGACTTTCTCAACATCCTTTTGAGAATACGTAGGCACAAGGTCTCATCCTTGCCGAGCAAATTTCTATCTCCCCTCAGACCAAACAAACCATAGAACCCTGTAGATCCGAGCTACAAATGCTCTGATTCCCACTAGGGGATATGTATGCAGAAGATCCACAGATCTTTGCGAGCACAATAATAACAAAACCTAGAATCCCACATAATCTACTGTTTCTTAAAATCCCAAAGGAGAAACTTTCCCAATCATAGAAATAGCAATTAAAAAACACACAACATATCAAACATATTCATATATAAAGTAGATAACTACATATATTTAGGGTGCTCCATCTATTCCCTTTATATACCAATCCCCTTACTCGAATCTCCCAATGCGTTATGTCTAGTTTGCGCTAGTCGTTACGCATACCAATATCAATTGAGGGTATTTCTTTCCCCTTTTCATAATCATTAAATCATCTTTCTTGTGTTGAAAATAATAAAGCTTGATGCTCATGCATCTTTATAAACAAATCAAAAGATTTAAATCGTTGCACGGAAGATTCGAACTCACGTCGATCCTCAAAGCGTCACCTTTAACGCGAACAGAAAAATGGCGACTCACTGGGAGCTTTGAAACTTTGATTTTTCAAAAACGCTACGTTCGCGAGAGCACCAAGCTTTTTGTTTTCAAAAGAAAAGAAAGGGGATAAGCTTTTCATATTTTGCATATATCTGTTTTCTTTATTGTGTGTTTCGCGATTTCACTTGATGGAAAGAAATCCTAACCCGGATTTAAGAAACATTTTAAGATCTAGGTGGAGGTATTAATACGTGAGCAATTCAATGCTTTCGAAGTTAATATTTCCCGCGCAGTGGAGGTTGTCTTGAGGGTATTGTGTTTAAGCAAGTAATTGCGAAGACGTATTTTGGGAACTTAAGAAGTCGAGTGGATGTAGAACACATAAACCATCCACGCCATTAGGATGTAGTGCGTAGATTATTCGGTGTAAGCCTAGAGTAATTGTCATGCGATACTACGATCAAAGTAGTTTCTCTTGAAAATATTATTGGACCATCGAGTATTCACCAAATCCAATAATGTTTTGAAGGGAGTGTTGAGCTCAGATATCGAGAACCCGATTCACAGATGAATAAGCCCTTAGAACTTAACCACGTTGATTCTTATCGTTGGCTTCATGCTCGTGACTTCGAACGCTTGACCGTGTGTATAACTACTAACCATGTTTGCTGCATTCATTCATTCATTCCAAAAAAAAAAACTTCATTTCTCTTTCCATTTCCAAAGAATTTAGAGATTTTTCTTTGTAAAATATTTTAGGTTAGAGTGATGGACGTCAGAGGAAGATTCACCAAAAGATACAGTTTTAGGATTCTTGATGTAGGAAAGTTGAAAGAGTTAGCATCCTTGGTAGAAGATCCCTCGGATTTCAGAAAACGCTATGGAACTCTTTTAACTCTTCTGAACGCTAACGTCGATGAAGGACTTCTCAAAACCTTCGTTCAATTCTACGATCCAGTCTATCGCTGTTTCACTTTCCCTGATTATCAGTTGATGCCTACTTTGGAAGAGTATGCGCATATCCTAGGAATCTCAGTATCGGACAAAGTGCCTTTCAATGGTTTGGAAGCCATTCCTAAGTCACAAGTCATTGCAACAATGACTCATTTAAAGAAACCTGAGATAGACAAAAACCTAACTACCAGAGGAAAACTCTTAGGACTAACTTCAAAGTTCCTAATGGAGAAGGCTCTCAAATTCTCCGGGGTAGTATGGTAGCCTTTGAAGCTATTTTAGCTTTACTCCTCTATGGATTGGTGTTGTTTCCCAACGTCCCAAATTTCGTTGATATCAACGCCATAAGGATCTTTTCGATTGGAAATCTGCTCCCACTGCTTGGTGACACGTCGCCTCTATTCATCATAGGAATCGAGGAGACGGAACTATCGTGTGTTGTGTACTGCTTTTCAAATGGATTGTCTCACACCGCCTAAATCTCCTATCTTCCGCGAAAACAAAGACGAGTGGCATTGGTCAAGAAGACTCATGTCTCTTACAAATGACGATATCCATTGGTATACCTTGGCAAACAATGAGATGGAAATCATTGAGAGCTGTGGAGAATTTGCCAACGTACCTCTCATTGGTACGAAAGGAGGAATCAACTACAACCCATTCCTAGCAAAACGTCAGCTCGGATACGCAAATTCTGGTAAACCTCCCGGTTTTACAGTAGAAAGCTACTTCTATCATGAAGGAGAGGATTCCCAAGGATTGAAGGCTAGGATGATCAAAGCTTGGCATCACATCCGAAAGAAAGGAAAAGGTAAGGCAAAGAATTGTGTAGCCATGGAAACCTACACTTCTTGGATAAAGAAAAGAGCGAAGGAATTTCGAATGCCTTACGCTTATGAGGATCCCATGTTCTTCCGCCCAAATCAACAAATTTTCCCGCTGAAGTGTGGGAGAATACCAAGAAGCCTTGACCAAGATAAGGTTTGAGAAGGAAGCTTGGAAAGCAAATTCCTTAAGACTAACCTTGAGAATGAGAAGCTCAAGAAGCAAGTCAAAGATCATGAAAAGACGCTCTACTTCCAGGATGAATGGCTCATGGAGAAAGATGAGAAGATTCGCCAGAAGGATAACGCCATCCAGAAATACGTCAAAGAAAGGAAAAGAAAGCTTGAGGAAATGACAACCAGCAAGCCCGCTCCCAACGAGTGGAAGAGAGTCATTAGCAAGCTAAAACGAGAAAGCCAAACTAAAAGCTCACTATGGAAGGAAATCCAAGTCAAGTCGCATCAAGTTTTGATCGCCATCCGACGAAGATGTTTAATTAGTTTAATTTAGTTTGTAATTTTATCATTTATTGTATCATTTGTGTGAGCAATGCTCCAACAAAAAACAATTGTTGTAATCTTCCTTCATTAATCAATAAAATTTGTGTTTTCCATCCAAATATTTGCCAGAAATATCTCTTTTAGCATAAATTCTTTGGAAATTTCTTTTCTTTACAATCATATTCATGCATCATACTTTGCATTTAAGTCTATCATCTAGAGTCTAATCATTCACAGTTTTGAACTGTCACTTTTCCAGATAGAAAATTGTCAAGCTGTCGCGTCTTAGAGTTTCTCGACTGCGTCCGCAGCCAACTCGAACGTACGATACCAGATCAAAAAGAAGAAAAGTAATGGAGAATTTTGAGCAAGAAAACGTTGAACTCCGTAGTACGGTAACTACGCTACAAGAAGAAGTGGAAAGACTCACATCTTTGGTCAACTCGCCACAACAAGAAAGTCAACAAGCGGCATCGGCGGTCATAACCAAATAGCAACTTCAGAGGATACTACTACTCATTGTCAGAATCGTAGTTCACCTTTCAAAGATGCCGAGGGCTATCCATGGGGAATGCCTTTAACTTCGGCATTGGAGTTCGCCAACCGACTTCTCAAACAACCTCGCTTGAAATACCTACTTTGCAAAGAACGCTACGCTCACTCCACAACGTGGAATAACTTTTCCACAAGTAACAATGTCGGTTTCTCAACCGATCATGTTGAACTCACCCGTAGTGCACTACCACGCAAAGAAGTTCATCACACTCCAGAAATAACACGAACGCTCGTGGTTCAATGGAAAATCTCCAGAACAACTCCTCAAAATGCACTTGAGATAAAAACGATTCAAGGAAAGAATTGTTTGGGAAAAGCGCCAGATCTCTCGCTTAGTCCCTCGTAAAAATACTCGAAATTCAAAATCCCGGATTTTGAAAAGTACAAAGGGAATTCTTGTCCTCGAGTCATCTTACAATGTATGCTAGGAAAATGTCTACGACAATGAGGATCATCACCGTTAATTCATTACTTCCGTGATAGTCTCACCGTGCCGATCAAGTGGTACATGGGTTTAGACAAGACGAATATCCAAACATTCAACGACTTAGGTAAAGCCTTCGTCCAAGAATACAAATTCAACTTGATATGGCTCCGATAGGGATCAACTCCGCTCCATGTCTCAAAAGGAAAGAGAGACATTCAAGGAATATGCGAACGATGGAGGGAAATTCGCCCAAGTCAACCCGCCCTTGGAAGAGAAAGAGATGACTAAGGTATTCTTGAATACTCTAAACTCATTCTATTATGAGCGAATGATCGCTAGCGCTCCCGGAGACTTCAATGAAATGGTAAGCATGGGAATGCGACTAGAAGAAGGGTTCGGACAGACGCCTAACCAAGGAAGTAGGATCTTCTAGTAATACCAAGAAAGTTGGAACCAGTTTCCCAAGGAAAAAAGAACATGACGTAGGAATGGTATCCCGAGGGAAACCACGCAAGAATGTCATTCAACAACGACAGGTAGCTGCCATAGCGCCCACTGTCAACACAACTCCAGGAATTGCTCCGCAATTTCAACAAAATCAACAAACTCAACAGCCCGTCAAGGCTCACGGTTTCACAACCAAAACCGTGACGCCTCGGGTTACTCGGTTCGATCCAATCCCATGACGTACGTAACTTTACCACCGATAGAAAGGAATCTAATACAAACAAGGTTACCACCTCCGGTCCCTGAAAAACTACCATGGTGGTACAAAGCTGACATGTCTTGCCCTTTTCACCAAGGGGCACCAGGCCATGACCTTGAGCATTGCATAGCATTGAAGGCAGAAGTACAGAGATTAGTAAAGGCTAATCTTCTTTCCTTCAGAAACACAAGTCCGAATGTGCAAGCCAATCCACTTCCCAGCCATAGTGGACACTCAGTGAATCTAATGCTAAGGAATACAGACAGGTACCTTGTCACAGATGTAAACTTAGTCAAAGGAAACTTAGTGCATCTTCATGAAGCATACAGTAAAATGAGTACCTTCACTAAGCACAATTATGCAGCTTGCTATATCTGCTCCAAGAATATCCATGGATGTCCCACCATAAGAGCAGATATTCAACATTTGTTAGACATTGGTGATTTACAAATCTACAGAAACCGAGATGACCATGACGTAAATACAATAGGGCATTTTCCGCATGAGCTTTTAGTCTCAGATATCAACTCGGAAAATCCCGAAGTAAACGTTGTGATCCCTTGTTTCAACATACCCGAGCATGTGGAGATCGCGCATGGTTCCAACATTCCAACATCTCCTTTGGTGATTTGCCCTCTGTCCAGAGCTACTAGAGCAATACAATGCAACCTTGATAGAGGATGGGAAGGAGAAACCCATGCCTACACTTCCAGCTAATGTCAATATAACAGAAATCGGACGAGTAACGCGAAGTGGACGAGTACACGCTCCATTGCCACCAAAATCGCCTTCAGCTCCTGTTGTTAAACAAAACCAAGTTAACATATCCTCTGAGAATCCTGCAACGATTCCCATTGTTAACCCAGGTACAAACATTGGTTCTACTGATGGAACCAACATCAACTCGACTTTGACGAGATCCCGAAACTAATCAAGAAGAGCGAATATCGAGTCGTAGACCAATTGATGCACTCTTCAAAAATTTCAATCATGTCTTTACTCCTTAACTCAAGCTCACCGAGAAGCTTTGATGAGAGTACTAGACCAGCTTATGTGGATCACGATGTGACTACGCACCAATTTGGAGGATCGCTCCAACATATACCGCAATAATCGAGTTTTAGTGACGAAGAACTTCCTAAGAAGGAAAGATCATAACTTGGCCTTGCACATCTCGATGATTTTCCAATTCCCTATCCAATGTATTGGTGGATACAGTTCATCTTTAAACGTAATGCCAAAACGACGCCGCTCGCTTAGCTTACAAAGGAACGCCAATGAAGTTCAACGACATCATAGTAAGAGCTTTCGATGGATCGAGAAAGTCGCTTATTGGGAAGTTGATCTCCCAATGACAATTGGCCCTCACACTTTCAAAATTATGTTCCAAGTCATGGACGCTTGCTAGGAAGACCTTGGCGATGCGACGCTTCTCCATCGAAATTAAAATTAAATGGAAAGTTGGTGACCATCGGTGAACAAGCTTTACTTGTAAGTCATCTATCCGTTTCTCCTTCATCACCGCTAATGACATTGAAGCGCCGCATCTCCCGGAAAATCCGTTAGAAGATGAATCTACTAAAATAGATCATCTATCTCTTCGTATAAAGAAGGCACAAATGGTGAAAGATGGCAATACTCGAGGATGGGGACAAGTTATCAAACCCGTCAAGAATGAAACGAAGCGGACTTGGGTTCACACCGTATCCTCCAAAGAAAAGCAGAAAGATGAAACACTTTCCCGATCAAGGAAGTATTTCATAGTGGAGGTTTCTTAAACCTGTCCGCAAGAGGTTAATGTTGTAACCATTGAAGAGGATGAAGATGATCCATCCGAATCGAGGAATGGAGCACTTATTTGAATAGCTCGAATATGTGTCTCGGGAGGAATCATATGCACCGATCGATCAATTCAAAGACATGTCCTCAAAGAACATGAAAATCCACCAGTCCTATGAAATTTGGGATACCTTAGGAGAACCAAGTGGCAATACGACTACATGGTGAAATACTCGCGTAAAGCTCGAAAATCCGGATTGAAGATATCCAACCCACGTGATGGGGTGATGACTTTGACTACCCTAGTCAATCGTAAGAGGAATACTGTCTTCTCAAACTAATCAATGATCGAGGTCCCAAATGAAGATCTCTGTTTCAACACGTCTGTGGATTTCACCAAGCCGATCCTCGGTTACCACTACATCAACATGATCATCAAGATCAAGAGTATGATTCGGGATACGATGCGGAAAGTGTCACGACAACGAGTCTCTTCACTCCAAGACGGAAGGAACATCCCCGAGATTCAACACAAAGATCAACAGAAGTACAAAGGCTATCTCTCATACTTCCCGATCGTTAATCAAGAAGATCGCTTTAGCAAGACCAAAGGCAAAGGCCATCGTCCGTAGTCCTCAAAGCCTCACCAAAGAATCAAAGTTTACTCAAGGTTAAACCAAGCGGAAAATTACCCGAGTACCTCGACTTCCAAGGAGTTCGTCACTATTGGAAACCTGTTGAAGTTAGGACTAATGTTCATAGCTCTAAGTAGTTTATCTTTGCTTTTTGTTTTGAACTCTCGATTCGCCCAAAGCGAAGAGATGTTTTATGGGTTTAGCTTTTAAATAATTTCTCTTTGTCTTGCCCAAGACAAATGAGTTTGTATTTTAGGCCCTGCTCATATTGTGAAACATAAATAAAATGCGTTGTTTTGTTTCCACACTGTGTTTATTTTCATTTTACCTCTTTTCCGAAATGATAATTAAAAAAAAAAACATAAAAATCTTCAAAAAAAATCATAATGAAAAATTAATCTGCAACACTTTCACATTAACTTTCAAAAAAAATGATGATAAAAACTTTTTAATCAAACATAAATCAAAAATGCAGATTAAACAAATGGACAAATCCATTGAAAGCAATGACTCTACGCTCTCCCAACTTTGAAACTCGTGAATTGAAAAGAAGTTGAAGAAGAGATCCCATGAGATTTCTAGATGCTAAAACACGAGAGTACCCACTGGGCATCGTACAAGGATAAGAAAACTCTAAGGAGGCTTTCCGAGAATTTCTTCCTCAATGAAGATGTTCTATACAAAAGAAACTTCGACATGGTTCTGCTCAGATGCGTCGACAGACAAGAAGCAGACACGATCATCCATGAAGTGCATGAAGGGTCCTTTGGAACCCATTCGAATGGGCATGCAATGTCCAGAAAGATCTTAAGAGCAGGATACTATTGGATAACGATGGAATCTGATTGCTGCAAACACGTCAAAAGATGTCACAAGTGCCAGATCTACGCAGATAAGATCCATGTGCCTCCGACTCTACTCAACGTTCTCTCTTCTCCGTGGCCGTTCTCCATGTGGGGCATTGACATGATTGGAATGATTGAACCAAAAGCGTCCAACGGACATCGCTTCATTCTGGTGGCTATTGATTACTTCACCAAATGGGTCGAAGCAGCATCTTATGCCAACGTCACAAGACAAGTGGTTGTGAGGTTCATCAAGAACAACCTCATTTGCCGATATGGAATTCCAAGTAAGATCATTACTGACAATGGATCAAACTTGAACAACAAAATGATGAAAGAACTGTGTGAGGAATTCAAGATTGAGCATCATAACTCGTCTCCTTACCGGCCAAAGATGAACGGCGCTGTTGAAGCTGCCAACAAGAACATCAAAAAGATCATCCAGAAAATGGTCATCACTTACAAAGACTGGCACGAAATGTTGCCATTTGCTCTGCATGGGTATCGTACCTCAGTACGCACTTCAACAGGGGCAACTCCTTTTTCTCTAGTATACGGCATGGAAGCAGTGCTCCCCGTAGAAGTTGAGATCCCGTCAATGAGAGTTCTCATGGAAACTAAGCTATCTGAGGCCGAATGGTGTCAAAGCAGATACGACCAATTGAACTTAATTGAAGAAAGCGCTGACCGCCCTGTGTCACGGACAACTCTATCAAAGAAGAATGAAGAAAGCTTTCGACAAAAAGGTCCGACCTCGTGAATTCCGAGAAGGCGACCTCGTGCTTAAAAAGATTCTGTCTTTTCAAACAGATTCTAGGGGCAAATGGACTCCTAATTACGAAGGCCCATACATCGTCAAAAGAAGCTTTTATGGCGGTGCTATGACTCTCACAACCATGGACGGCGATGAACTGTACTCGTGAATGCCGACGCAAGAAATACTTTGTCTAAAAAACAAAAGAACAGCTCGGTAAGTCGAAAACCGAAAAGGGCTTAGGCAAAAATGAGCGTCTCGATGGATTGAAAACCTGAAAAGGCGATCCAGGCAAAAATTAGAGACAATAAATAGAAATTATCCTGATAGATCGAAAACCGAAAGGCGATCTAGGCAAAAACAAGGATACAAAAATGACAAAGTAATCTATCGATATTTTGTCCACATGAAGAATTTTCCATCAACGGATCTTCAATCAACTCTTCTGAAGCAACAAGCACAGTTGGAATTCAAAGTTGTTAGGGATGGTAGCGGTTATTTGCTTTCAATGTAGCCTTTTCCTAATAAATTATCATTTCCAACTTTTGTAAATAGTTCATGGAATCACGCCTTTGGCTGATTACCATTCTATTCAATAAATTTGAGCCTTGTGCCTTTTGTTTGCAATTCCTACTTTATTCTGTTTTGCAAAATAACGCTTTTATTGTGAAAATCACTTTTTGAAACTAAAATGTTTTAAATGAATTTTTACTTCAAAATTTTGAAACAAAAGCAAAATTCTCCTTTGAAACTATGAACACGGAAATAACTTCAACCGTTTCTCCAAGAGTGTTTCGATCCCCAGTGGAGTCGCCAACTGCTACAGCAGTCTTCTCCTCATCAGAAATCATCAAAGGACGGTATTCTTATCCAAAAAGAATCCCCGATCAAGTTGCCAATAAAATACCTCTCTCGGAAAGTGTAAAACATGCAACTCAAATTCTTCATTAGTGAATATCTGCACCATTGCTGCAATTTTCACCAAGTATTTGTTCGAACTGTGACGCGGTCCTTTTCCCAAATATCCCTTTAGTGTCTTTGTCAAGTATTGTTAGCATGCATATAACATTCATGACATTCATACATAATAGCATCATTCATTGCATTTTTTGCATCTCTCAAAATGTTTGCTTCCAAATCACTGGTGTAAATCATACTTACTCATACGAGTACAAGTCTGTTCCCAGTAGAATATCTCCAAACAGAAAAGATACTTTTTTCTTTTTTCCCCAACGGAGTATTCCCAAACAGAAAGGATATGTCTTCCTTTTTCCCGGGCAAAGTCCCCAAACAGAGAAATGCATTTTCTTCTCTCTAACACATTTCCCAGTTGAGGTCATTCCTCATTTGGAACAATGTCTTGATTGACTGTTTCTTTTCAGTTCATTCCTGAATAGAACCTCGTCTCTAATCAACAAAACAATAAGCAATAGTCTCATTGTCTGAGCCGCTTATTTTTATTCTTAAAACTTGTCATAAAGGGTTTGTTCTTCTCAACAAGGTCGAGTCACGACCATACGAGAAATTCTTCAGCAGTTTGTCTTTCTGTCAAAAAGAAAACCTGTGTCTTCTGATCAAAAATGCCCGCATCTTCTCAAAAGGAGAGATCCTTGGCAAGATTGTGTCCAAAAAAAATAGAAACTCATTTTTGAGTTCTGTTTCTTTCACTGTCTGTTATTCACAAAGCTGAATACACAGCAAATTTTCTTAATAAAGGATTTACCTTGTTATAGTTATCACTTTGCTGATAATTGGTAATATCTTTAAAACTCATTCCAGTGCTGTTCCCACTACTGTCTGTTATTCACAAAGCTGAATATTCAGTAAATTTTTCTCAAAAGAGTTACCTTGTTATAGTTATCACTCCGCTGATAATTGGTAACATCTTCAACATTCATTACCATAAACTATCACAAAGATGATAATTGGTAATATCATTTTCACTTACCTTAAACATTGTCACAAGGCTGACAGAAGGTAATCTCTCCGTTTCCAAAGTGAAACAAACATTCACATGTTTTGTGAATCATTTTTTCCCCAACAGGGACATATTCACAAATTTTTCCCTTACCATGTCATTTTCTTTGATATCATCTGGGTGAAATTTTTTATTTTTACAATCATTTTGCATCATCCGCATCTTTTGGTATCTTAGGTCCAAATTTTGCGTATTCTGATATTTAAGTCTCTTTACACCTATCAAAACGAAGATATTCATCTTCATCTCTCAGGTTAAAGAAACTTAAATAGGGGCATCTGTCATACCCCAAATTTTGACCTAATATACCACCTTACATTTGCATCATCTGCATAACTAACAGCTCAGACAGCATTAATCGGGTATAGCATTCACATGTCAAAATTAGGGTTTCATCAGATTTTCATCTGATTCAAGTGCTAACCAATTAGGGTTTGAGATTTTCTCAATCCATTTGATCTATCTTGATCAAATCATCAACTTTCAATCCTCAGACATCAAATTTTCTCACAGATCAATCGAGGATCGACCAATTAGGGTTTTGATCGGGCATGAGAATTTTCTGACTTTTTGAACAAGAAATGACTTTTTTGGATAGAGATTGGTCATTATATCTTTGATACAACATCTTGACCTAATTTCTGGATTCAAAACATCATAGAGGTTCACAAAATTCATCAGTCGTTTTCAGAAACGTCTGATGAAATTTCATCTGCACAGAAAAGTCAAACTTTGACTTTTGGTCAAATTTTTCAAAACAAAACTTTTTCCATCATCAAAATACTTCAAATGATCCATCATGATCATAAAAAATCAAAGAATTTGGAAAAGTCAACAAAAAGTCAAAATTTCTATACTTAGAAAAATTTCTAAGTGTTGAAATTTCACTTTTTTTTCAAACTTCAAGCCATTTTTTCACCAAGTTCCAATTTGAATTGGAAAAAACTCAAAACATGAAAGTTGTAGATTGTGGAAAGATCTTTCCAAAATGTCCAAGAACTCTCAAATCCATGGAGGCTAGCTATACTTTTGAAATTGAAACATAAGGCTCCATGAAACTTGATTTTCAAAGATCAAAACATCAAATTATAGGTCATTTTTGTGTTTCTTCATCTAGAAGCTTTCTAACCTTGCCAAGTGGATAGATGAACTGATAAATATCAGTTAGAGGAATGATTGAGAGGATTGGATCAAATTTGTAAAAATATAGCACATGGTGAAAAAAGGAAGTTTCCTTTTTTGGCAAATACCTTTCTTACCCCTTAAGCTTTCTTTGAATATCCAATTGCCATGTCCTTCTTGCCTAACTTTTCAGAATTCTCTTGCCTATAAATTGATTACATTTCAAGTTCAATGGACACCAAAATTCCACAAATACAAGCTTTCTTCTTTTCTTGAAAATCAAGTATCATAGAGCAAAATTGCCAAACATAGCATTTTTGAAAATCCAATGGAAACATGATGAAAATTGGTGTCCAACATGTTCCATAATCATTAACAAACTTGTTCCAAACTTAAAATCAAACTAAAAGCAAGAGAAAATCAGAATTGCATTTCTATTTTTTCAAACTTGTACAAACTGCCATAACAATCGAAACTGGAGTTTGGTTTGATTCCTTGAAGTTTTGATCATCCATACACCTTCCATAAACATCATAGGAGTGATCCAAAACAAGAACAACAAACTGTAACACCATTAATCTCGATTTCCAGTTTCCATTTTTGAACTGTGCAGGTTGACTTGTGTAGCTCGATTCAAGCAAGTTCAGAGCAAGCAGGCTATCCATAGAGCATCCTTACATGCCGTTGGAGATTAATCAATCAAGAAACAACAACTGGAAGTGCTCTAGGACAGAATTCGATCTCAACTTTTCCAGGTATGAACACGAGTTTGGTTCTCATGATTCTTTGAATCTTTTGACAAAAACTCTTGGCCATTCTCTTTCTGCACTTAACACGATCCTTAACCCTCAATAAAATCAAACAATCATGAACAATACATCATTTAATTTGAAAAATCGGTTTAGGGTTCGAGTTCTAAATTCAAACATGATTGACTGAAAATAAATAAAATTAACAACCACCGTTGTATTCCTTGTTCAAAACCGAGTCATTTTGATGTTTACATCGTCCAATTCCATTGAGAAACGAGGATGGTAGCTTGGATCAAAGTTTTTGAAAATCAAAAACTATAAACCCAGGTTGCGCGCGTTCTTCATGTGTTCTTGATTTTTTAAATTTTCAAATTAACCAATTCTTTATCAACGCGTGTTTTTAATCCACTAACACTCAGCGCCTTTGGCTCAGTTGGTTGCTTGCTCGCTCTTAAGGCTTTGTGACACGCGTCCCACTCAAAGGTCATGGGTTCAAAACCCAGCAAGACCATTTTTTCATCTTTTTTCACAAAAACTTCAATATTTTCATGTTTTTTCTTCAAACTTTCAACATTTTTTTGACCAATCAAAACTTCTCATTTTGAGATGATTTTTTGCACACTTGTCATTTAATACATATATTTTATGATTATGTCAAAAAAATCCAAAAATATTTTCATCTGATTAATTTATAATCGAGCCGAAAACGACGTTCTGAACACTTTTCAAACCTCCTTAAAAGGTGAATTTTTCAAGTTTTCGACTTCCGATTTTTCAAAACTTCTCATAAATGAACTTAACATTTCAAAACATTTTCAAATCATTTTCAAAACATTTCATTAAAACTTGCATCTTTTTACCATGATCAATCCGATTTAAAACGATAAAACAAATTCGTTCTTTCTCGAATTTCTCGATCGATCATGGGCCACCCTTATGGTGTAAATCCCAACCCTTTATGTACATACTCAAATTATCATTGTTAATATTCAAACGTAAACAAATTTCTTTCATTTGTTTTCATTCGTTTGTCTATGCGCCGAATCCATTGGTTCTAAAGGAAGGTTTCTCCTGAGCAAGATTTCTTTTAAACCAATGGGCCTCCATCACGGTGTAAGTCCCATAACATTCTTTTATGTACATAATATTTCTTTGTACATATCAAACTTTTGTCAAACATTTTTTAAACAAACTTTTATCTGTACATAACACAGATATTTCAAAAACAAACTTTTTATCTGTACATAACACAGATACTTCTTTTTCAAAACCTTTTATCTGTACATAATACAGATACTCTTTCTTTTAAAAATACTTTTTACAGATAAACTTTGATCAATCATTTTTGTTTCATCTGTACATTTTACACTAAATGCCATTGGTATTGAAAGGAGCATTATTCCCTGTGAAACTACTTTCAAATCAATGGGCTTCTCTTCTGAGATAAGTCCCAACCCTCCTATGTACATCCATCTTTGTCTGTACATAAAAATACTCGTTCGTGTACATATTCACTTCCTTGTACACAATTCAAACTTGTAAATAATCAAGTTACGCTCGTTTCAAACGTTCGTTCACAGACACTTGTTTATATTTCATAAACTGCTGTAAATAAACATCATGCATTGTTTATATTTCCTTCATAAACCTCGTGAATACATATCACACACACACACACTGTTTATACAAACTGTCTAGTTATAACATAACAATTAGACTAATCAATAGGTTTCGAGTTTAGCCTCGCTTGGGCTTCATACAAGACAATTCATCATCAGCATGAGTTAGCCTCGCTTGGGCTTCATACAAGACAATTCATCACCAGTTGAGTTTAGCGCTGGGCTTCATACAAGATAACTTATCCTCAGCATGGGTCACCTTGGGCTTTATACAAAGAAACTCTCCCCACGAGTTTAGCCTCCGCTTAGGCTTCATATAAGACAACACTCCTGTTGAGCCTCCTCTTGGGCTTCGTTCAAAAGAACTCCTCATTGAGTTTAGCCTTCTCTTGGGCATCATACAATGAAAGAGACAGGAAATCTCTTAACAGCCTCCTATTGGGCTTCCAATACAAAGAATCACCCGCGCTAAGATAGAACCCTGAAAGGATGGTTTCCCGGTGAAATCACTTTCAAATTCCCCAATGAGTAAAATTTCCCGGTGAAATTGCTCTTATTCAGAAAAGGATGGTTTCTCGGTGAAATCCCTTTCAAGCCAAAGACAGCCATACCCTATAGCTTCCTCTTGAGCTTCATACAAGGACCCTCGATGACCCTCGGAATGCCTCCTCTTGGGCTAACAATACAAGGACCCATGGGCTTCTTAAAAGCATCCCTTTAATCCAATCAATTTCTCCTTGAGATTTAGACATCTATCATCTCTATGGAAGAAGTATCTCATCTATCGCATCACATACAGTCAAAAACTTTTCAAAACTTTTCAAACTTTTCAAACTGTTTTCAAACAAAAAACATCTCTTAACAGTAAGTGGTAACGCTTGTACACTCAAGCAAAACACCCAATACTTACAGTTAAAAGATTCAATCATCTTTTTTCAAACATCTTTCTTAAACATGTAAGTGGTAACGCTTGTATACTCAAGCAAAACACCTAATACTTACGACGAAAGATTTTAATCAATCGAACTTTTCAAAAATGTATGTGATGAAATAGATTAGATACATTTTTCATTAAGATGACATTTGTCTGTCTCTTACTAACATCCCGTTGCTTTCCACTAGCATAAGTGGGAACTACGATTGCTCTGACTTTCTCAACATCCTTTTGAGAATACGTAGGCACAAGGTCTCATCCTTGCCGAGCAAATTTCTATCTCCCTCAGACCAAACAAACCATAGAACCCCTCAGATCCGAGCTACAAATGCTCGATTCCCACTAGGGGATATGTATGCAGAAGATCCACAGATCTTTGCGAGCACAATAATAACAAAACCTAGAATCCCACATAATCTACTGTTTCTTAAAATCCCAAAGGAGAAACTTTCCCAATCATAGAAATAGCAATTAAAAACACACAACATATCAAACATATTCATATATAAAGTGTAGATAACTACATATATTTAGGGTGCTCCATCTATTCCTTTATATACCAATCCCCTTACTCAGAATCTCCCCAATGCGTTATGTCTAGTTTGCGCTTAGTCACACGCATACCAATATCAATTGAGGGTATTTCACTTTCCCTTTTCATAATCATTAAATCATCTTTCTTGTGTTGAAAATAATAAAGCTTGATGCTCGCGGCATCTTTATAAACAAATCAAAAGATTTAAATCGTTGCGTACCGGAAGATCCGAACTCACGTTCGCATCCTCAGGCGCGTCACCTTTTAACGCGAACAATAACAAGTTTCAAGCCTTACAAGTCAAATTTCCTTAGACAATTGCTCAGATGGTTGAAAATCAGTTGTATTGGACAAAAAGTCAACTGTGGTCAACATACAGTCAAACTTCATGATTTTTGGTCAACATCCTCATTTTGAAGTTACATTCATCATTTGATCAAGGATTGATCATGATTCATCAAGAAAACTCAAGATTTGCTCAAAAGTCAAACTTTCTAAATTAGGGTTTCTCAGTGAAAAGTCAACCAAACTTTGACTGATCATAACTTCTTCATACTTTCTCAGAAATTTTTCCACCACCTCTTGTTTTGAAGTAAATTCCATTCCCTTCAACTTCATGTCTCACAAGAATGTTCAAAAAATGCTTCATTTGGAAGGTATAGATCAAAACATTTCAGGTCCTTTTCAAAGTCAACAAAAAGTCAACTTTTTGTTTTGAAGATATATTCAGCATGGAAACTCCAATTGAGATGAGACCAAAAGGGTTGGTTAGAGGACTCTTAGAGATTTCTAAAAAGTCCACAAACACTCAAGAATATGGAAAATTGAACAAGATACACCATTCACAAGTTGGGCAATTTTGAAGAAGTGCACAAAGAGAAATGCTCCTAAAAATCAAAATTTTTGCAAATGGGCTTACTTTTTCTTCATCCAAACTTGTTCCTTATGCAATTAGGAATATCCAAGCCCAATGCAACGAATTTTTATTTTATTTTTCTATTTAATTTGTATTTTATTCATTTAAATGCAAATTAAATTCAAAAATAAAGTATAAAATCAAAATTAAATGCAAATTTGATTTTTCTCTCTTCCTTGAGATCCAAGCAACTCAATAAAACCAGAAAATTTCGAAATTTGGTTGGATATGGCAAGATTTGATTGAAAATTGATCAAAAAGATGGAAATTTGATTTGGAACAAAATCAAATATTTTGTGCATTGATTGATGATTGATTCTTTCTCAAATCAGCTCTAATTCCATCTACTATATATATACAACACATACCACACGAATTAGGGTAGAAAAACTGGCTGGAGAAACCCTATTGAAGCTCAAAAAATCCGTGGCATACAAGCAACTAGCAGCCTTGGATTTAGGTCGTTTCAATTGATTCTAAGCACTCAAACACGTTCCTTGATACCTCCTGAATCGATCCAGACCCTTACATCATCCAAAACCATCAAGAATCAAGAAATCCGAATTCGGTTTGCTCATATATATTTCAAAATCGATTTCTCATATTCATGCATTTTTAACACGATTTGTTGTTGTTTTTGTGATTAGTAGGAAGTTTGCAAGCATTCTGGGCAATTTGATTGCATTTCCATAGCCTGAAACACGATATGCCATGATTAGGGTTCTTGATCACGAATTAGGGTTTCTCTTTAACGGAAAAATTGGACCTCGAGACCACTACCATTGCATTCGGAATGATGTTTCCAATCGATCCATGGTCTTAGATTTTATTTATATTACTTGTGCATGATTCTTGATTTAGCCAGGGTCGTAGCGTTGAGCCAAGGCCGACGCAGGATTTTCAAAAATTCAAATTGAGGAAGATGAAGTTTGGCGCGAAGACGAGGCAGTCGGGAGCGACACTTGTTTTTCCTTTACTCGCTCCGGTTTCCAAACAGTGATGCACGCTAGCTCAGTTGGTCAAGGCAAGAGGACTCAAGGTTTGAAGGCAAGGTCACCAGTTCGATCCCTGGCCATGACACTTATTTTTTACAAGTTTGCAAAGCTTCATATTTTCTTATATTTTCTATTTATTTCATTTAATATTTTACATGCAATTTTAATTAATTTCAATATTTTTTCTCATGCATTAAAAAACACCAAAAAATATTTTCCTTTTTGCATTATTTCCAGAAAATGTTTATTTAATTTATAAAATTAAAAAATATTATTTTGCATGCATATTTAATTTTATTCATAATTTATCATTTAAATCACTTTTAATTAGTTTTTAATTGTTAAATTATCTCCAAAAAATCCCAAAAAAATTATGTTAGCATATTAATGTTATTTCCAGCATGTCATATTTTTCTCATTCAAAAATTTGCATTTTTACTAACATTTTCCTCTTAAACGATATCTCTCGTATTTTCCGATTTCTCATCTTTTTACAGGTTATCTTGTTTCGGACGATTTCTTTTTACTGTTTTCTTTTTCCAATAATGTAATTGCTCATGGGATGTAATAGTTTAATTAGGGCTTTTATTTTCCGCAAATTTAAATTATGTATCTGCCCCAAAGCCATGTAATAGCGTAGGATTTATCTTTCCGCACTTTATATTCCCGCAATTTAATTTCCGCACCCTATAAACTGCTAGTAATTAGGCATGTATGGCAAGATAAAATTGAACATAGCCCACTAATTTTCAAGATAACATGAATCTGAATTCAACACACTCTTTCACACATGCACCCCTTAGGGTAATTCTCTCTCGTTGCCTTTACGAATCCAAATATGGTCATGTCCCTCGAACGTAGAGGTATTCTAGCACCGTTTCCTTCAAAACAAATCATCATAGTCCCTTCGATACAAAGATCATAAGACCCACGATGTCGCCTCCGAATACATGATCTTGACCCTCGATTGTCGCCTACGAAAAATGATGATAGTCCATTCGAATGTGCTAGGATACTTCCTACAAGTTGCTTTCTATGACCATCTGATGTCCCTTCGAATGTCCCGCTTACATCCAACGAATAGGGTTACCTACCAACTAATGGTATGGATAGCACTATTCTAAAGGAACGTAAAACAATACGAAAACGACCAATTCTGAGTAAGTAATAAGACTTTTAGTTGCTTGCTCTATCAAAATACTTTTTACACAACACACTTTTGTCAAAGTTCAAACTCTTTTCAAAACGAAACATTTCCGAACACTTTGTATACATTCCTACATGAATCATTACAAAGTCAAAACGAAATGCCTTTTCAAAACATTTTTGTCAAACACACAGAAAGCACAAATTTTAAAGTGATCTAAGAGCAACTAAGAGCCCGTAGAAAACTACGGATGGAAAGGGGTGCTAATACCTTCCCTTTTCATAACCTTCTCCCTTACTCAGAATCTAACGAAGGTCTTTTTCTGTACTTTTTACCTTCCCTTAATTGGATAAAAGAAAAGTCGGTGGCGACTCTTGCTATCCGCACATTTGCGATACAAAAATCTCAAAGTCAGTTCACCGTGTTACAATAACCATCCTAGCAATGCAAGAAAATAATACGCAAAACGATGTGTAAACAAGACAAGGAAAATTTGTCGGACATATCCAAGTCGATCAAAATACTTGCACAATGTACATTAACCTATGTACCATGGAAAACCAAAACAAAATGTGTGTTGACACATCTGTACAAAAGCACCTGCACCAAATACATTAACCAATGTACTATGGAAAAATTAAATGGAATGTGTGTCGACACATCCGTACAAAGGCACCTACACAAAATTTAATTTACGCAAAAATATGGAGCACTAATGTAGAACATGTGTGTTGAGCGCAAGGAATGGATCATACAATAATAGTCCAAACAAGTTTTCCGATCAGAAAATCAAGCGATAATTATGCGATCGAACACTATCTCAAAGCACCTTGCACAATTAACAAACATGTTAAAAAACAAGGAAAATATATGCATGAGATGATAGGAGAAGGCTTGGAGAAAGCATGATAAGAAAAGGAAACAAAAAAACACAATTTTTGTTTCAGTGAGGTAACCGATTACCTCAGGGTGGTAATCGGTTACTTCGTAGAAAACTGCATAACCTGGCCACTAACTCAGTGAGGTAACCGGTTACCTGGGAGTGGTAACCAGTTACTTCACTCAAAAATTGCAAAAATAGTATCTTTGCTAGTTGAGGTAACCAGTTACTTCAGCAAAAACTTTGAAAAATCAGCGTGAAAATGATGAGGTAATCGGTTACCTCCCAGTGGTAATCAGTTACTTCGCTAAAGTAGAGGCACATTTTTGAATTTTTGGCTTAGCAACATGGTTTAAGCATTTTGACATACACCTAAACTACACCTATCAACACATGATTTAAGGGTCAATTCTAAGGCTATTCACATGCAAATCAAGGTTTCACATCAATAATTCAATAACATCAACAATCAACCACTTGAATAAGCACTTTTCCTAAGAAAATCAATTAATCAATAAGTGCTTTTGATCATCCAATTCCGAATTTCAACATTATAATCATATCAAATCACAACTCCACAATCTAATCTGTAATCTCAATTCAATTCCTCAACTAAAACCTTGATTAATTATCAATTCTAGAAAACTGGTTATTCAAAAATCAATTATGCAAAAGTGCTTAATTCAAGAAAATTTACCATAGAAACGAAGGGGAGATTAAGGAGAAGAGATCGTCGATGTCGAATCGAAGATCGGAGAATATTATAGAGAGGGAGGGAGGTGTGCTACTTACTTGGGGAAATAGGAAAGGGGAGAGGGGAGAAAATTCTTCTTCTCAACCTTGATCTCTTGATGAAGTTGTCGAATGCTCTTGATCAACTTGAAGAAAATGCTTCGTCGATTCTTGAGAGAATTGAGAGAAAATAGTATAGTGTTTTTGTGAAAACTTTGCCAAATGAATCCCCCATTTGCAAAAACTCAGATTTTCTTTATGTAATGTGTGAAAAATGGGCCTCTTGTGAATTGGGCTCAAGTTGGGCCCAATTCGGGTTGAACCGAATAAAAATTCGTCCACAGCAGAATCATCGTGAACCGTGCAAAATTTGAAATTGGGTCCAACACGAAAAATATTCGGGACAAAATTTCATGACGCGTAGACAAAATTTCAGCTCAATCGTACAAATGGTGAAGGAGATACGAATTTTTGAAGTTTTCAGTGATGTTGAGAAAACCTTGACACATGCAGAATTTTTACTGCGCAACTCTGAGAAAACATCCCGAATGAAAATCTTCAGATCAAAATCTGTACTCGGGATATGAACAAAAATCAAAGCCAACAGAATTTGTGAACTTTTGGCACCAGTTTTGTTGCGATCAGATACAAATCGAGAGCGATATGAATTTTTGAACATTGCGCGTCAGATGAATTGATACTCGGTTCAGCTTAAATACACATCCAAAGATTAAAATTATGGTCCTTATCTGTAAGAAATTAGCTCTCGGACCGAGAACGAAAGTAGAAGAGGATGTCAAGATAGAAATTTGGGCACCGGAGCCATCAAATCTGAGGTTCCAGTCAAAAATTATGAATTTTTTTAACGTCTCCATACACACGATTCATCCAAAAAATCAGTTTAACCCTCTTGAAATATCAAATTTCCGGAGACTTTCTTCACACAATTAGCATCTGACACTAGAACTAAAATCAAAGATAATATCAAAACGGTTCTAAAGCTTGAAGAACCAACCCAAGACAACCTTCTGACTTGAAATTAAGAATTATACACCCGAACCGCGAAATATCAATTTCTAGTTCAAAATAGTCTAAACTGGTTGAAACACCCAGTTTCTTCTGTGACTTGAGACATCCAGTGAGATAACCATCTCTAAAACTTGCCAAAGTAAAGAATAGACACCATGCATGCTCATGACAATGAAACTATAAGCCAAATATGGTTGAAATGAAGAGGATAAATTTTGGGGTACAACAGCTGCCCCTATTCAATCATCTTTAACCCAAAAGCGAGATTGGCTCTAGCCTCTCGAGAGATGAGTTAAAAGGTGATTGAATACAAATACGAACTCAAAATTTTAAACTTTGAATTATGACGAGGTGTATCAACACCGGGTACTTGAAAACAATCCTTTTGGTATCGAACCAAAGAATGGAGTAGGCCATCACACGAGATTTTTGGTAAATAAAATCATAAAAAATTCAACACCAGGGAACTAGTAACCACCAATCTTAATCATAGTACCAGGACGTTGCACTATGAAACACGAACAAGTAGCGCACTTGACCTTTAAAATATTTGGCATCAACCAAATTGGACATGTTGCGCCAACAAAGAACTAGAAACACAACAGAAAAGACCAGTAACAACTAGGATTTATAGAATACCAAAACACTGTATTCTGAGAAAGGAAACAAGTGGCAGACTTTCCCCACAAGGAATTGGCTTCGACCCAATCTGAACATGTTATGCCAGGGAACAACTGGGATCACAACAAGAGAAATAATAGTAACGACTAGGCTATAAGGAATACTAGAACATTGTATTCTGAAAAGAGAAACAAGTAGTGAACTTGTCCTCAATAGGAACATGTATCAACCCGACCTAAACATGTTGCGCTAGGAAATAAGTGGGATCACAACATGAAATAAAGACTAGTAACGACTATGCTTTACAGAATACCATAACGATGTATTCTGAGAAGAAAAATAAGTAGCGAACTTTCCCTCAATAGGCACAGGTATTGACCCGGCCTAAACATGTTGCACCAGGAAAAAATTGGGATCGCAATAGAGGAAAATACTAGTATCGACTAGGCTTTACAAAATACCCATCACAAGGGTAGGCCCAATGAAATATCAGCATTGGAAATTTTCAAATCATCAGACATATCAAGATATTGCAGGGGTATCACCAGGGATAAGAATCATAAATTTGGCTTATAGTTCAATGAATGTTTCAAATTCGGGGTACAACATAGACCATGAATGATTCAAATTGGTTGGCAGCCATGAAGGAAGAACTCAAGGCAATTGAGAAGAACAAGATATGAGAGCTTTTCGAAATAACTAGAGAGTAGCCACATGATGTGAAATGGGTCTACAAGGTGAAACGAAGGTCAAATGGTGAAATTTCCAAGCATAAGGAAATACTAGCGGCAAAAGTTTTCTTTAAAAAATGGTATTAATTTCGACAAAGTCTACGCACCTGTTGCAAGGTTTGAGACAATCAGGATTGTTTTGTTGAATGTTGCATTTAGAGGATGAAATATATATTAACTAGACGTAAAGTTAGAATATCTGAATGGATTATTTGAAGAATATGTCTATGCCACTCAACCACTAGGATTCAAAATCAAAAGATAGGAGTAGAAGGTGGACAGATTGAGGAAGGCTCTATGTGACTTGGAGAAAGCCCTGAAGGCTTAAAATAAGATAAAAAAATTGCTTCGTGGTCGAAGCAGCTTCATAAATTGTGTCTCATAACATTGAGTATATTCTAATGATGGAGACTGGGTCACTCAAATCATTTTATGACTGTATGTAGATGATTTGTTAATCACAAGTGCAGATGAATTAGAGATAAGAAGAGTCAATTCGAAGTTGATGCAAGAGTTTAAATTTATGACCTAGGATATTTTTCATATTTCCTAGGAATTAAGTTTAAAGACACAAGTAAAGGATTGTTCTTGCATCCAAAGAAATATGTTCAAGATATCTTGAAAAGGTTCAAGATGAGCAACTGTAATGCAGCTGCCGCACTATTAGATATTGGAGCAAAGTTGGGGGAGGATATAAGTGATGATTTTGTAAGTCCAATATTGTACAAACAAATCATTGGATCATTAAGGTATTTTTGCAATACAAGGCCAAATATTTGTCAAAGTGTCAGATTATTGAGCAGATTCATGGAGAAACCTTAGGAATGTCATCACATTGCAGTCAAAAGAGTGTTGAGATACGTAAAAGATACAATAGATCATGGTGGGATAATTCCATGGAAGAAGAATATCATCTCAAATGTCGAGGTGCATGGTTACACTGATTTAGATTTCAGTGGAGATCAAGAGGAGAAGAAAAGTATCACAGGCTACATATTCATGATAGGAGGCACTCCAATCTCTCAAGGAAGTAAAGTGTTGTAGCTTTGGCATCATGTGAAGTTGAGTACGTGATTGCATCATATGAATCATGTCAAGAAATATGGATAACGATGCTTTTAGAAGAGGTCAAGATCATGGAACCTAAAAAAGTGAAGTTGTTTGTTGATAACAAGTCAGCTACCGACCTAGCCAACCATCCTATGTGTCATGGTCGAAGTAAACACGTAGAAAGGAGATATCATTTTCTCAAGGATCAAGTAAATGAAGGAAGGCTTGAACTTGAGCTTTGCAAGTCAAAACTGCAACTAGATGATATTCTCACCATGCCCCTGAAGAAAATTAGATTTGATGAGCTAAAGAGAAACATCAGGATGAGAAATCTTGAACACATAAATCAGGAGGTGTGTTACAAGATGTAATTCATGGTTTATTTAAGTAGTTTTTGATTCAACAAGGTTGAGTGACCTAGTCAAAGTAGCTGTAGAGTCAATTGTATTCGACAGAGTTGAATCCAACATATAGTTGTTGTGTCGAAAGTATAACTTTATATATTTTGAGTTTCAGTCATAGTTTTTTTAAATAAACATGACATTGTAATTAAAAATACAATTTTGTCATTTTTCTCTCTTTCCTCTCTTCTTTTTCCTCATCTTTCTTGAAAGCCCAAACTTAACTCTTCCAATAAATTCCTGGCTAGTGTCGTTAAGGATCAATGAATTATGGACATTAAATTTTTTATCATCCGAAATTGATCTATGTTTCCTTATTTTTGTACACATTTCAAATACTTTTCTAAACAAATTAGAAAAATGATTTGTCAGTATTTCGTGCCTCTGACGGAGTGGGCAGAGGTTCACATATGGTGGAAGATTCAAATAGGTATTCCCAATGAATATTGTTTTGTACAATATCAGAGGGGGTGGGAATCCTTTGAAACGAATGAGATTAAAGGAGTTTTTTGTAAGGGGGAGCGGATATGTGCTTTATTCAGGAAACAAAGTTTAAGGTGATGACAGATGAGATAGTTAAAAGTTGTTGGGGAGGCTCGAATGTAGAATGGTCGGCTTAGAATTATCAAGGACAGTCCAGAGGAATGTTGATTTTATGGAGAAAGAATATTATAAATACTTTATTTAGTTTTAGTGGTGAACGCTTCTTGGGGGTTTGTGTTATTTTTAAGGAGAGGAGATGTTATTTCATCAACATTTACTCTTCATGTATTGGAGCTTTGAAGAGAGTATTATGGGAGAGGTTGATCGTTCTTAAAGGTAATTGGTTTGATGGTGAGTGGTGTGTGGGTGGAGACTTTAATGCAGTAAAATATATTAAGGAGCGTGGGGGTTGTTCTTCTGTGAGGTATTCTCAGGAGGTTGCAGCTTTTAAGGACTTCATTGACGTAATCGACTTGATTGACTTACCTACGAAGGCTAGAATATTTTCTGGAGTAAGGGTAACATAGGTACTTTGAGTAGAATTGATAGATTTCTATTATCTAGTGGTTTTGTTGATTTGGCATCTACGGTAAGTCAAGAGATTGGCCCAAAAGATTTGTCGGATCACAACCCAGTCTGGTTAAATTGTAAACTCAATTGGAGGCCGATTATGTTTAAAACTTTGAATGGTTGGTTAAAACATCCTGGTTTGGTGGAGTTTGTTAATAAGGAGTGGAGTCAGATGAAAGTGACAGGTTCCTCAGCTTTCGTTTTGAAATAAAAGATGATAATGTTGAAGGGTAGACTGAGGTGGTGGAACAAGGAGGTCTTTTGTTGGATAGATATGAGGATGGAGGCTGATGTGACAGATATAAGGGATTGTGACGATGAGTTTGATGCGGTATTTGGCGTTGGGGGTGTTATCAATGGATGAGGTTAGTGCATAAATATCTCAAAAAAGGTTAGAGGCAGCAAGATCATTTTGGAACAATTTACATCGTATAGAATGCGCCTTAAAACAAAAATCAAGGAAACTTTGGTTCCAGGAAGGTGATTAGAATACCAAGTTCTTTCATAACTCCATAAAAGCAAAAATGTCGAGAAATTTCTTATGTGGAATTCATATGGAGGATGGGTGGGTGGAAGATGTGGCGGGGGTTAAACAGGAGTGAAATTCCTGGCAGCAGATACGTGATGTCACAGAGAATGTTATGACAGAGAATTTTATGACACACTATCTGACACTCTGTTAACAATTTACACAGTAAATATAAATAACAGTAAAGAACACAATAAGTTGTTTACCCAGTTCAGTGTCTAACTACACCTACATCTGGGGGCTACCAAGCCAGGGAGGAAATTCACTATTAGTAGAATTAATTCAGGAATAAACCACCAGTTTATCTCCTTCACTTAAAACCTACCCAATGCAACTTCAACCTAAGTCCTACTTAGATCTGAGTACCCACTCACTCCCCCTCAATCACAGCAGTGATATCAACCTATTGACTAATTGAATTGTGAAGACACACTTCAATAAACTATCTTGATCTCGCTTCAAAGCTTACAATCAAGAGACAAACACTCGTGCTTTAAAGCTTTGAGTGATAAACTACCCTTACAAGCAAATCCTAGTCCAATGCACTTATCAATTGATAGTTGCTTGGCTCACAAGAGAAACTAGAATTACACAATACCAACTGTTACAAATCCTAACAGTACACAAAAACAAGCTGCTATCTCTTCAATACATTCAAAGGGCGCAGCACAGTTGTAAGGGTTGAATTCCTTTTATAGAAGCAGTCCTGAAACTTCAGTTTTGGGCTTCCATAAAGATAGCTAGGGTTCACTTAATTTAATCCTAAAAACATGGTCTTTTCAACAACCAATTTAGGTTTAATTAAGATTAACCTAGCAGCCACGTGAGCATGCTTTCTAATAACAGAAAAACAATATTTAGCAGCTCAACAAACTTCCTGAAAAATCTCAGGAACAAACAGATTCTGCAGAACAGAACGTCACACTGAATGTCATAACATCTGTTATGACATCAGACTGTTTTCTGCAGAATTTCCAGCACAACTTTAGCTTCCAGTTCTGAGCTGTCTTTTAACATCCTTAGCAGGTAGGATTTATCTTCAATCTCTGAATGTCATGACATCTATCATGACATTGCTAAAGCCTAGTTTTACCAAAAATAATGCCAACTTAAAAACACTAACAAGGAGGTTAAACGTTTTTTCGAAGATAAGTATAAGGCTTCTTCTACATTAAGACCAAGGATGTATGGTTTTGATTTTATCCAGTTATCACATGAGGAAGTGGTTAATCTGGAGGTTGGTTTCACTATGGAGGTGGTCCGTGGGGTGGTGTGGGATTTTGATGGGAACAAAAGCCTAGGTCTGGACGGGCTTAATTTCAGCTTTGTATGCTAATGTTGGTCCACGCTCTCGGCGGAAATTTTCAATTTTGTGGCAGATTTCCAAGTAAAAGCATCCCTTCCGAAAGTAGTGGCAGCATCGTTTATTGCTCTGATTCCAAAGATTGATAATCCCCAATACTTGAGTGAGTTTCGTCTGATTTCTTTGGTAGGTTCTATGTACAAAATAGTGGCAAAATTGTTGGCAAATAGGTTGAAATTGGTGGTGGGCAAACTAGTTTCCAAATCTCAGACAACTTTTTTACCTGGTAGACACATCCAAGACGGTATAGTGGTTCTGAACGAGCTGATTGACTTTGCAAAGAGAAAGCGAAAGAAGTGTGTGGTATTGAAGGTCAACTTTGAAAAATCATATGATAACGTAGATTGGGGTTTTCTAAAGTATGTTCTACGGAGATTTGGGTTTGGGGAAAATTGGGATAGATGGATGCATGTGTGTGTGCAATGGAACATCGTCTGTTTTGGTCAATGCAAGTCCTATAGAAGAGTTTAAGCTGGAAAAAGGCCTCAAATAGGGTGATTTGTTATCCCCATTCTTATTCATTCTTGTGATTGAAGGTTTGGCGTACAAAGGGTTGTGTCAATTAGTGATTTTAGTGGTTTTAAGGTGAGTGAAAATTTGGGTTTTGATCTGCTACAATTTACAGACGACACGGTAATGTCATGTGAGCCAACCTAGAGCAACATTCGGTGCGTGAAAGCCATCCTTCATGGTTTCGAATTAGTATCTGGTCTGAACATAAACTTATGCAAGAGTAGCCTGCCTGGAGTAAATACTGAGGAGTCATTTATGGCAGCAGCGACATCGTCCCTTGGCTGTTTCTAAGAAAATTTTCCAACTAATTTTTTAGGAATATCGGTTGGTTTCAATCATCGTTCTTTGACGATGTGGAAATCGGTGATCAATAAACTAAAAGCCAGGTTAAACGTGAGGAAAGGGCAATTTTTGTCGATGGGTGCAAGAGTAACGTTTGCAAATTCGATGCTAAATTCTATACCGATTTATTTTCTTTCTTTCTATAAAATTCTGAAGTTAGTTTTAAAGGAAATTGTCAAGATTGAGCGACAATTTATATGGTCCGGTGGTTTGGAGAAAACGGGCATCGCGTGGGTTGGTTGGAAGGACATTTGCCGAAGCAAGAAGGAGGGGGGTTTAGGCATAAGAAGTGTTAAGTCATTCAATGAAGCTCTGTTAGGAAAATGGCGGTGGCATTTTTTGTCGGATTCACTACGTCAAAAAGGACCTACGAAAGCGCTTTTTTGGCCTTTAAAAGCGCTTAAAAGTGTTGTCGTAGGTGGCGCTGTTATAGGTTTTAGCAGAGCTTTTTGTTTAGGCAAAAGCGCTGCCTAAAGTAGGCCTAAGGTAGTGCTTTTTCCTATAAAGCGCTTTCTAAAGTAGGCCTTTAGTAGCACTTTTTCTAGAAAAGTGTTTTCTTAGGCCTACTTTATAATGCCTTTTATGCTTTCTGTAGGCATCTTTAGAAAGCGTTTTTTCAGAAAAATTGTTGCCTTAGGCCTATCTATGAAAGCACTTTTTAAGAAAAAGCGCTACCTATGGCATACATAAGACAATGCTTTTGAAAGCTTTGTCTTATGTATGCCTTAGGCAGCGCTTTTTCTTAAAAAGCGCTTTCATAGGTAAGCCTAAAGCAGCGCTTTTCCTGAACAAGCGTTTTCTTAGGGTTTTTAATAAACCTATAATTTATATAATTCATAAACCTGCATTTTTTGCAGCATTATTTTATAAACCTGTAATTTATAAATGTAATACCCATAAACCTGTAATTTACAATCGTAATCCTATTATTTCAACAAAGAGATTATATACAAAAAAGGCATTATAATACGATTATATATCATTGTTATCCAAAATATATATACACCATTGTAATTCAATTCACATATTTCTAACACAATCAAAATCAGCCTTACAAAGTCATTCCGAACAATAACAAAATCAGCCCTAACAATAACTAAATCAGCCCTAATGTATGAACAAAACACGGTCAATAATGTATTCAAGGTCCTGGTCCTGCAAGGTATGAACATAATAACACGGTCAATAAAGTATTCACACAATAATGTATTCATAACACTTTTCACACAATAATGTATTCATACCTTATATGATTCTTTGTTCAATAAAATATTGACACAATTCCTCTTAGATTTCTAGCAACTGAAGTTTCGTGTAATATGCACACTTGTGTTCATCGAAGTACTACATAAAAAAATATAATATGCATGATTTAGTTAAAAGTAATAAATTATAAGAAATATCCGATAAATAATAAAATAAATCCTAAGTTATAAATTCATACCGTGACTGGAATCTCTATTTGATTCATTTGAAGGATTTCTTTCATAAACCTCAAAACGAACCATCCGCAACCTATACCATTTTGCTGTTGAGCACACTACATAGAAAAACAAATAAGAATGTATAGTTGTCTTGTTTTATCAAGTAACATCACTATTATAAGCAAAATTGTGAAAATTAATCTCCGTGCACTTTGATCCATTTAATGTTGTTGGATTTAGACCGTTGTACTTGAGCTTTTCTTTGACTTCGGAATACTTGTATTGATCTAACAAAATAAAAACATATATTTAGAACAATCTCACATAAATAATTAAATATATAAATATACACGAATATTTAGAACAATCTCACTTACGTATCAATCATTAACTTCATATCTGGATAATTAGTTCAATCACCATCTACTAGATTTAGATAATAGACGCTTCTTTTATAGGATCCATAACAACCAACAACCAGTGACGTCTATAACTTAAAACAAACGTTTATATGGAAATCTTCTACACAACAAAAACAAATATTAGAATAAACTTAGAATGAAAATTTAACCCTGTAGGAATAGTATTATAAGCCCAAAGATACAAACTTTCTATACTGCTGGTGGCCATGAATCTCTCGACTAAGTTCTTTCTTACTGACTTTGGTTCCCTGACAATTGTCGCTCTGCTGACACGGGAGGAAGGCACGAAATAGAATCTGTTTGAAAATTGATTCCCCCGCATCAATTTGTCATATAACAACCTTAAATAAAAACATAATAAACGTTAGACTATTTTTATTGAAATGTGTAAATAAATTGTTCAACTAATTAAATAATATATTGATCGGATTACCATATGTATGAGTGCATAACACCGACGCCCAATTCTATATGATGAAAAATCTCTTCCATGTCCTCTTGTCCAATTATTTCGGTGCAAGAAAAACCAAATATACCATCATCCATATCCATTTGAAGAATACCACCATTCATTATATTTGATGTTGTGACAAGTGTTTCAAGACACTGTCGGAATCGAGGCACATATTTTTTGAGAGGAACCCTTTTCTTAGGTGGTACACTACCAATTTTCTGGCTTAATTGTTGTGACCCTTGTGTAGGTACCTAAAAATAAAATAACTTAGGTAAATTATAAAATCATGCAGTTTTTTATTCGGATAATATAATTAACACTTTAAACGTACCTCTTTTTGTAGGAGTCTAAAATTACCATGTAAGAAAATGAGGTCACAATTGACAATTCAATACTTAAAGATTCATAATGGTTTTCAACATACCTGATCATCTATGAAAATGAGGTCCGATGGCCATGCAACAAAAGATCCTATTGCATCTCGCAGCAATGTGGTCTCAGCAACAATAGCAACACATCAAGATCTAAAGCAAAATCAATCGAGACTTTCATGTGTCCATCCGGTAGAGGTCTATGGTGAAGTAAATCTCTCAAAGTGTTATGCATTTTTCCCTTGCCAACTAGGCGATAAGTCGGTGACGATAAGTATAGCTGACAAGATGAAATGCCCTAAACCAATAATAAATATTTTACTATTAATGTGTACATATGTCCATTAACATAAATATGCTATTTTAATTTCACAATAACATATATAATTACCTCGGGAAATTTATTTTGACAGTTGATACTGGTTTTGTCACTAGTTTCTTTCAACTATGAACTGCTCTTTTTTGCCATATATCTCTCTTTATCCTTTTGCAATTCACAGACTTGTGCTTGTAATTCCTACAATGTTTGCATCACTTCTGCATTGCTAGGATTTATGTTCCTTGGATGCTTATACAAGGAGGTTCAAGTCACACCATGACTTGTACCCCTCACTCAACCAGGATACTCAGCAACATTTAGTGTTCGACTAAGTACGCTCCTGATATCCTGGTCCTCACCTATGGATACCGATTGCGATAAGGTCTTCTGTAATTCATTTACATATCGAAAGTTATTAGTGGAGATAAAAAATTAATTATATATTAATAAACATTTGATTTAATTAAAGACACAATGTTATACTTAAACATTCATCATAAATATGTTGAAGATCGGGATTAACAACTCGATCCTTGCCCACACGAGCTTTCTTCCACAACACATGTGCTGGTAGTGATGTTTCGTCACTTTTCCTCTCTTCTAACTACGTATTGACACAAATAATAAGATCATCAATTATAACACATTGAGAGAATTAATAAAAGCATAGAATTTATATTTACTTACAATTTTTTCCTGTAAGCATGCATATCCCAAACGCCCTTTTTTGTATGGATATGTGGGTTTTGACGCTCTCTCGCGATTTATGGCACTCACTTTCTTGAAATTCTCGTCTCTTCTTTGGACTACAAAAGCATCCCATTATTCAGATGTAATGAAGGTCTCATACTTCTTTGGACGTTCTGGTTCCTCTTCAACATAATTTCCTTCCTCATCCTTAAGATACTTGTTTGTTAAAAAGGTTCTCCATCCTCTGTGTCTTTTTCCGGCCAAACCAAGTATATACTTTTTATGGGTATCTTCAACGTTAAAAGACCTCTAAAAAAAACATACGCATAGAGTGTATTAGTGTAAGTAATTTAAACACATTATCGTCAAGATAAAGCAAATAACAACAACCATATATGGTACCTTTATCTCGGTCCAAATTTTCTCTTTACCCTCATCCAACTCTCCTCTTTTCCATCTAGGATTGGTGATCGGAATGTGCATACGAACAAGTGTACCAATGTATCTTGTCAACTTTGCAGGATTAGACTCAATTAGTTAGTCCTCATCATTCCAATCTACATTATATGTTACTCCTCTCTCTACCACAGATAATTCCCCTCATAATAGTTATGCCTCATATAATATCTTTTTCTGAAGTATCATCTGGAGCATTTGTATCTTGTGAGTTTTCTTGATTACTAGCCATTTGACTTGTAATAAAGAAAAAAAATAAAAATGAAATGACAAATATAAAAATCCATAATCAATAATCCATATATATATATATATATTGAATATATATATAAAATGACATATATTTAAATTTTATTAAATGATATAAGCTATAATTATACTATTACCTTTTTCACTAACGTCTCTTTCTTTTCTTGGTAGAAATATGTTCTACTCGTCTCTTAACAACGCGGACGGTTGGATTGATCCAAATATCCTCATTATGATCATTTCTAATACATGATTCATTCTCATTTTGATCATTTATGGTAAAAGATTAAATGTCAACACCAATATCACCTTGATCTCCAATGTTTTCATCAATTACTTTCTTAGATAAAAGCACTATAGACCATTTCGTACTTGTTGGATCAGTGACATAGAACACTTGTTTAGCTTGAGAGACTAGAATGAAAGGCTCATCTTTGTACCCCCACCCTATTAAAATCCACTTGCAAAAATCCTGACTTATCCATTCGTATGCCATTATTATTTTCAACCCACTTGCAACCAAATATAGGAATCTGAAATTTCTCGTAATCAAACACCCAAATGCGCTTGAATCCCCAAAATATGACAGATTTGCAAATTTCGGGTTTAAGTCTTTCACACTTGATATGTGCATTGCTTCAGCTACCAAGGTGACACCATTATTTTGTATAGTACTTTTATCATCATATTCTTTGGTATAAAATGTGTATCCATTAATTGGGTATGCTCTATAAGAAAACACAACCAAACTTAGACAATATGCTAAACATCCCAACCTTTCTGTTACTGAAGCGGGATCTAAACGATACTTTATATAAATATGTTCCTTAAACCATGGTATGAAACTTAGATTGTGCTCTCTTACAATTCAATTCTCATTTCTATTCGGATTTAAACCTCGAAGAACACCCTTGTGCCTTTCAACATACGGCTCAACCTCAATCTCATTGTGCAGAACATACAAATACACTTAATCCCGTTCGACCCTTGATATTGTCACAACTTTATTTCTAATTAGATTTTTACCTTCTTTTTTTTCAACAATATGATATTTTGGAGTCCAATTGATTGAACATTTGATAGATATTCAGTACAAAACTCAACTGCTTCTTCAACAATGTATCGTTCGGCAATACAACCCTCTGGTCGCTTTGGTTTTTCACATACCCTTTTAATATTTTTATATAACGTACAGCAGGGTACATCCATCTCATATAATCTGGTCCGCACAATTGTGTATCTTTCACAAGATGAACGACAAGATAAACCATTATGTCAAAAAAACGAGGGAGAAAAATACATTTCAAGATCACACAAAGTAACAACTATTTCTTTTTGCAATGTTGGTAAAATCTCATGATCGATCACCTTACCGCAAATTGACTTGAAGAAAAAATACAGTTTAGTTATTGCGCTTCTTACTTTTTTTGGCAGAATAGAACGTATACCTATCGGTATAAAATGTTCCATTATAACATGGTAATCATGCGTCTTTAAACTCTTTAACTTGAGGTCTTTCATAGACACAAGTCCTCTAATATCTTATGAATAGCCTTCTGGAACTTTAACTTCACTTAGGAACTTACACAATATTTTTTTCTCCTTTCTAGATAGAGTGTAAACAGCATGTGGTAGATATGTTCGTCTTCCTTTCTTCACGGATCTTAATTTAGTTCTTATTCTCATCTCTACCATGTCCTCCATTTCTTTAAGGTCATCCTTATACTTCCCTTTTATATTGAGTAACGTACCAATAGCATTGTCAAATACATTTTTTTCGATATGCATAACATCAAGAAAATGTCATACGTACAAAGATTTCCGATATGGAAATTAAAAAAAATCGACCTCTTCTTCCACCCACCTGTGACAACTTTATATGCAAAAGGTTTGCTAAACTGAATAATCACATCTTTCACTTTTTCAAAATTTTGATCACTTGTCAATCTAGGTGAGCTCTACGTTGTTCGGTATCTCCATTGAACGTTTTTCTCCATCCACGATATTGATGTTTAGAATTTAAGAATCTACGATGAGCGAGAAAGACATTCTTCTGACAAAGTTTCAATTGCATCGTATCGGTTCCATCTTCATAAATAGGACACGCTTTTTCACCTTTAATGTTATACCCGAATAGATTTTTGTATGCTGTAAAATTGTTAATTGTTCTAAACAACATCGCCCTCAAGTTGAAACTTTCTTTCCTGTACCCATCATAAACCTCCACACCGTTCTCCCACAAAATCTTCAAATCTTCGATTAAAGGTTCCAAGTATACGTCTATGTCATTTCCTGGTTGTTTAGGCACTAAAATTAACATAGATAACATCATGTACTTACACTTCATACATAGCCACAGAGGTAGGTTATAAATCATAAGAATCACAGGCCAGGTGCTATGCGAGATACTTTGAATACCGTGTGGGTTCATTCCATCAGTAGACAATGCCAAGCGAAGGTTTCTTGCTTCTTTTCCAAATTCAGGATAATCATTATCAATTTTCATCCACTGTGGTGGATTTTCCGGATGTCGAAACTTCCCATCAATAATTCTTTCATCTGCATGCCAAGTCAAGTGTCTTGAATCGGTTTCACTATGATACATCCGACTAAATCTCTGAATTATAGAAAATACCATAAGACTTTTCCGGAGATGACTTTTTCTTATATCGAGGGGCACCGCATTTAGGACACTCATTTAACGATGCATGCTCATTTCAAAACAAAACAAAATCTTTTGGACCGACATGTATTTTATCATAGCTCATGCCAATAGAGTACAACATCTTTTTGGCCTTATACGTTCGATTGGGAAGAACATTATCCTCTGGTCTCATATCTTTCATAAGGGCTAATAACTCTGTGAAACTTTTATCCGACCATCCATTGCCCGCCTTTAATTTGTACAACTTTAATACCACAGAAAATCTTGTGAATTTTTTATAACCATTATACAACGGTTTCTCTGCATCGCTTACTAACCTCTCGAACATTTTGGGACAATCATTAAGATCTTCTTTAAGCGCTTCTGCAATCTCTTCGACTCGATGATAATCGTATGTATCTGTGTAATTGTCGTTTGAAGCATAGGTCGTATTATCCCCCGATTCAACATTCCTGTTACTTTTCTCACCATGCATATTCCAACATGTATAACTTCTATCAATTCCATACCGTATTAAATGTGATGCCAATTGAACCGCGTCAACCCGACTCCCATAACAGCAACCAAAACAAGGACATGTCATTCGACTGGGGTCTTTGGCGTGCGCAACAGCAAACTTAACAAATTCTGATACCCTATTCTCGTACTCTTTCGACAATCGATTGGAATACATTCATGTCTTATCCATGGTTTTACTAATTAAGCTAAACAAAAACAACTAATTAGGGCACAAAACGGTATAATGAATTTTTGTCAAAACGCAAAGTATACACGGAATGGATCCGGAGCAAGAAAACGCAACATATTCACGCAATTTCAGAAAAATTCATTACAATACCAGTAGTTTGAGGAAGAAATTTACCTCGGATTTACTAAACTCAAGGAAACGCAGAGAATGAGCGTCGTACGTCGAACTAGGCAAGGAAACGCTGCTAATTCAAAGGAAAGAAAACTTCTATTATAAAAAATTCCATACAATAAAAATCGACTTTACCACTAATTACAGCTCATTCACAAGTAGAGAAGTAAGCAATTAATTTAAGTGGAAACGATCCATCATAGAAATTCATTCAAAGCGTAACTAATTATAGTGGCGAGAGAGAACAACTAATTACCTGTAGAGAAATAAGCAACCTCTAGACCCACACAGTATCATATTCTTGTAATTGATCAAACTTTCAAACTTTACAAGTAACCCTATATATAGAAAATTCAATACGTTAGTTTGGGCGAGACACTCTCGTAGTCTCGTTGGCATGCACCCATACTTACATCATTTTGAAATTAAACTCAAATGCACTAGAATATCAAATGAAATTCGTTCAAATTAGCTCAATCTTCATGACTAAAAGAAAACCACATTATTACAAACAATCTCAAAAATGCATCAATTAGCATGATTAACATGGAATTGCAACAAAACTCCCAGAACTTAACATGTAAGAAAATCTTTCCCATTTATTACAAACCAACGCATAACATCAACAAAAAACTTTATCGCTAATTAACATGGAACCTTACCAATTTACCACCGATACTACATGGCATTAATTCAACTTCGATTTAAATAACATGTTATCAACAAAGTTTCCACTCAAACTTCACACTACCATAATAACTTCACATATTCAATTCGAATAATCGGAAATAATCACAACCTAAAACAAATAGCATGCCCAATTCAACATTCAAATCTAAACCAAACAAATCAATAACTTCAACATACCCAAACAGAATAACTTCTGACACTATTCCAACATATTCTGATACTCAATGTGACACAAACTAACATAGTTTAACACAGATTTCTATATCCTGATATTTCTAAAAATTTAATAATGTTTCGTATCTAAAGATAGATTCTGTAAATAAGTTTGTGTTTCCATTGGAAAAACAAAGATTCTATCTTTTTCATCACTTAATCAAACTACATTGTGCTAAATCATTCAACACTTCCTAAACACAATTGCTTTTTCGATTATCACCACCACCATTCATCAAATCACATACAGAAAACTAAGAGACAAAACCAAAACAAAATATGATTGTTGTTATCAAGAGTTCCAATAAACACTTCCTAAACTATGATTGTTGTTATCTAAGAAAATAATACATTAATACAACATACAAAACCAACATCTACAAAATACTCACACTGTCAGATTTCCAATTTCTAGTGACACACTAAAATGTTATTCAAGAAATACATTCGCACAAGCAAGGAATATGCATAATGACCAACTCAGAGTTAGCAGAATCGGATAAGATGAAAGTGAAAAACAAACCTTAGTTCGGAATCAAGGCTGAAAAGCTATCAACCACCTTAGTTCTTGAAGATGTTGAGCAGAAACAAGTAATTGCCGGAGATGTTTTGTTTTGCTGAAGCCGTTGACGAACCAGAGATGGCGGCGAATGGTGGAATAGGGAGGATTCGTGAAAGCGGACGACAACGAATGATGGAGAGAAAAAAGATGGATTCGTGAAAGGGAGGAAATTCGTGGCTCGGGGAAAAGAGAGAAGATGAATAAGGTTTCACATTTTTCTTAATTTTATTTTTTTAATAACCTTATGAAAGCGCTTTTGAAAAGCGTTTTCTTAGGTGTTGGAATAGCAGCGCTTTTTACCAAAAAAACGCTTTCTTTACGTTCCCCAATTTAAGGACTATGGAAGCGCTTTCGTAGGTTAACCTTTAGCAGCGATTTTCAAAAGCGTTTTCTAAGGTAACCATTTAGCAGCGCTTTCTTAGATGGGGTATCCTTACGGCCTTTAGCAGCGCTTTAAAAAAGCGTTTTCTAAAGGTATCCTTTGAGAGCGCTTTTTTTAAGCGTATTTTTTTCAGCCTACAGCAGCGCTGTCGCACCCCAAAATTTACCCTCCTAAGTTCAGAACTTCGTCTTCAGGATTGACTTTAATTGATTTAAGGGTTTTTGCAGTTACATGAACAATTGGGTATGTTTCATAAGAATTGGAGTTGTTGGTTTGTTATGCATTCCAATCATTTCATAAAAGAAGGTGATTGATAGAATCAGGTTGATTTGCTTAAAAATACGTGTTTCAAAAGAAGATTGGTGCTCAGGTTGATTTCTTAAAGGGTCTCATGGTTGGGGATGGGCATGGCCATCCTCACGAGATTGGTTAAAGCCCTTGTTGCTTTAATCGATCATAACCCGAAAACAACATTGGTCTATATACCAATCACCATGCACCAGGGTCTCATGGTTGGGGATAGGAGCACCTATCCTCACGAGGTTAATTAAGTCCATATACTTGATTAATCATAACCCACTCCCATTTTACTCTTAGCACGCGTATCAGAATACTTTCGCAATTAAGGTTCCAAACCTCGATCCAACGTCGAGTGCATTTTCTAAATTCTTTCATAAAGAAAACTCAAGTGTTTAAGCCGTTGGATGCTAGACTAATTGTTTAAACACTTGCAAAAATGAGCCTCGAATCTTTAAGTCGTTGGATGCTAGACTAACTAAAAGATTCTTAATAACGTGAACCTTGTTTCACTTCACTCTTTCATTTAAAAAAACTTTTGGGATGATAGACGACTCGTTGAGCATTGAGCTCATCTTGTTTCTAGTATTTGAATCGTAGGATGTTAGTCCTATTGTTCGGTACTTTTCACCAATAAGTCGACACTTACACAAAACCAAATCGTAGGATGCTAGTCCTATTGTTTCTCCTCCATTTCGCATTCCCCCGCGTATCAAACTTCAAAACACTTTCATAATTAATTTACAAACCTCGATCCAATGTCGAGTGCATTTTCAAAACTTTTTCACAATAAAAACCCAAGTATTTAAATCGTTGGCTGCTAGACTAATTGTTTAAATACTTGTGCAAAATGAACTTCTAATCTTTAAATCGTTGGATGCTAGTCCAATTGTTTAAAGGCTCTTAATAACGTGAACTTTGTTTCACTTCACTCTTTTTTTTAAGAAAACTTTTGGGATGATAGACGACTCGTTGAGCATTGAGTTCATCTTGTTTCTAGTACTTGAATCGTAGGATGCTAGTCCTATTGTTCGGTACTTTTCATCCACCTAAAAACAATTCAACTCACTCAAAACCCTTTTCTCACTCATATGCGATCATAAAAACTCTTTTCCGACAAAGAGTGTGCAATAGTCGTTTCAAATATGAATGGGGACTTAAGCTTTTCAAACAAACAAAACAAGTCCTAGTTCAAAACATTTGAAACGTCTAAAACGCACGATTTTTCTTATAAAATCAATACAACAAATGAAAACCTTTTTAAGAGAAACTACAGAGTTTTGACTTTCCCATTGCACGAGGGAATATGTAGGCACACGGTTCTGAAACCGTGCAAAACTCAAAATAATAATAAACAAATTCTGTTTTCTTTCAGCATCCATAACTTAGTAAACACACACACAAATGCGTAGAATTAAATGGGTCACATCGAGTACGATGGATGTAAGGGGTGCTAATACCTTCCCCTTACATAACCGACTCCCGATTCCACTTTTTGGTCACGTAGACCGCCTTATCCGCTTGTTTGGGGTTTTATCTATATTTTCCCGTTCTTTTTAGAACAAATAAAATTAGGTGGCGATTTCACTAGTTTTCGAGAATTTAAAAGATTTTTGAAAATCGAGTTGCTTCAAGCGCTCTTTGCTAAAAGCGCTTTCTATGTAGTGCTGCCAAAACTCATTTTTAGCGTAGTGATTTCTCAGCCATTTGGAGGCCCCTGTTAGTTTTTCGGTATGGATGCTTGAATAACTGTGTTTTTTCAGGTTATATGGAAGGTTCTGTTTGTATGTCGTCTCTATGGTGGTAGGACGTGGCGCTGCTGAGGTCGGAGAAGTTTAAGGCAGACTAGTTTCTCGAGGGGATGGTGTCTTCGGTGGATGATGGTTGCATGTCTTTTTTCTGGAAATCTAAGTGGTTAGGTGGAGCATCGTTTGCTGTGGTATTTTCGGATCTGTTTGGAATTGCTCATGATTAGAATGCAACGGTTGTAGAGATGGGTGAAGTCAGGGAGCAGTCTTGGTTTTGGAATTTAAGGAGGGAGATTCGGATTGCTACGGGGTTGGCGCTGACCCAGCTCATTGAATTGGATAACATTCTGTTCGGGGTGGAATTAAATGATGACATTTATATGGTACGTTCGGGTTACTTAGCTCATATTTCTAGTTGCAATAATATCTTACTTGAAGACGGTAAACTTAAGGCCTTGTCTTGCATTTGGGACACATCGGTTCCTTCAAAATTCGATTTTGGTTGCGTTAGAGATAGAATTGCAACTAGAGATCATTTGTGTAGAAAGGGAATAATTTGTATTCATAGGGAAAAAGGGTGTGTTTTTGTTTGGCACCTATTGAATCTTTGGATCATATTATGGTGACTTGTCCTATCATTAGGGAAGGTGGAATAAGATTTTCTTATGGGTTGGGGTAGATCGTTTTACCTCTTCGAAAACCCTGATTCATTTGGGTCAGTTTTGGGCCCTTCTTATGTGCAAAGTGTCCCCCAAAAAGATTTTGTTGTTCTAGTTGGCAATGTGTTGGTCTATATGGTGTTCTAGGAATGCTATCATTTTTAAGAATGAAGTTGTTTTAGTGGGTAAAATTGTTGAGTTGGTCAAGTTTTTTTCTTAGAAATAGAATGTTATGGATTCCAAATTTTCCTCTCCTTGTAGTTTTTTTATGTGGCATCAATTATTAGTTAGACTCTTGTAAACCTTAAGGGTTATTTTATATTTGGATGAGTATCTCTTATACTCTTTTGAATGAGAATTTCGTTGCCAATAAATAAAAATATATTTTGTGCCTCTATTAATATTGGTTCTACTCGAATCACCTAATATTTGCCAGGTTTGATTTCAGATTGAAGTATTCAATATTAACTTTAACAAAATTTTACATATAATATAAAATAAAGTAAATGTTAAATGTTATTTTTTTATAGAACTTTAAAAGATGTTAAATCTCTTGGTCCACACGTAGCCCTTTTTAAAAAATTTATGTTAATTATTTCTTCTGCAGTTTAACCTAAAGTGAGTTTTTTTTTTTTTATGAAAAGCAAACAAAGAACATCTCATGTCAAAACACCCTCGGTCTTAAAGAAGAATTTGATCAATACAAGAAATTTCACTTACATGGAATACAAAAGACTAATCAGTAGTGAAGCTGAAAATGAAGACAAAGTTGCTTCCATTTCCAACCATCACAACAATTATTATAAAGTAATAACAACAATAATTCAAGTATGAACGGAGTGTTCATTGGCAAAAACAAATCCGCACACCATATGAAGAATAACGAATATAATGACACAACACAACCTTAATAAGTAGCAGTGGTCTATTTGTTAAGCGCAAACAAATCCCTTTGGAACTCCCTTTCCACAGTAATTAAGTACCAAGCTCAAATTAATAGGAAGATTAAGGTTAATCCCTAAGATATTAGCCTTAAGAGCAGTGCAGAGGCAGACAGCAGCTTCAAGATTAGCAAGACCATCAAGGAGAGAACAGCATGGTGTCTTTGGTGGCTTACCAAGTTCAACATTAATCAAACCTAATATATCAGCACACACACCAAGCTTAATTGTGTCTCTAGGACATGTTGGGTTCTTTGGATGTGAGTGGTGGTGATCTTTTGAAGGTGGTGGAGGACATGGAACATAGTTGGAGGTTACAGTAGTGAAAAAGAGGATGTTGAGGGCAAGGATTATAGCAATCTTGGAAGCCATTTGGAAGTTGGAAAATGACTTTTGGTTACTAATACTCTTAATCACTTTGGTTTGGTGTGAGTGCGGTGATGTTTGAGAGCAATAAGAGATGGCTTTTATAGGGAAGGATTGGTGAATTTGTTGGTATTTTTATGGTTTAAATTATTAGTTTATTTGAATGCCCATGTGAGTGAGCCCATTGGGTGGAAACTTGTTTTGTCATGAGCACTAGCGATATATGCTCTATTAATTTGAGGAATGAAGTATATTATATGGTCAAATTTGTAACTATCTCCAATGTAATTTGCAATTTGTGGTTTGTCATATTAGCTAAGATAAATCATTTTTACGATAATAACAAGTTGTTATTATGAAATTTGAAGTGGTTTCAAAGTGTTTAGTTTACAACCACGGTCTATTGTTTGATGTAGTAAATTAGATAGCGCATTATCTATAATAACGATTGTATTAAACAACTTTTGTGAGATAATTTATTAGAAATGTTTTTCTTGCACTAAGCCATACACTTACACCATATATACGGACGACGTTGTTCATGTACGTATGAATACTATTTATGTACAGATGAATATTGTTCATGTACGGACGTTTATTTTTAATATTTGGACGTGCATTAGCCAACTTCTTTACTGCATTAACCAAGTTTTTACACCGTATTAACCAAGTTTGGTGACTGCTAAAAAATATTTTTAATACTTAGATGTTGCATTAACCAACTTTATTACCGCGTTAACCAAGTTTTTACACTTCATTAACCAAGTTAGTTGACTGCTAAATATTATTTTTAATACTTGGGTGTTGCATTAACCATCTTCATTACTGCATTAACCAAATTTTTACATTGCATTAACTAATTTTGGTGACTATTGTAAAGTACTGTTCATGAATAGTAATGTGAACAGTCTCGTCCGTACATGAATAGTAGTCGTCCGTACATGAACAGTGTGGCCGAAAGAAAGAATTGAATAGTTCTTGACATGGTTAGATCAATGCTTAAGAGCAAAAACATGTCGATGGAATTTTGGACGAAAGTTGTACAATGTGCCATTTATGTTCAAAATCGATGTCCACATTTGAAGTTAGAAGATAAAACACCACAAGAAGCATGGAGCGGACAGAATCCAACAGTTTCTCATTTCAAAGTATTTGGTAGTGTGGCTTATGCACACGTACTAGATCAACAAAGAATGAAGCTTGAAGATAAAAGTCAGAAGTACATATTCATTATGATGAGAAGACGAAAGGGTACTAACTATTTGATCGTATAAGAAAGAAGGTGATAGTGAGTAGACACGTTCAAATAAATTAAGCGAGCAAGTAGGACTGCAGAAGTTCGATAGAAGTTACCGTCTAAGTTGAAGAATTATCTGTAGTTGTACCAACAAGCATTGTCAAATACATTTTTTTCGATATGCATAACATCAAGAAAATGTCATACGTACAAAGATTTCCGATATGGAAATTAAAAAAAATCGACCTCTTCTTCCACCCACCTGTGACAACTTTATATGCAAAAGGTTTGCTAAACTGAATAATCACATCTTTCACTTTTTCAAAATTTTTATCACTTGGCAATCTAGGTGAGCTCTACATTGTTCGGTATCTCCATTGAACTTTTTCTCCATCCACGATATTGATGTTTAGAATTTAAGAATCTACGATGAGCGAGAAAGACATTCTTCTGACAAAGTTTCAATTGCATCGTATCGGTTCCATCTTCATAAATAGGACACGCTTTTTCACCTTTAATGTTATACCCGAATAGATTTTTGTATGCTGTAAAATTGTTAATTGTTCTAAACAACATCGCCCTCAAGTTGAAACTTTCTTTCCTGTACCCATCATAAACCTCCACACCGTTCTCCCACAAAATCTTCAAATCTTCGATTAAAGGTTCCAAGTATACGTCTATGTCATTTCCTGGTTGTTTAGGCACTAAAATTAGCATAGATAACATCATGTACTTACACTTCATACATAGCCACAGAGGTAGGTTATAAATCATAAGAATCACAGGCCAGGTGCTATGCGAGATACTTTGAATACCGTGTGGGTTCATTCCATCAGTAGACAATGCCAAGCGAAGGTTTCTTGCTTCTTTTCCAAATTCAGGATAATCATTATCAATTTTCATCCACTGTGGTGGATTTTCCGGATGTCGAAACTTCCCATCAATAATTCTTTCATCTGCATGCCAAGTCAAGTGTCTTGAATCGGTTTCACTATGATACATCCGACTAAATCTCTGAATTATAGAAAAATACCATAAGACTTTTCCGGAGATGACTTTTTCTTATATCGAGGGGCACCGCATTTAGGACACTCATTTAACGATGCATGCTCATTTCAAAACAAAACAAAATCTTTTGGACCGACATGTATTTTATCATAGCTCATGCCAATAGAGTACAACATCTTTTTGGCCTTATACGTTCGATTGGGAAGAACATTATCCTCTGGTCTCATATCTTTCATAAGGGCTAATAACTCTGTGAAACTTTTATCCGACCATCCATTGCCCGCCTTTAATTTGTACAACTTTAATACCACAGAAAATCTTGTGAATTTTTTATAACCATTATACAACGGTTTCTCTGCATCGCTTACTAACCTCTCGAACATTTTGGGACAATCATTAAGATCTTCTTTAAGCGCTTCTGCAATCTCTTCGACTCGATGATAATCGTATGTATCTGTGTAATTGTCGTTTGAAGCATAGGTCGTATTATCCCCCGATTCAACATTCCTGTTACTTTTCTCACCATGCATATTCCAACATGTATAACTTCTATCAATTCCATACCGTATTAAATGTGATGCCAATTGAACCGCGTCAACCCGACTCCCATAACAGCAACCAAAACAAGGACATGTCATTCGACTGGGGTCTTTGGCGTGCGCAACAGCAAACTTAACAAATTCTGATACCCTATTCTCGTACTCTTTCGACAATCGATTGGAATACATTCATGTCTTATCCATGGTTTTACTAATTAAGCTAAACAAAAACAACTAATTAGGGCACAAAACGGTATAATGAATTTTTGTCAAAACGCAAAGTATACACGGAATGGATCCGGAGCAAGAAAACGCAACATATTCACGCAATTTCAGAAAAATTCATTACAATACCAGTAGTTTGAGGAAGAAATTTACCTCGGATTTACTAAACTCAAGGAAACGCAGAGAATGAGCGTCGTACGTCGAACTAGGCAAGGAAACGCTGCTAATTCAAAGGAAAGAAAACTTCTATTATAAAAAATTCCATACAATAAAAATCGACTTTACCACTAATTACAGCTCATTCACAAGTAGAGAAGTAAGCAATTAATTTAAGTGGAAACGATCCATCATAGAAATTCATTCAAAGCGTAACTAATTATAGTGGCGAGAGAGAACAACTAATTACCTGTAGAGAAATAAGCAACCTCTAGACCCACACAGTATCATATTCTTGTAATTGATCAAACTTTCAAACTTTACAAGTAACCCTATATATAGAAAATTCAATACGTTAGTTTGGGCGAGACACTCTCGTAGTCTCGTTGGCATGCACCCATACTTACATCATTTTGAAATTAAACTCAAATGCACTAGAATATCAAATGAAATTCGTTCAAATTAGCTCAATCTTCATGACTAAAAGAAAACCACATTATTACAAACAATCTCAAAAATGCATCAATTAGCATGATTAACATGGAATTGCAACAAAACTCCCAGAACTTAACATGTAAGAAAATCTTTCCCATTTATTACAAACCAACGCATAACATCAACAAAAAACTTTATCGCTAATTAACATGGAACCTTACCAATTTACCACCGATACTACATGGCATTAATTCAACTTCGATTTAAATAACATGTTATCAACAAAGTTTCCACTCAAACTTCACACTACCATAATAACTTCACATATTCAATTCGAATAATCGGAAATAATGACAACCTAAAACAAATAGCATGCCCCATTTAACATTCAAATCTAAACCAAACAAATCAATAACTTCAACATACCCAAACAGAATAACTTCTGACACTATTCCAACATATTCTGATACTCAATGTGACACAAACTAACATAGTTTAACACAGATTTCTATATCCTGATATTTCTAAAAATTTAATAATGTTTCGTATCTAAAGATAGATTCTGTAAATAAGTTTGTGTTTCCATTGGAAAAACAAAGATTCTATCTTTTTCATCACTTAATCAAACTACATTGTGCTAAATCATTCAACACTTCCTAAACACAATTGCTTTTTCGATTATCACCACCACCATTCATCAAATCACATACAGAAAACTAAGAGACAAAACCAAAACAAAATATGATTGTTGTTATCAAGAGTTCCAATAAACACTTCCTAAACTATGATTGTTGTTATCTAAGAAAATAATACATTAATACAACATACAAAACCAATATCTACAAAATACTCACACTGTCAGATTTCCAATTTCTAGTGACACACTAAAATGTTATTCAAGAAATACATTCGCACATGCAAGGAATATGCATAATGACCAACTCAGAGTTAGCAGAATCGGATAAGATGAAAGTGAAAAACAAACCTTAGTTCGGAATCAAGGCTGAAAATCTATCAACCACCTTAGTTCTTGAAGATGTTGAGCAGAAACAAGTAATTGCCGGAGATGTTTTGTTTTGCTGAAGCCGTTGACGAACCAGAGATGGCGGCGAATGGTGGAATAGGGAGGATTCGTGAAAGCGGACGACAACGAATGATGGAGAGAAAAAAGATGGATTCGTGAAAGGGAGGAAATTCGTGGCTCGGGGAAAAGAGAGAAGATGAATAAGGTTTCACATTTTTCTTAATTTTATTTTTTTAATAACCTTATGAAAGCGCTTTTGAAAAGCGTTTTCTTAGTTGTTGGAATAGCAACGCTTTTTGCCAAAAAAACGCTTTCTTTACGTTACCCAATTTAAGGCCTATGGAAGCGCTTTCGTAGGTTAACCTTTAGCAGCGATTTTCAAAAGCGTTTTCTAAGGTAACCATTTAGCAGCGCTTTCTTAGATGGGGTATCCTTACGGCCTTTAGCAGCGCTTTAAAAAAGCGTTTTCTAAAGGTATCCTTTGAGAGCGCTTTTTTTAAGCGTATTTTTTTCAGCCTACAGCAGCGCTGTCGCACCCCTAAATTTACCCTCCTAAGTTCAGAACTTCGTCTTCAGGATTGACTTTAATTGATTTAAGGGTTTTTGCAGTTACATGAACAATTGGGTATGTTTCATAAGAATTGGAGTTGTTGGTTTGTTATGCATTCCAATCATTTCATAAAAGAAGGTGATTGATGGAATCAGGTTGATTTGCTTAAAAATACGTGTTTCAAAAGAAGATTGGTGCTCAGGTTGATTTCTTAAAGGGTCTCATGGTTGGGGATGGGCATGGCCATCCTCACGAGATTGGTTAAAGCCCTTGTTGCTTTAATCGATCATAACCCGAAAACAACATTGGTCTATATACCAATCACCATGCACCAGGGTCTCATGGTTGGGGATAGGAGCACCTATCCTCACGAGGTTAATTAAGTCCATATACTTGATTAATCATAACCCACTCCCATTTTACTCTTAGCACGCGTATCAGAATACTTTCGCAATTAAGGTTCCAATCCTCGATCCAACGTCGAGTGCATTTTCTAAATTCTTTCATAAAGAAAACTCAAGTGTTTAAGTCGTTGGATGCTAGACTAATTGTTTAAACACTTGCAAAAATGAGCCTCGAATCTTTAAGTCGTTGGATGCTAGACTAACTACTTAAAGATTCTTAATAACGTGAACCTTGTTTCACTTCACTCTTTCATTTAAAAAAACTTTTGGGATGATAGACGACTCGTTGAGCATTGAGCTCATCTTGTTTCTAGTATTTGAATCGTAGGATGCTAGTCCTATTGTTCGGTACTTTTCACCCATAAGTCGACACTTACACAAAACCAAATCGTAGGATGCTAGTCCTATTGTTTCTCCTCCATTTCGCATTCCCCCGCGTATCAAACTTCAAAACACTTTCATAATTAATTTACAAACCTCGATCCAATGTCGAGTGCATTTTCAAAACTCTTTCACAATAAAAACCCAAGTATTTAAATCGTTGGCTGCTAGACTAATTGTTTAAATACTTGTGCAAAATGAACTTCTAATCTTTAAATCGTTGGATGCTAGTCCAATTGTTTAAAGGCTCTTAATAACGTGAACTTTGTTTCACTTCACTCTTTTTTTTAAGAAAACTTTTGGGATGATAGACGACTCGTTGAGCATTGAGTTCATCTTGTTTCTAGTACTTGAATCATAGGATGCTAGTCCTATTGTTCGGTACTTTTCATCCACCTAAAAACAATTCAACTCACTCAAAACCCTTTTCTCGCTCATATGCGATCATAAAACCTCTTTTCCGACAAAGAGTGTGCAATAGTCGTTTCAAATATGAATGAGGACTTAAGCTTTTCAAACAAACAAAACAAGTCCTAGTTCAAAACATTTGAAACGTCTAAAACGCACGATTTTTCTTATAAAATCAATACAACAAATGAAAACCTTTTTAAGAGGAACTACAGAGTTTTGACTTTCCCATTGCACGAGGGAATATGTAGGCACACGGTTCTGAAACCGTGCAAAACTCAAAATAATAATAAACAAATTCTGTTTTCTTTCAGCATCCATAACTTAGTAAACACACACACAAATGCGTAGAATTAAATGGGTCACATCGAGTACGATGGATGTAAGGGGTGCTAATACCTTCCCCTTACATAACCGACTCCCGATTCCACTTTTTGGTCACGTAGACCGCCTTATCCGCTTGTTTGGGGTTTTATCTATATTTTCCCGTTCTTTTTAGAACAAATAAAATTAGGTGGCGATTTCACTAGTTTTCGAGAATTTAAAAGATTTTTGAAAATCGAGTTGCTTCAAGCGCTCTTTGCTAAAAGCGCTTTCTATGTAGTGCTGCCAAAACTCATTTTTAGCGTAGTGATTTCTCAGCCATTTGGAGGCCCCTGTTAGTTTTTCGGTATGGATGCTTGAATAACTGTGTTTTTTCAGGTTATATGGAAGGTTCTGTTTGTATGTCGTCTCTATGGTGGTAGGACGTGGCGCTGCTGAGGTCGGAGAAGTTTAAGGCAGACTAGTTTCTCGAGGGGATGGTGTCTTCGGTGGATGATGGTTGCATGTCTTTTTTCTGGAAATCTAAGTGGTTAGGTGGAGCATCGTTTGCTGTGGTATTTTCGGATCTGTTTGGAATTGCTCATGATTAGAATGCAACGGTTGTAGAGATGGGTGAAGTCAGGGAGCAGTCTTGGTTTTGGAATTTAAGGAGGGAGATTCGGATTGCTACGGGGTTGGCGCTGACCCAGCTCATTGAATTGGATAACATTCTGTTCGGGGTGGAATTAAATGATGACATTTATATGGTACGTTCGGGTTACTTAGCTCATATTTCTAGTTGCAATAATATCTTACTTGAAGACGGTAAACTTAAGGCCTTGTCTTGCATTTGGGACACATCGGTTCCTTCAAAAATTCTGATTTTTGGTTGGCGTTGCATTAGAGATAGAATTGCAACTAGAGATCATTTGTGTAGAAAGGGAATAATTTGTATTCATAGGGAAAAAGGGTGTGTTTTTGTTTGGCACCTATTGAATCTTTGGATCATATTATGGTGACTTGTCCTATCATTAGGGAAGGTGGAATAAGATTTTCTTATGGGTTGGGGTAGATCGTTTTACCTCTTCGAAAACCCTGATTCATTTGGGTCAGTTTTGGGCCCTTCTTATGTGCAAAGTGTCCCCCAAAAAGATTTTGTTGTTCTAGTTGGCAATGTGTTGGTCTATATGGTGTTCTAGGAATGCTATCATTTTTAAGAATGAAGTTGTTTTAGTGGGTAAAATTGTTGAGTTGGTCAAGTTTTTTTCTTAGAAATAGAATGTTATGGATTCCAAATTTTCCTCTCCTTGTAGTTTTTTTATGTGGCATCAATTATTAGTTAGACTCTTGTAAACCTTAAGGGTTATTTTATATTTGGATGAGTATCTCTTATACTCTTTTGAATGAGAATTTCGTTGCCAATAAATAAAAATATATTTTGTGCCTCTATTAATATTGGTTCTACTCGAATCACCTAATATTTGCCAGGTTTGATTTCAGATTGAAGTATTCAATATTAACTTTAACAAAATTTTACATATAATATAAAATAAAGTAAATGTTAAATGTTATTTTTTTATAGAACTTTAAAAGATGTTAAATCTCTTGGTCCACACGTAGCCCTTTTAAAAATTTATGTTAATTATTTCTTCAGTTTAACCTAAAGTGAGTTTTTTTTTTATGAAAAGCAAACAAAGAACATCTCATGTCAAAACACCCTCGGTCTTAAAGAAGAATTTGATCAATACAAGAAATTTCACTTACATGGAATACAAAGACTAATCAAGAGTGAAGTGAAAATGAAGACAAAGTTGCTTCCATTTCCAACCATCACAACAATTATTATAAAGTAATAACAACAATAATTCAAGTATGAACGGAGTGTTCATTGGCAAAACAAATCCACACACCATATGAAGAATAACGAATATAATGACACAACACAACCTTAATAAGTAGCAGTGTCTATTTGTTAAGCGCAAACAAATCCCTTTGGAACTCCCTTTCCAAGAATTAAGTACCAAGCTCAAATTAATAGGAAGATTAAGGTTAATCCCTAAGATATTAGCCTTAAGAGCAAAGGCAGGACAAGCTTCAAGATTAGCAAGACCATCAAGGAGAGAACACATGGTGTCTTTGGTGGCTTACCAAGTTCAACATTAATCAAACCTAATATATCACACACACCAAGCTTAATTGTGTCTCTAGGACATGTTGGGTTCTTTGGATGTGAGTGGTGGTGATCTTTGAAGGTGGTGGAGGACATGGAACATAGTTGGAGGTTATGAAAAAAGAGGATGTTGAGGGCAAGGATTATAGCAATCTTGGAAGCCATTTGGAAGTTGGAAAATGACTTTTGGTTACTAATACTCTTAATCACTTTGGTTTGGTGTGAGTGCGGTGATGTTTGAGAGCAATAAGAGATGGCTTTTATAGGGAAGGATTGGTGAATTTGTTGGTATTTTTATGGTTTAAATTATTAGTTTATTTGAATGCCCATGTGAGTGAGCCCATTGGGTGGAAACTTGTTTTGTCATGAGCACTAGTTTGATATATGCTCTATTAATTTGAGGGAATGAAGTATATTATATGGTCAAATTTGTAACTATCTCCAATGTAATTTGCAATTTGTGGTTTGTCATATTAGCTAAGATAAATCATTTCTTACGTATAATAACAAGTTGTTATTATGAAATTTGAAGTGGTTTCAAAGTGTTTAGTTTACAACCACGGTCTATTGTTTGATGTAGTAAATTAGATAGCGCATTATCTATAATAACGATTGTATTAAACAACTTTTGTGAGATAATTTATTAGAAATGTTTTTCTTGCACTAAGCCATACACTTACACCATATATACGGACGACGTTGTTCATGTACGTATGAATACTATTTATGTACAGATGAATATTGTTCATGTACGGACGTTTATTTTTAATATTTGGACGTGCATTAGCCAACTTCTTTACTGCATTAACCAAGTTTTTACACCGTATTAACCAAGTTTGGTGACTGCTAAAAAATATTTTTAATACTTAGATGTTGCATTAACCAACTTTATTACCGCGTTAACCAAGTTTTTACACTTCATTAACCAAGTTAGTTGACTGCTAAATATTATTTTTAATACTTGGGTGTTGCATTAACCATCTTCATTACTGCATTAACCAAATTTTTACATTGCATTAACTAATTTTGGTGACTATTGTAAAGTACTGTTCATGAATAGTAATGTGAACAGTCTCGTCCGTACATGAATAGTAGTCGTCCGTACATGAACAGTGTGGCCGAAAGAAAGAATTGAATAGTTCTTGACATGGTTAGATCAATGCTTAAGAGCAAAAACATGTCGATGGAATTTTGGACGAAAGTTGTACAATGTGCCATTTATGTTCAAAATCGATGTCCACATTTGAAGTTAGAAGATAAAACACCACAAGAAGCATGGAGCGGACAGAATCCAACAGTTTCTCATTTCAAAGTATTTGGTAGTGTGGCTTATGCACACGTACTAGATCAACAAAGAATGAAGCTTGAAGATAAAAGTCAGAAGTACATATTCATTATGATGAGAAGACGAAAGGGTACTAACTATTTGATCGTATAAGAAAGAAGGTGATAGTGAGTAGACACGTTCAAATAAATTAAGCGAGCAAGTAGGACTGCAGAAGTTCGATAGAAGTTACCGTCTAAGTTGAAGAATTATCTGTAGTTGTACCAACAAGCATTTCGAAAGAATTTGAAGATTCTGACAATGAAGATGAACCTCTACAACCCAGAATGTGAAGTTTCCAAGATTTGTATGATTCTACAAATGAGGTGCACCTTGTATGCTTACTGGTAGATGCTGAAATCATCAGTTTCGAAGAAGCGTTACGAGACAAGAAGTGGAAAAGTGCAATGGACAAAGAGATTAGAGCAATAAACTACAACAACACTTGGGAGCTAGTCGAATTGCCAAAAGGTAGTCAACCCATTGGTGTAAAGTGGGTATTCAAGAAAAATATGAACACTCAAGGAGATATAGAACTATACAAAGTGAGACTTGTAGTCAAGGGATATAAACAGAAAGCAGGAATTGACTATGACGAAGTATTTTCACCTGTTGCAAGAATGGAGACAATTCGATTGCTCATTTCTCAAGCTGCTCAATTCAAATGGTCGATATTGCAAATGGATGTCAAGACAATATTTCTAAATGGTGTACTCGAAGAAGAAGTCTATGTCGAACAACCACTCGGGTATATGATGGTTGGAGAAGAGAAGAAGGTGTTGAAATTGAAGAAACCGTTGTATGGGATGAAGCAAGCACCGTAGGCATGTAACACATGTATTGACACATATTTCAAAGAGAATGGTTTTAAAAAATGTCCCTACGAACATGCTCTGTATGTAAATATGAATGAAGGTAATGTGTTACTTGTTGCTTTCTATGTCGATGATCTAATTTTTCTGAGTAACAATGATAAAATGATAAAAGTGAATGTGCAAAAAAACACAAGAAAGAGGGGTTTGAATTGGGTTTTATACTTTGAACAAATTTTCTTTTAAAATAATCCACTTTTAAATATGATTTTCTTTTAATAAATATTGAAAGACTAGGAAAGCAATAAATAACACAATATTTTTATACTAGTTCACTTGAAACATCAAGCTACTCTAGTCCACCCTTCCGAGGTGATTTGCCTCTCTCCAACGAGGACTTAATTCAATAATCCAACTGATTATTACACTTGCACAACCCAACTGGAAGTGACTAACACCTGCACACACCAACTATGTGTGACTAACAACCTCTAAGACTAATTGTCCTAGACTTCTTGAGAATGCTGACCCAAGTGGTCTCTCATGGAACAATCAAACAACAGTTTTATAACAAGTTTGTTTACAAGTAAATATGCTTCTCCACAAGATAATATGTAAACACAGTTTTAGTACAAATGACTCGAAAGAATATACATCTTTTTACAAACAAATAACAGCATTTGAGCGTAGTGAGTTTCCTCGTGAATTAACAGTTGTTTCTTCAAGTCTTCAAGCCTTATATAGAGTCGTGCATGTGATGTAACCGTTGGAGGGTACATTTGGAAATATGAAGTTTGTGGCGACTTGAGAGAACATGGGGGGACAATATTGTACGCATCGTTCATCCTTCATGGTAGTGGAATGAAACATTTGTTTGTGCCATGTACTATTGTACCACGTTAACGTTATCTTCTAACCTTCTGTACTTTAGAGGCTTCTGCAAGCATGAGTAAGAGGAGAGAATTTAACATCTGGATATCAAAACTTCAAGTATTCAGAGTCTTCAGATCTTCCTCTTCAGAGTCCTTAGCACTTGGTTTTGAAGAACCTTGTATCGTAACATAAGGTTGAAAGAACTTCAAGTCTTCAGAACCACATCTTCAGAATCTTCAGAACTTGGTCTTGTAACCTTGTATGAGGTATCAGTTACAAAACATACATATGTGTTTGGGATATTTGGAAAAATATCAACATCCATGCAAGAGTTAGCAGATGGAGGATAGTTTATAGCTAGCTCGATAGAGAGATGAGTGATGACAATAGGAAACCCAAAAATGTGAGAATGACTGAAGTCCCCACTAGGATCAACAGATGCCTAAATCCAAAAAAAATTACAAGGTTTGGATAGATGGGACCTCTAATCATGGATGAAGACTCATACTAACCATGTTTTTCTATCAATGGATTAATCTGACCTACATCGGTCACAAATCAATTCGTTTCTCATTAATTATTTCAAGAAGAGATATGTCACCATTGAAGGATCTAGTACCCATGGAGAAGAGACTTAAATGATAGCAAATGAAGAAGGGATGAAAAGATGAAATGCAACACAAAGCAGCAAGAATTTAAATAGTTGCAATCATACAACTCAAAGATTTAGAAAATCTTGTGGCAGACAACCGTCACTTAATAGGAATGTGAAGAGATAGAAAGTATACGCAAGTTAGGTTTAAAATCTCAATAGTTTTAAAACGTCAAAATAGGGAGGAGAAATAAATAGTAATAAATATTTGGTCAATTCCCAAGAAGGATTGTTTGCTCAGTATCCATGCTAAATTGGACTAATGGTTACGGTATAACACAAGTTGTACACGTCATTCATTACTTCTGATTAGGTGACACATTTTGATATGCTCAGACTTTTGGACAACCAATGGTTTCCATCTGATCAGAGACACTTCTGACCGAGGCATCTTCTGAATACTGAGATTCTAAGAAAAATAAAAACCTATTATTTAATCAAGAATCTAATATCTCAGACTCTAACTAACATATTCATTCTGATAATTTGTACTCTGGACACGGTTTCATTTTTCAGATTCTCCAGAATAAACAAAATTTTATCTTCAACCAATGGTTTTGTAAAAATATCAGCCCATTGATGGTCTGTATCTATGAATTTTAAACATAAAATTCCCTTCTGAACATAGTCTCTAATGAAATGATGTTTAATTTCAATGTGTTTTGATCTAGAGTGTAGAATTAGATTCTTGCTTAAACATATAGCAGTAGTGTTATCATAGAAGATATGAATGTTACCTTCGTATATTTGATAATCTTCCAATTGATTCTTCATCAAAAGCATCTGAGTACTACAAAGAGATATTGATATGTACTATGATTCTGCTATTGAAAGAGCAATTGTAGATTGCCTCTTACTTGACCAGGAAATTAGATTGTTGCCTAGAAATTGACAATTTCTATATGTGCTTTTCCTTTCTAATCTATCTCTATATAATATGCATCACAGAAACCAGAAAGTGTATACACTGACGTTTTCTCAAACATCAATCCAAGATTAGTGGTTCCTTTCAGATACCTCAGAATTCTCTTAACAACAGTTAAACGAGATTCTCTAGGATCTGATTGAAATCTAGCGCAAAGATGAACACTAAATAGAATTTCTGGCCTAGAAACAGTTAGGTTCAGAAGAGAGCCTATCATACCACGATAGATCTTCTGGAAAACCTTACCACTTACCTACTCTTTCTACATAATGCATGTTGGATGCATTGGAGTCTTTGCTCTTGTGCATTCGATCATGTTGAATTTCTTTGGAAGTTCTTTAGTATACTTACTCTGATGAATGTATGTTCCTTCAGGCTTCTGATCAATTTGAATTCCCATAAAGAATTTCAATTCTCCCATTAGGCTCATTTCAAATTCTACCTGCATCATCTTAGAAAACTCTTCACAAAGAGAGGGATTAGCATAACCAAAAATAATGTCATCAACATATATTTTCACTATGAGTATATCACTTTTGATTGATTTATAAAATAGAGTTGTGTCAACCTTTCCTCTTGTAAATTCATTTTCTAAGAGAAACTTGCTCAATCTTTCATACCAAGCTCTGGGAGCTTGTTTCAGACAATAGAGAGATTTCTTAAGGTTAAAAACAAAATCTGATTTCTCAGAGTTTTCAAAACCATGAGGTTTTTTGACATAAACTTCTTCAAAAGTATATCCATTCAAAAATGCACTCTTAACATCCATCTGATAAAGAATGATGTTATGATTAACAAGAAAAGAAATTAATAAACGAATTGCATCTAACCTGGAAACTGGAGCAAAGGTTTCTATATAGTCTATCCCTTATTTTTTACTATAACCTTGTGCAACCAATTGTGCCTTGTTTCTAACAAATTCGCCCTTTTCATTGAGCTTGTTTATGAACACCCATCTGGTTCCAATAACATGGACACCTTTAGGTTTCTGAACAAGATCTCAAACATCGTTCTTTGAGAACTGATTGAGTTCTTCTTCCATATCTAGAATCCAATATTTGTCTATAAGAGCCTCTTCAATAGATGTTGGCTCAACCAAAGACACCAAAACCATAAGGGTCTCTTCTGAAGGTTTGAAAGTTGATCTGGTTCTTCCAGGAGAATCTTTGCTTCTAATGATTAGCTCTTCTGTATCTAAAGTTGTTATTCTATTTTTCTTCAAGAGGGGAACAGAAACAACAGTGTCTGAGGTAGGAGCTTCTGGGGTACTTTCTTCTTTTATCTAATCTTCTGGTTTAGAGTAGCTAATCTCCATATCTGCAAACTTTTCAACTAGATTTTACTTTTCAAGGTCAAGCTTATCATCAAATCTAACATGAATTGATTCCTCCACAATACGTGATTATGTGTTATATAATCTGTATCTTTTTGAGCGTTCATAATATCCTAACAACAGACACTTATGTGCCTTGGAATCAAACTTACCCAGATAATTTTTAGTGTTTAACATGTAACAGATACAACCAAAAGGATGAAAGTAAGAGATGTTGGGTTTTCTGTTTTTACAAAATTCATAGGGAGTCTTACCCAAAGTAGGTCTTATTGAGATTCTATTTTGAATATATAAATATGTATTAACTGCCTCTACCCATAAGTGTTTTGCCATGTCAGTTTCTTGGATCATGGTGCGAACCATTTCTTACAAAGTCTCGTTCTTCCTTTCTACAACTCCATTTTGTTGTGGAGTTCTAAGACATGATAAATCATGGCATATACCAAAGTCGTCAAACAATTTTTCAAAATTCTTGTTTTCAAATTCTCCACCATGATCAATTATGACTCTGACAAATTTGCAATTCGTTTCATTCTGCACTTAGGAGCAGAAGGAGGAAAACACAGAGTGTGACTCATCCTTATGTTTTAAAACTTAACTCATATCCAGCGACTATAGTCGTCTATGATGACCAATCCATATTTCTTCCCACTGACAGACGCAGTTTTCACCGGTCCAAACAAGTCAATGTGTATAAGTTCTAATGGACGAGAGGTATAAACAATTTTCTTATCTTTAAAAGAAGTTTTAGAAAATTTTCCTTTCTAGCACGCCTCACAAGAGTGTCTGAACCATACTTCATATTTGATAAACCTCTTACAAGTTCTAGCTTGTTCAGGTGAGATATTCTTCTCAAGTTGACTTGTCCCAGACGTCTATGTCAGACCCACTGCTCTTCGTTCACAGACATGAGGCATTTTACATTCTGTTTTTTCAACTCAAATAAACGGATTTTATAAATATTGTTTTTCCTCTTTCCATTGAACAGGACAGACCCAACTTTATGATTAATGGCTTTACAGGATGTTTGATTAAATATGACATCATAACCGTTATAACTAAGTTGACTGATTGGTAATTAAGTTATGCATCAGACCCTCAACTAGTAACACATTATTGATAGAATGAAGTTTATCATTACCAATTGTTCCATATCCAATGATCTTGCCCTTCTGGTCTCCTCCGAAACCAACGACACCTCCAAACTTAAGTTCCAAATCTTGGAACATGTGTCTTTTTCCTGTCATGTGTCGTGAACATCCGTTGTCCAGATACCATGACAAATGTTTCATTGTAGTTGTCAAGGATATTTCTCTGTCATCATTAGAGTCTGACTCGCCATCAGATTCGTTGATTCTGGTCTTTGCCATAAGAGCTACATTGGCATATTCTCCATCAGAGTCTTCTTCCTCTGAGTCAGAATCATCCCATGTTGCTATAAGTCCTTTCTTTGCTTTGAAAACCTTCTTAGGTTTTGTTTCTCTTCTAATCTTAGGACAGTCATTCTTGTAATGCTCAGGTTCTTGACATTCATAGCAAATGACTTCCTTTTCAGAATCCTTTCCTTGATCATATGTAGACTCTTGCATACCCTTAAATTTTTGTGACCCTCTGAACTCACTATGTCTGTGTTTCCACAACTGGTTTATTCTTTTAGAGACCATAGATAGTTCATCTTCATCTGAGTCTTCTTCAGACTCTTCTGATTACTCCTTTGCTTGATAAACCTTTGTCTTCTCAGACTTAGTCTTGAGAGCAATGGATTTATCTTTCCTCTAAGGTTCATCTTGTTGAATCTCAATCTCATGACTTCTTAAATAACTAATGAGTTCCTCAAGACTGGTGTTGTTTAGATCCTTCGTCAGTTTCAAAGCAGTTGCCATGGGTCTTCATTTGACAGACAGACTTCTAATAATCTTTTTGATGTGATATGCAGTACTGTATCCTTTGTCCATAACTCTAAGTCCTGAAACCAACATCTGAAATCTTGAAAACATCATTTCCACAGACTCATCTTCTTCCATTTTGAAGGCTTCATACTTCCAGATTAAGGCCAGCGCCTTTGTTTCCTTTACTTGAGAATTTCCTTTATGAGTCATCTAAAGAGAATCAAATATAGACTTAGCAGTCTCTTTATCTGTGATATTTTCATACTCTGTATAAGATTGCACTGAGAAGGATTGTTCTTTCTTTATGGTGGTTCTTGTACATCCTCTTATGATCGTCTGTTAAGGCGCTTTTGGGAACTTTGTTTCCTTTCGTATCTATTGGGTAGGTGTAGCCATCAACTACAATATCCCATAGATCTATATCAAATCCAATAAGATGACTTCTTATCCTGTCTTTCCAATAGTCAAATTTCTCTCCATCAAAGATCGAAGGTTTTAAACTATTAGAATCTCTTTCTCGTTCAGAAGCAATAACAACTACATTGTTGTTGTGAGCAACCAATGTTGTTTTTCACACACTGGATCGATACTGAATATTGTTAGGTGCTTGATAAAAATCCAATCTTTTTATCACCTCAGAATCAGAGCTCTGATGCTAATTGAAGTTGCAAAAAACATAAGAAATGGGGGTTTGAATTGGGTTTTATACTTTGAAAAACTTTTCTTTTTAAACAATCCTCTTTTTAAATATGCTTTGCTTTTGATAAAGATTGAAAGACTAGAAAAGAAATAAATAACACAATATTTTTATACTAGTTCACTTGAAATATCAAGCTACTCTAAACCACCCTACCGAGGTGATTTGGCTCTCTCCAACCAGGACTTAATCCAATAATATAATTGATTATTACACTTGCACAACCAAACTAGAAGTGACTAACACCTGGACACACCAATTGTATGTGACTAACAACCTCTAAGACTAACTGTCCTAGGCTTCTTGAGAATGTTGACCCAACTGGTCTCTCAAGGAATAATCAAACAAGAGTTTGATAACAAGTTTGTTGACAAGTAAATATGCTTCTACACAAGCTGATATGTAAACAGATTTTTAGTACAAATGACATGAAAGAATATAAAGCTTTTTACAAAGAAATAATAGCGTTTGAGTGTTGTAAGTTTCCTCGTGAACTAACAGTTGTTTGTTCAAGTTTTCAAGTCTTTATATAGACCCATGCATGTGGTGTAACCTTTGGAGGTTACATCTGGAAATATGAAATTTATGGCAGCTTGAGAGAACGTGGGGGACAAGATCGTACGCAACGTCCGTCCCTCATGGTAGTGGAATAAAACCTTTGTTTGTATCATGTACTATTGTACCACATTAACGTTATTTTTTAACCTTTTGTACTTCAGGGGCTTCTTCGATCATGAGTAAGAGGAAAGAGTATAACATCTGGTTAATCAAAACTTTAAGTCTTCAGAGTCTTTATATTTTCCTCTTCAGAGTTCTTAGCACTTGGTTTTGAAGAACCTTGTTTCGTAACATAAGGTTGAAGAACTTCAAGTCTTCAGAGTCTTCAGAACCACGTCTTTAAATTCTTCACCACTTGGTCTTGTAAACTTGTATCATAACTAAGTTCAGAAGAACTTCTATTCCTTAGAATCTTCAGAGCCACGTCTTTAAAGTCTTTAAGTACTTGGTCTTGTAACCTTGTATCATAACTAAGTTCATAAGAACTTCAAGTATTTAGAATCTTCAGAGCCACGTCTTCTGAGTCTTTAAGCATTTGGTCTTCAGAACCCTTTGTCTTCTAAAACTTGAGTCTTCAGCATCTTTGACTACATTCACTCAGAACTTCTATCTTGAGATCTTCAGACTGGCTTCTTCAGACTGACGTATCAGAGTAACTTAACTTTAGAGCCTTCTGAAGCTTTCCTCGCTACTTGTTCATCAGAACCACTGTAGCTTAGAAGTGGATCATTTTCTCTTCTAATGTCTTGGCCATGCCATTCATTATAAGCATAACTTGTTTGTTTATTCTTAGAAATACAACAAACATTAGAGTAACAAAATTGTTCACTAAAACATACTCTTTTTATCATTAAAACTCAAAGACATAATCGTCGAACCAAATCTTGTTCTAACAAGAAGATTTCAAGTGCACAATGACACGGGAATTTGAGATGGAATATTTGGGCTTAATGAGATTTTTTCTTGGTCTAGAGGTTCAACAAGAAGAAACATGAATCTTTATTTCACATGAGAAATATGCAAAAGAAATCTTGAAAAAATATAAGATCGAAAATTGTAATACAATTTCGACGCCAATGGAACTAGGTGCAAATATCGAAGCTTGGTATGAAGTATTCGCTATCCACATGTAAAAGGCCAGATCTTTCACTGAGGTAAAATAGTACACTTTCTATTTTTCGCGTCATGGACCATTAACGACTTTCCAACATATGGCATGTTGTCTGGTTGGGTTACGCATGGAAAAATGGGTTGTCCATATTACATGGGATACATCAAGGTTTTATGTTGGAAAAATGGGGTGAGAAGCTCATGGTTTGACTGTCACTGTAGATTCCTACCAAGAAATCATTCCTATAGAAGAAACAAGACAATTTTAAAAAATATGAATGGCTAACATATTTGCCTTTGCCTCATGTCACGGTGTAGTATGGAACCAAGTTTCGAACTACCAAAATTCATAAACCGTAAAGCGTGCATAATTCATGGATATGGGGTCACACACAACTGGACAAAAGAAGTATATTTTGGGACCTCCGTGTTAGAAAGATAATTTTTGCGCCATAATCTTGATGTTATGGATATTGAGAATAACTTTTTTGATAATGTATTTAACACAGTGATGGGTGTTAAAAACAAAACAAAAGATAATGAGAAGGCTAGACAAGACATGAAAACTTGATGTAATTGAAAAGATTTGGAGTTGAAGCCTCAACCGAATGGAAAATTACTAAAACCCTGTGCTTACACCGACTTCCCAAGAAGCTAAAGCGGTTCGTCGATGGTTAAAAGAATCGAGAATTCCCGATGATTACTCTTCAAATTTATCAAGGTGCGTTGACGCTAACACTGGGAAGTTGCATGGTATAAAAAGTCATTATTGCAACACTTTTATGCAACATTTGCTACCAATTGCGTTCGTTTCACTACCCAAACATGTGCTTAATCCACTAACTGAAATTAGTCAATTTTTTAGAGATATTTGTGTGTCATCTTTAAGATTGGATGATATCATTAAATTGGACCGAAATATTCCAATCATTCTCTGTAAGTTGCAACAAGTATTTTCTTCCTAGTATTTTTACTCCATGAAACTTCTACATGTGCATAATGCATATGAAGCATATCTTGGCGACCATTTTCAATATAGATGGATGTATCCGTTTGAAAGGTTCATGGGTGATTCCAAGCAATTCGTGAAAAGTATAGCTAGAGTTGAAGGATTAATGTGTGCACATTACTTGCATCGAGAAACATCACATTTTTGAAGTCACTATTTTAATAACATGATGTTAACTCCAAAAATCATAAGGAATCCAATAAATTTTAATGAAATAAGTCAATTCACTTTATCAGTATTCTAAGTCGTGCCTCTAGAAAGAAGGTCGTGCATTGATTGACCCAAAAAGAGATTCAATACGCACATGTTCATGTCTTGATCAACTACGTTGAAGTTAACTCATATCTTGAGTAAATATACTCCCACTCCGTTTAATTTTCTTAACAGCGTGAATATAAAACTTATTACCTTGTAACTTATACTGTGTTTCTTTTTAGGGAATTTAACACCTCTTATTTTCATAGTATCGGTGTACAAGCAACATCGCGTGACATACATGCTCAGTTTCCAGCATGGATCAAGGAGAGATTGTCATTCATTGTTGTACCGCCTCAATAAATACTCCATTTGAGAAACGTGTCTAAAGGCCCTATTCAAAGCGCAAATGAATGGCACACATACTTCGTGAACGGATATAAATTTCACACTGAGTCATGGGCTGAAGGGAAAAAACCATAAACAGTGGTGTATTTGTAAAATGAGTTACAAATGTTGATGATGAATACTTCTATGACTTTGTTAAGCATGTCTACGAGTTGATATACAATTACTTGGACTCGGAAAATTAATTTGTATTGATTTACGGTGAATGGTATGATCTAACTAGAGGAACAAAAACAGATAAAACATATGTCATTGTTGTAATTCAAATGTACCGAAGGTACAAAGAGTATGATCCTTTCATAATGTCACATATTGTTAGGTAAGTTTATTATGCTCCTTATCCTTCATTTGTACCATGTAAACGAGGGTGTTGTGTTGTAATAAAAAAAACATTGGGTCATATTGAAATTGGCGATCTAGTTGAAGATCTTGCTTACCAAGTTGATGAACTTGAACAAATTAATGATGTGATTGCAGTTGAACAAATTACAAGTTTATCGGATACAATGGTTGAGGGACATCAAGTTGATGTGTCTGTAAGGTTGGTCAAAAATAATGTGGACGAAGAGCATGAAGAGTTTGGATCTGAGGATAATATCACATCAGATAATGATAATGATATGGATGACGTACATGAAGATTTGAATAATGAATATGTATTGATGAGAAAGTGTTTTTTGTAATTTTACTTAATGAACCATCTACTGAATGTGTTAATGAATATGTATTGATGAGAATGTGTATTTAAAATTTATTATTTGTGATGATGAATATATATTATATTAATTGTATATTCTCTATAAATAGGTAAATTGTCACCCCTATCTGATAAGAGTAAGGGTAGTGGTAATGGTAAGAAGTCCCAACGCCTAAAGATAGAAATATGTCATTCACCTCCGTCAACCTAGTGTCCTCCCCCGTAGAGTCAGGTAGGTCATATGTCTATGGCCAATACTCAACCTTTTATGCCATTACTCTCCTCTCAGTATATTGTGTTCCCATTTAGATATGATATATGCCAAAACACAGCAATTTAACTCAACTACATAAGATATTAATAAAAGGAATCATGAATCTTTGCTAAAACGTAATTTTTGTATTAACACAAGAAATATCATCATATAGTCATAATTGTGAGGCTGAAAAAGAAGACAGTTACTTCAATTTCCAATCATCAAAACAATATTGACAATAATATAATAAAGTATGAACGAAATGTTCATTGACAAAAAAAATAACAAGTGTGAGAGATAATGTACAAAAATAGTACAAAATTCACACACCATATGAAGAAAAACAAATATAGTGACACAACACAACCATATTAATTAAGCGCAAACGAATCCTTTTGGAACTCCCTTTCCACAGTAATTAAGTAGGGAGCAGTCAGGGAGCACTCTTGGTTTTGAAATTTAAGGAGGGAGATTCGGATTGCTACGGGGTTGGCGCTGACCCAGCTCATTGAATTGGATAATATTTTGTTCGGGGTGGAATTAAATGATGACATTTATATGGTACGTTCGGGTTACTTAGCTCATATTTCTAGTTGCAATAATATCTTACTTGAAGACGGTAAACTTAAGGCCTTGTCTTGCATTTGGGACACATCGGTTCCTTCAAAAATTCTGATTTTTGGTTGGCGTTGCGTTAGAGATAGAATTGCAACTAGAGATCATTTGTGTAGAAAGGGAATGATTTGTATTCATAGGGAAAAAGGGTGTGTTTTTTGTTTGGCACCTGTTGAATCTTTGGATCATATTATGGTGACTTGTCCTATCATTAGGGAAGGTGGAATAAGATTTTCTTATGGGTTGGGGTAGATCGTTTTACCTCTTCGAAAACCCTGATTCATTTGGGTCAGTTTTGGGCCCTTCTTATGTGCAAAGTGTCCCCCAAAAAGATTTTGTTGTTTTAGTTGGCAATGTGTTGGTCTATATGGTGTTCTAGGAATGCTATCATTTTTAAGAATGAAGTTGTTTTATTGGGTAAAATTGTTGAGTTGGTCAAGTTTTTTTCTTAGAAATAGAATGTTATGGATTCCAAATTTTCCTCTCCTTGTAGTTTTTTATGTGGCATCAATTATTAGTTAGACTCTTGTAAACCTTAAGGGTTGTTTTATATTTGGATGAGTATCTCTTATACTCTTTTGAATGAGAATTTCGTTGCCAATAAATAAAAAAATATTTTGTGCCTCTATTAATATTGGTTCTACTCGAATCACCTAATATTTGCCAGTTTTGATTTCAGATTGAAGTATTCAATATTAACTTTAACAAAATTTTACATATAATATAAAATAAAGTAAATGTTAAATGTTATTTTTTTATAGAACTTTAAAAGATGTTAAATCTCTTGGTCCACATGTAGCCCTTTTTAAAAAACTTAAGTTAATTATTTCTTCTGCAGTTTAACCTAAAGTGAGTTTTTTTTTTTTTATGAAAAGCAAACAAAGAACATATCATGTCAAAACACCCCCGGTCTTAAAGAAGAATTTGATCAATACAAGAAATTTCACTTACATGGAATACAAAAGACTAATCAGTTAGTGAAGCTGAAAATGAAGATAAAGTTGCTTCCATTTCCAACCATCACAACAATTATTATAAAGTAATAACAACAATAATTCAAGTATGAACGGAGTGTTCATTGGCAAAAACAAATCCACACACCATATGAAGAATAACGAATATAATGACACAACACAACCTTAATAAGTAGCAGTGTCTATTTGTTAAGCGCAAACAAATCCCTTTGGAACTCCCTTTCCACAGTAATTAAGTACCAAGCTCAAATTAATTGGAAGATTAAGGTTAATCCCTAAGATATTAGCCTTAAGAGCAGTGCAGAGGCAGACAGCAGCTTCAAGATTAGCAAGACCATCAAGGAGAGAACAGCATGGTGTCTTTGGTGGCTTACCAAGTTCAACATTAATCAAACCTAATATATCAGCACACACACCAAGCTTAATTGTGTCTCTAGGACATGTTGGGTTCTTTGGATGTGAGTGGTGGTGATCTTTTGAAGGTGGTGGAGGACATGGAACATAGTTGGAGGTTACAGTAGTGAAAAAGAGGATGTTGAGGGCAAGGATTATAGCAATCTTGGAAGCCATTTGGAAGTTGGAAAATGACTTTTGGTTACTAATACTCTTAATCACTTTGGTTTGGTGTGAGTGTGGTGATGTTTGAGAGCAATAAGAGATGGCTTTTATAGGGAAGGATTGGTGAATTTGTTGGTATTTTTATGGTTTAAATTATTAGTTTATTTGGATGCCCATGTGAGTGAGCCCATTGGGTGGAAACTTGTTTTGTCATGAGCACTAGCTGGCAGATATATGCTCTATTAATTTGAGGGAATGAAGTATATTATATGGTCAAATTTGGAACTATCTCCAATGTAATTTGCAATTTGTGGTTTGTCATATTAGCTAAGATAAATCATTTCTTACGTATAATAACAAGTTGTTATTTTGAAATTTGAAGTGGTTTCAAAGTGTTTAGTTTACAACCACGGTCTATTGTTTGATGTAGTAAATTAGATAGCGCATTATCTATAATAACGATTGTATTAAACAACTTTTGTGAGATAATTTATTAGAAATGTTTTTCTTGCACTAAGCCATACACTTACACCATATATACGGACGTTGTTCATGTACGTATGAATACTATTCATGTACAAATGAATATTGTTCATGTACGGACGTTTATTTTTAATATATGGACGTGCATTAGCCAACTTCTTTACTGCATTAACCAAGTTTTTACACCGTATTAACCAAGTTTGGTGACTGCTAAAAAATATTTTTAATACTTAGATGTTGCATTAACCAACTTTATTACCGCGTTAACCAAGTTTTTTTTGGATTCCGTTATAATCCGATTATTATCCAAAATTCAAATTTTTTAATATTGAAAATTAAAAATTAAAAATTTATTTATTTATCATAAAACAGAATTTTTCTTTAAAATTCGATTATGTAATCGTAACCAAATTTATAACCAATTTTATAACTAATTTTGATTAAAATATAATTTTAATTATAAATTAAATAGTTTGAAAATGCTTATAGTTTAGTTATTAAAAATAAAGAACCATAAACAGTCTGACATTTGGTTCATTCTTTCATACAAGGCATGCTTACTTATATTCTTAAAATTTATGAATCTTCAAATCAGTCTTCTTGATATACTAAATTTTTGCATTAGAAATTTTATGTGGACAAGTAACACCAACCAATAGTAGAAAGTTGATTGCTACATCTAAAAAAAGTTATTAGTCCACCTTTATATAAATGAGATCTGGGTATGTAAAATATATTAAGATAATAAATAAATTTGAAGAGTTTTCTCGATTAATATTTGAGTTTATACTTCCGCTCAAGCTGAATTGCAAAGAATTGTGTTTGTTATATTCTAGTAAGAAGAATTTGGGAAATCTCTAACATTATTACTAGTTCAATATATATTAGTCATTCATGCATTTTCAGTCTTGAATATTGTTTCTTAATTAATATTTTTTAATAATTAAATGAAATAATATTTTACACACTATACATTATTTTATTTTAAATTTAAAATATCTCACATTTTAAGAGATAGAATTATATGTACATATTGATTAGACAATGCAGGTTTTTTTGTCTAATGGTAGGATTTAGTTCTAACTTTTATGATTTTGAAATTTTTTTGAATGATGGATTGATATGTCTAATTATCGTTTTTACTAATATTTTGATGAGTTAGATTTTACGGGATCATCCTTTATATTTTTTCTTTTTATTAATAAATTGCCTATAATAAAAATAACATAGTTGTATTTAGCTGAATAATATATTACAACTAAAATAACATCAACACATTAAACATATAACTTAATGGTTAGCACAAGCTGGCAGATCAACATGGACGAATGAATAAATATGATCTAAATATGAAACTATATTACAATAACTTATTTGTATCAAATTTGGAACTATCTGCACTATAAGTTGCACTTTGGTTCGACATATCAATTATATAATAAATGAGATCATTTCATTATGTATTATTATAAAATTTTCATTGCTTTTTCTTAACTCAAATCATTTTATTATTGAAAATGGAGTCACGGGACCTCAAGATTGTTCTTATTACTCTGTAATTGTCTCTTACAACTCAAATACCATTGTAGAATATCTTAAGTAATTGTTACAAGAATCTATGTATACATTTGCTAATTCTTGTTTTTAATTGATATAAAAAAGAAAAGAGTCGAACAAAATCATGTGCTGGTAATGTGAAAGCTGCCAGACCATTGTCACTTAGTCTGAAAAATACCAACATTTAAAACTTGATATTGATGGTAACCGGAAGTAAACTGGAAATATGGATTGACCATCCATATTTAACTCTCTTTCTTTTATCTTTCTTCTTTATTTTTTATCTTTATTTCTATTTTAATTTTCTATCACATCATGCATATCACATCTTCCATTTTCTCTATCTCTTTTTTCCCAAACTATCATGTATAGCTTTTATTCATCAAGTTTTTTTTATGGTTTTATTCATCAAGTTGAAATTGTCATTGATAATTAGGGTTGAAAATAAATTAAGTTAGGTTAAGATTTATAAGGTATTAGTCTAACTTACGATAAATTTAAAAAAGTTAAGTCTGATTTATGATCTATTATAAAAAAAAATTTATCAAGCTTGACCTTTTTAAATTTTGTTTTGATCTGAAAGTCTTTTAAAAGTTTATTTCTAATTAAGATTTTCAATTAATTAATTTTATTTAAGAAATCTTATAGACTGGCTTATATATACATATACAAATCGACATATTTAACTTTTATTCTAATATATATATGAATATGTAGCTCAGCCTATTTAATATTTTTCATATATATATATATATATATATATATATATATATATATATATATATATATATATATATATATATATATATATATATATATATATATATATGCATAAATAAGTCAACTTATTTATCTTATTTTTAATATATATGAATATATAGGTCAATCTATAAAATTTTATAAATTATTTTAATAGCCTAAGTGTCGCACCCCAAAATTTACCCTCCTAAGTTCAGGGTTTCATCTTCCGAAAACGACTTTTGGGTTTGTGGTTGTGAGGAATGATCATGAGGCATCCCTTCTTCAAGGAATACACTCTTTTGAATTTCGTCAGTGCACAAGATCAAGAATTTGTATTTCTCATAAGATCATTGCATCACTAACAGTTTCAGAACAGGATAGATCATGCGTGTGCTCCTAAAGTCAAAGTTAGGATTTTATCAAAAATTTCATCTGTTCAAGATATAATCAATTAGGGTTTGAGTCTCCACTCACCTCAATTGATCTATCTTAATTAATCATCAACATTTGATCTTCAAATTCCCAACTTTTTCTCATGATCTATCTAGAATCGACCAATTAGGGTTTTTATCGAAACTAGTGAATCAATGACTTTCTGCTCAATGGATGACCTATTTGCTTGAAGATTGATCTTAACATCTTCAATGCAACATATTAACCTAATTTATTGGTTCAAAACATTGCAAAATCCATGTTTCTTCATCAGACAAATTCTGAGTCATCTGATGGAAATTCATCTGCTCAAAAAAGTCACACTTTGACTTTTGGTCAACTTTTTCAAATCTAAATTTTTTCAATCATAAAATTATTTCAAATAATCCATCATGATCATAAAAAATCAAGAAATGTGAAAAAGTCAACAAAAAGTCAAGATTTGAATTTTTTCTAACACTTAGAAAAAATTTCAAGTGTTAAGAAACATGGTTTTTCCTTACTTTCATGGCCATTTTTCACCTAGATCCATTTTGATTCAAGAAAAACTCAAAACATGAAAGTTGTAGATCTTGTTACAAGCTTTCTAAAATATCCAAGAACTTGCAAAAACACTTTGTGTAGCTAGGGTTTTGATTTTGAAACATAAAGCTCCAAAGCCTTGAATTTTCGAAATTGTTCATCAAAACTACAAGTTAATTTGCATTTTTTCCCTTCTAGAAGCCTTGTCACCAAATAAGATAGGCTTTAAGAGAAAAAATCTGATGGAGATGGTTAGGAAAGGATAGAAACACTTGAGTTTTTTTAAGCAATGATTACAAGATTCCATTTGCATTTAATGAAGGAATATTCTTTTCTTAAGCCTTAAGCTTCCAAGTTGCAAGCTCTAAGTTTATCTTGCCTTTCCATTTCAGAATCTCTTTCCTATAAATAGAGGTTCTTACTCCATTCAAAAAGGACACCTAAAAAATAATCCAAACTTGCTTTCTCACTCATTTCTTATTTTGCAAGTTTCTAAATTTCAAAGAGGTTAGAATTCCAAATTACAAATACTGCAAGTTCTAACCAAAGGTGTCATTTAAACATCTTCTAAACATCATTTAGAAGTTGTTCGGAACTTCAAACCATCAGAAAATAAGCCAGAGTCAGTTTGCTCCAGAAATCACTTCCAAAACTCATAAAATGCAAGTTTGAGCCATAACTTCCAAACTCCAAATCCACTTGTGCTTGTTCTGATTTTTCACTTCAAACATACTCTATACAACATATAGAGATTGTCCAAACACTTAAACAGGTTCTAGAACAGCTCTATCACCATCTTCCGTTTCAAAATCAGCCATCTGCAGCTAGACTTGGGTAGGAGGGTTCAGAGACCTTCAAAGTAAGGTAAGTGATGGAACACACTCAGTAACACTCAAGGAAGCTTTTAAGATCAATAAAACGCACCTGGAAGTCCCCAGCTGGTTTCTGAAAATTCCAGCCAAAGTAAGTTTTATGCGTTTTTTGAATATCATGATACATGTGTTCTTAGCATAAAATTTGCAAAGGAAAGTATTCATATGATCATTCCTAAACTAACTGAATCCTTAATTGAAATTAAAAACAATCATGTCATGAGAAATTGGAATTTGTTCAGTTAGGTCAAGTTTGGGAATATCCAAAATTAAAGCTCATTTCTGACTTACAGCTTTAATTATTTACATGGTTAAGTTCGTTTTGAAATTCTAATTATGTTTGATGTTTGAAGTTTTTGATTTGGTTGAGAAATGAAGAAACTCGATTTCAGCCATGGACGTTAGTTTCCACGAAGAAGATGAAGTGGGAAATTCAAAAATTCAAAACTTAGCTTATAATATATATTTGTGGTTTGAGTTAAGACAATGGATGTAATAGCCACCCAAGTGGCAAGCCAGCACGCATTTAAACTTTCCTTCGCCTCAAGGTCCAGGGTTTGAATCCCCTTGGAACCGTTTTCTTAATAAAAGGGATCACAAGCTCGATGCTTGTTTTCCGAACCCCGAGGCTCGACCTCCGTACGAAGCTTCCGACTATAGAAGCTTTCCACTTACACTCTTTAGAAGCATTTCTAATGCGTCTATCCCCGAACATCTAGCTTCTACATCCCCTTCTCAACATTCCTAGAAGCCACTTCTAAGCATCTAGAAGCAACCAGCTTCTACACGCTCCAGAAGCAGCATGCTTCCACATGTCGAAAGAAGCCTCCAAAGCGCCTAGCCCAACTTAAGCCTTCGCCTAGAAGCAAGCCATGCTTCTGACCCTTTCAGAAGCACACAACTTCTGATCCTTTTCAAAACTTCATTTTTTCAAAACTCCTTCTAAACAAGGTGATTAAATGACAAGTCAAGCAAATGGCTCAGTGGAAAAACTCTTCACTTCTAAGCCAAAAGTCCAAGGTTCTAACCTCCTTAGGACCAAAAACTCTTTTTTATCACTAATTTCTCAAGTTTTTTAACAAACTTCCACATTTTCAAAAACTAATCAAAACTTCTCATTTTAAGATGATTTTTTGCACACTTGTCATTTAATATACCTATTTTATGATTATGTAAAAAAAATCCAATAAATATTTTCTTTTTGATTATATTTTTATTAAGTTAAAAATGAAACATTTTAAGTATTTTTTAATACTTTTCAAAAATGTTTTCTTTCTAATTTTCAAACTTAAATCTTTTTTTAAAAACTTCTTGTGAATATCCTTCACTTTTCAAAATCATTTTCAAAACCCCATCTAAAACACTTTCACAATTAACTTACAAACCTCGATCCAACGTCGAGTGCATTTTCAAATTTCTTTTCATAATAAAAACCCAAGTATTTAAATTGTTGGTTGCTAGACCAATTGTTTAAACACTTGTAAAAAAGTAAACTTTGAATCTTTAAATCGTTGGATGCTAGTCCAATTGTTTAAAGATTCTTAATAACGTGAACTTTGTTTCACTTCACTCTTTCATAAGAAAAACATTGGGATGATAGACGACTCGTTGAGCATTGAGCTCCTCTTGTTTCTAGTATTTGAATCGTAGGATGCTAGCCCTATTGTTCGGTACTTTTTCACCCACTTAAAATCAATTCAACTCACTCAAATCCTTTTTTCGCTCATATGCGATCATCAAACTCTTTTCTTACAAAGAGTGTGCAATAGCCATTTCAAACACGAACAAGGACTTAAGCTTTTCAAACAAACTAAACAAGTCCAGGTTCAAGCATTGAAATGTCTAATGCACGATTTTTCTTATAAGATCAACACAACCAATTTAAAACCTTTTCAAGAGGAACTATGGAGTTTTGATTTTCCCATTACACAAGGGAATACGTAGGCACACGGTTTCGAAACCGTGCCAAACTCAAAACTTGAGTCTTCAGCATCTTTGACTACATTCACTCAGAACTTCTGTCTTGAGATCTTCAGACTGGCTTCTTCAGACTGACGTATAAGAGTAACTTAACTTTAGAGCCTTCTAAAGCTTTCCTCACTACTTGTTCATCAGAACCACTGTAGCTTAGAAGTGGATCATTGTATCTTCTAATGTCTTGGCCATGCCATTCATTATAAGCATAACCTGTTTGTTTATTCTTAAAAATACAACATACATTAGAGTAACAAAATTGTTCACTCAAACATACTCTTTTTATCATTAAAACTCAAAGACATAATTGTCGAACCAAATCTTGTTCTAACAAGAAGATTTCAAGTGCACAATGACACGGGAATTTGAGATGGAATATTTGGGCTTAATGAGATTTTTTCTTGGTCTAGAGGTTCAACAAGAAGAAACATGAATCTTTATTTCACATGAGAAATATGCAAAAGAAATCTTGAAAAAATATAAGATCGAAAATTGTAATAAAATTTCGACACCAATGGAACTAGGTGCAAATATCGAAGCTTGGTATGAAGTATTCGCTATCCACATGTAAAAGGCCAGATCTTTCACTAAGGTAAAATAGTACACTTTCTATTTTTCGCGTCATGGACCATTAACGACTTTCCAACATATGGCATGTTGTCTGGTTGGGTTACGCATGGAAAAATGGGTTATCCATATTACATGGGATACATCAAGGTTTTATGTTGGAAAAATGGGGTGAGAAGCTCATGGTTTGACTGTCACTGTAGATTCCTACCAAGAAATCATTCCTATAGAAGAAACAAGACAATTTTAAAAAAAAATATGAATGGCTAACATATTTGCCTTTGCCTCGACTGTCACCAGGTGTAGTATGGAACCAAGTTTCTGAACTACCAAAATTCACAAATACTGGTAAAGCGTGTATAATTCATGGATATGGGGTCACACACAACTGGACAAAAAGAAGTATATTTTGGGACCTCCCGTGTTAGAAAGATAATTTGTTGCGCCATAATCTTGATGTTATGGATATTGAGAATAACTTTTTTGATAATGTATTTAACACAGTGATGGGTGTTAAAAACAAAACAAAAGATAATGAGAAGGCTAGACAAGACATGAAAACTTGATGTAATTGAAAAGATTTGGAGTTGAAGCCTCAACCGAATGGAAAATTACTAAAACCCAAGGCTTGTTACAGTCTGACTTCCCAAGAAGCTAAAGCGGTTCGTCAATGGTTAAAAGAATCGAGAATTCCCGATGATTACTCTTCAAATTTATCAAGGTGTGTTGACGCTAACACTGGGAAGTTGCATGGTATAAAAAGTCATTATTGCAACACTTTTATGCAACATTTGCTACCAATTGCGTTCGTTTCACTACCCAAACATGTGCTTAATCCACTAACTGAAATTAGTCAATTTTTTAGAGATATTTGTGTGTCATCTTTAAGATTGGATGATATCATTAAATTGGACCGAAATATTCCAATCATTCTCTGTAAGTTGCAACAAGTATTTTCTTCCTAGTATTTTTACTCCATGAAACTTCTACATGTGCATAATGCATATGAAGCATATCTTGGCGACCATTTTCAATATAGATGGATGTATCCGTTTGAAAGGTTCATGGGTGATTCCAAGCAATTCGTGAAAAGTATAGCTAGAGTTGAAGGATTAATGTGTGCACATTACTTGCATCGAGAAACATCACATTTTTGAAGTCACTATTTTAATAACATGATGTTAACTCCAAAAATCATAAGGAATCCAATAAATTTTAATGAAATAAGTCAATTCACTTTATCAGTATTCTAAGTCGTGCCTCTAGAAAGAAGGTCGTGCATTGATTGACCCAAAAGAGATTCAATACGCACATGTTCATGTCTTGATCAACTACGTTGAAGTTAACTCATATCTTGAGTAAATATACTCCCACTCCGTTTAATTTTCTTAACAGCGTGAATATAAAACTTATTACCTTGTAACTTATACTGTGTTTCTTTTTAGGGAATTTAACACCTCTTATTTTCATAGTATCGGTGTACAAGCAACATCGCGTGACATACATGCTCAGTTTCCAGCATGGATCAAGGAGAGATTGTCATTCATTGTTGTACCGCCTCAATAAATACTCCATTTGAGAAACGTGTCTAAAGGCCCTATTCAAAGCGCAAATGAATGGCACACATACTTCGTGAACGGATATAAATTTCACACTGAGTCATGGGCTGAAGGGAAAAAACCATAAACAGTGGTGTATTTGTAAAATGAGTTACAAATGTTGGTGATGAATACTTCTATGACTTTGTTAAGCATGTCTACGAGTTGATATACAATTACTTGGACTCGGAAAATTAATTTGTATTGATTTACGGTGAATGGTATGATCTAACTAGAGGAACAAAAATAGATAAAACATATGTCATTGTTGTAATTCAAATGTACCAAAGGTACAAAGAGTATGATCCTTTCATAATGTCACATATTGTTAGGTAAGTTTATTATGCTCCTTATCCTTCATTTGTACCATGTAAACGAGGGTGTTGTGTTGTAATAAAAAAAACATTGGGTCATATTGAAATTGGCGATCTAGTTGAAGATCTTGCTTACCAAGTTGATGAACTTGAACAAATTAAAGATGTGATTGCAGTTGAACAAATTACAAGTTTATCGGATACAATGGTTGAGGGACATCAAGTTGATGTGTCTGTAAGGTTGGTCAAAAATAATGTGGACGGAGAGCATGAAGAGTTTGGATCTGAGGATAATATCACATCAGATAATGATAATGATATGGATGACGTACATGAAGATTTGAATAATGAATATGTATTGATGAGAAAGTGTTTTTTGTAATTTTACTTAATGAACCATCTACTGAATGTGTTAATGAATATGTATTGATGAGAATGTGTATTTAAAATTTATTACTTGTGATGATGAATATATATTATATTAATTGTATATTCTCTATAAATAGGTAAATTGTCACCCCTATCTGATAAGAGTAAGGGTAGTGGTAATGGTAAGAAGTCCCAACGCCTAAAGATATTAATATGTCATTCACCTCCGTCAACCTTGTGTCCTCCCCCGCAGAGTCAGGTAGGTCATATGTCTATGGCCAGTACTCAACCTTTTATGCCATTACTCTCCTCTCAGTATATTGTGTTCCCATTTGGATATGATATATGCCAAAACACAGCAATTTAACTCAACTACATAAGATATTAATAAAAGGAATCATGAATCTTTGCTTAAACGTAATTTTTGTATTAACACAAGAAATATCATCATATAGTCATAATTGTGAGGCTGAAAAAGAAGACAGTTACTTCAATTTCCAATCATCAAAACAATATTGACAATAATATAATAAAGTATGAACGAAATGTTCATTGACAAAAAAAAATAACAAGTGTGAGAGATAATGTACAAAAATAGTACAAAATTCACACACCATATGAAGAAAAACAAATATAGTGACACAACACAACCATATTAATTAAGCGCAAACGAATCCTTTTGGAACTCCCTTTCCACAGTAATTAACTAGGGAGCAGTCAGGGAGCAGTCTTGGTTTTGAAATTTAAGGAGGGAGATTCGGATTGCTACGGGGTTGGCGCTGACCCAGCTCATTGAATTGGATAACATTTTGTTCGGGGTGGAATTAAATGATGACATTTATATGGTACGTTCGGGTTACTTAGCTCATATTTCTAGTTGCAATAATATCTTACTTGAAGACGGTAAACTTAAGGCCTTGTCTTGCATTTGGGACACATCGGTTCCTTCAAAAATTCTGATTTTTGGTTGGCGTTGCGTTAGAGATAGAATTGCAACTAGAGATCATTTGTGTAGAAAGGGAATAATTTGTATTCATAGGGAAAAAGGGTGTGTTTTTTGTTTGACACCTGTTGAATCTTTGGATCATATTATGGTGACTTGTCCTATCATTAGGGAAGGTGGAATAAGATTTTCTTATGGGTTGGGGTAGATCGTTTTACCTCTTCGAAAACCCTGATTCATTTGGGTCAGTTTTGGGCCCTTTTTATGTGCAAAGTGTCCCCCAAAAAGATTTTGTTGTTCTAGTTGGAAATGTGTTGGTCTATATGGTGTTCTAGGAATGTTATCATTTTTAAGAATGAAGTTGTTTTAGTGGGTAAAATTGTTGAGTTGGTCAAGTTTTTTTCTTAGAAATAGAATGTTATGGATTCCAAATTTTCCTCTCCTTGTAGTTTTTTTATGTGGCATCAATTATTAGTTAGACTCTTGTAAACCTTAAGGGTTGTTTTATATTTGGATGAGTATCTCTTATACTCTTTTGAATGAGAATTTCGTTGCCAATAAATAAAAAAATATTTTGTGCCTCTATTAATATTGGTTCTACTCGAATCACCTAATATTTGCCAGTTTTGATTTCAGATTGAAGTATTCAATATTAACTTTAACAAAATTTTACATATAATATAAAATAAAGTAAATGTTAAATGTTATTTTTTTATAGAACTTTAAAAGATGTTAAATCTCTTGGTCCACATGTAGCCCTTTTAAAAAAAAACTTAAGTTAATTATTTCTTCTGCAATTTAACCTAAAGTGAGTTTTTTTTTTTTTATGAAAAGCAAACAAAGAACATATCATGTCAAAACACCCCCGGTCTTAAAGAAGAATTTGATCAATACAAGAAATTTCACTTACATGGAATACAAAAGACTAATCAGTAGTGAAGCTGAAAATGAAGATAAAGTTGCTTCCATTTCCAACCATCACAACAATTATTATAAAGTAATAACAACAATAAATCAAGTATGAACGGAGTGTTCATTGGCAAAAACAAATCCACACACCATATGAAGAATAACGAATATAATGACACAACACAACCTTAATAAGTAGCAGTGTCTATTTGTTAAGCGCAAACAAATCCCTTTGGAACTCCCTTTCCACAGTAATTAAGTACCAAGCTCAAATTAATTGGAAGATTAAGGTTAATCCCTAAGATATTAGCCTTAAGAGCAGTGCAGAGGCAGACAGCAGCTTCAAGATTAGCAAGACCATCAAGGAGAGAACAGCATGGTGTCTTTGGTGGCTTACCAAGTTCAACATTAATCAAACCTAATATATCAGCACACACACCAAGCTTAATTGTGTCTCTAGGACATGTTGGGTTCTTTGGATGTGAGTGGTGGTGATCTTTTGAAGGTGGTGGAGGACATGGAACATAGTTGGAGGTTACAGCAGTGAAAAAGAGGATGTTGAGGGCAAGGATTATAGCAATCTTGGAAGCCATTTGGAAGTTGGAAAATGACTTTTGGTTACTAATACTCTTAATCACTTTGGTTTGGTGTGAGTGTGGTGCTGTTTGAGAGGGGTTTTATAGGGATAGGATTGGTGAGTTTCTTTGCTTTATTTAGAATTTAAATTATTGTATGATAAGTGAGTTAAAAGACTTAATATTGTTTAAAAAAACTGAAGGTCCATTAAAATATAAATGAGAGGTTTATAAATTATACTTTAAAAAATTTAGATTAACATATGGTTTGCTCTCTCGTTAGTATAGTTGTTATTTAAACTCTCTTTGTTATCGAATATTTTTACCAAAGTTGATCGTTAAACTTAAAATTGAATTACATATAAAATATCTTCTTTAAAATGGAGGTCGCGTGGTGTCATGTTGATAGTAAGTGGCAGCAATGACACAAATATATGTGGATGGTAAAATTAACGATGACACAAGTGCACGTGAATAGTAAAAATTTTGTTTTAGAGAAAGTATGTAAGTCATTTAAATTATTTTGTAGCAATTGAGTTAGAAATCTCATAATACTTTAAAAGAAATTAAAGATTGAGTAATATACAAGTAAGAGGATTTATAAATTTAATATTTTAAAATTTTATATAAAAGTGAGATATTTTTCTTATTTGTATGGTTGCTCCTGCCATTTATATTTTTACAATCGCATATTTACATATTTATATATCTATATTAGGTTGATGCAACACACCACTTTCTCTTTTCACAAATTTCGAGAAAGAGTATTATTTATACGGGACACATTTTTTATAAGAGACACGTTATATAATCATTTAAAACTTTAAGAAGATAAGTGTGTGAATTATCGCACTTATAAAGTGTTTAATCTTTTTTTTTTTAATCTATGTGAAATCTTTTCCTAACAGTTGATTTTTAACAAAACTCACAATGAGACATATACTATTTAATTATTTTGGAGTTTTTAAAATATTGACCAAACTATCTACTTTGAAGGGATGCCTTCTTTATATGGTGTGTGGTGTACAAAATATTCGGTTGTGAGAATTAAATCTATAATTCAACTTATTCATTTGAAATATTCGGATAGAATTGAATGGTTATTAATTGATTTAGTGTTCAATAATTTTGGATATTCATTCATATAATCTGGATATAATTAAATAGTTATTAACTGGTTAAATTTTTTTGGATTCCGTTATAATCCGATTATTATCCAAAATTTAAATTTTTTAATATTGAAAATTAAAAATTAAAAATTTATTTATTTATCATAAAACAGAATTTTTCTTTAAAATTCGATTATGTAATCGTAACCAAATTTATAACCAATTTTATAACTAATTTTGATTAAAATATAATTTTAGTTATAAATTAAATAGTTTGAAAATGCTTATAGTTTAGTTATTAAAAATAAAGAACCATAAACAGTCTGACATTTGGTTCATTCTTTCATACAAGGCATGCTTACTTATATTCTTAAAATTTATGAATCTTCAAATCAGTCTTCTTAATATACTAAATTTTTGCATTAGAAATTTTATGTGGACAAGTAACACCAACCAATAGTAGAAAGTTGATTGCTACATCTAAAAAAAGTTATTAGTCCACCTTTATATAAATGAGATCTGGGTATGTGAAATATATTAAGATAATAAATAAATTTGAAGAGTTTTCTCGATTAATATTTGAGTTTATACTTCCGCTCAAGCTGAATTGCAAAGAATTGTGTTTGTTATATTCTAGTAAGAAGAATTTGGGAAATCTCTAACATTATTACTAGTTCAATATATATTAGTCATTCATGCATTTTCAGTCTTGAATATTGTTTCTTAATTAATATTTTTTTAATAATTAAATGAAATAATATTTTACACACTATACATTATTTTATTTTAAATTTAAAATATCTCACATTTTAAGAGATAGAATTATATGTACATATTGATTAGACAATGCAGGTTTTTTTGTCTAATGGTAGGATTTAGTTCTAACTTTTATGATTTTGAAATTTTTTTGAATGATGGATTGATATGTCTAATTATCGTTTTTACTAATATTTTGATGAGTTAGATTTTACGGGATCATCCTTTATATTTTTTCTTTTTATTAATAAATTGCCTATAATAAAAATAACATAGTTGTATTTAGCTGAATAATATATTACAACTAAAATAACATCAACACATTAAACATATAACTTAATGGTTAGCACAAGCTGGCAGATCAACATGGACGAATGAATAAATATGATCTAAATATGAAACTATATTACAATAACTTATTTGTATCAAATTTGGAACTATCTGCACTATAAGTTGCACTTTGGTTCGACATATCAATTATATAATAAATGAGATCATTTCATTATGTATTATTATAAAATTTTCATTGCTTTTTCTTAACTCAAATCATTTTATTATTGAAAATGGAGTCACGGGACCTCAAGATTGTTCTTATTACTCTGTAATTGTCTCTTACAACTCAAATACCATTGTAGAATATCTTAAGTAATTGTTACAAGAATCTATGTATACATTTGCTAATTCTTGTTTTTAATTGATATAAAAAAGAAAAGAGTCGAACAAAATCATGTGCTGGTAATGTGAAAGCTGCCAGACCATTGTCACTTAGTCTGAAAAATACCAACATTTAAAACTTGATATTGATGGTAACCGGAAGTAAACTGGAAATATGGATTGACCATCCATATTTAACTCTCTTTCTTTTATCTTTCTTCTTTATTTTTTATCTTTATTTCTATTTTAATTTTCTATCACATCATGCATATCACATCTTCCATTTTCTCTATCTCTTTTTTCCCAAACTATCATGTATAGCTTTTATTCATCAAGTTTTTTTTATGGTTTTATTCATCAAGTTGAAATTGTCATTGATAATTAGGGTTGAAAATAAATTAAGTTAGGTTAAGATTTATAAGGTATTAGTCTAACTTACGATAAATTTAAAAAAGTTAAGTCTGATTTATGATCTATTATAAATAAAAAATTTATCAAGCTTGACCTTTTTAAATTTTATTTTGATCTGAAAGTCTTTTAAAAGTTTATTTCTAATTAAGATTTTCAATTAATTAATTTTATTTAAGAAATCTTATAGACTGGCTTATGTATACATATACAAATCGACATATTTAACTTTTATTCTAATATATATGAATATGTAGCTCACCTATTTAATATTTTTTATATATATATATATATATATATATATATATATATATATATATATATATATATATATATATATATATATATATATGCATAAATAAATCAACTTATTTATCTTATTTTTAATATATATGAAAATATAGGTCAATCTATAAAATTTTATAAATTATTTTAATAGCCTAAGTGTCGCACCCCAAAATTTACCCTCCTAAGTTCAGGGTTTCATCTTTCGAAAACGACTTTTGAGTTTGTGGTTGTGAGGAATGATCATGAGGCATCCCTTCTTCAAGGAATACACTCTTTTGAATTTCGTCAGTGCACAAGATCAAGAATTTGTATTTCTCATAAGATCATTGCATCACTAACAGTTTCAGAACAGGATAGATCGTGCGTGTGCTCCTAAAGTCAAAGTTAGGATTTTATCAAAAATTTCATCTCTTCAAGATATAATCAATTAGGGTTTGAGTCTCCACTCACCTCAATTGATCTATCTTAATTAATCATCAACATTTGATCTTCAAATTTCCAACTTTTTCTCATGATCTATCTAGAATCGACCAATTAGGGTTTTTATCGAAACTAGTGAATCATTGACTTTCTGCTCAATGGATGACCTATTTGCTTGAAGATTGATCTTAACATCTTCAATGCAACATATTAACCTAATTTATTGGTTCAAAACATTGCAAAATCCATGTTTCTTCATCAGACAAATTCTGAGTCATCTGATGGAAATTCATCTGCTCAAAAAAGTCACACTTTGACTTTTGGTCAACTTTTTCAAATCTAAATTTTTTCAATCATAAAATCATTTCAAATAATCCATCATGATCATAAAAAAATCAAGAAATGTGAAAAAGTCAACAAAAAGTCAAGATTTGAATTTTTTCTAACACTTAGAAAAAATTTCAAGTGTTAAGAAACATGGTTTTTCCTTACTTTCATGGCCATTTTTCACCTAGATCCATTTTGATTCAAGAAAAACTCAAAACATGAAAGTTGTAGATCTTGTTACAAGCTTTCTAAAATATCCAAGAACTTGCAAAAACACTTTGAGTAGCTAGGGTTTTGATTTTGAAACATAAAGCTCCAAAGCCTTGAATTTTCGAAATTGTTCATCAAAACTACAAGTTAATTTGCATTTTTTTCCCTTCTAGAAGCCTTGTCACCAAATAAGATAGGCTTTAAGAGAAAAAATCTGATGGAGATGGTTAGGAAAGGATAGAAACACTTGAGTTTTTTTAAGCAATGATTACAAGATTCCATTTGCATTTAATGAAGGAATATTCTTTTCTTAAGCCTTAAGCTTCCAAGTTGCAAGCTCTAAGTTTATCTTGCCTTTCCATTTCAGAATCCCTTGCCTATAAATAGAGGTTCTTACTCCATTCAAAAAGGACACCTAAAAAATAATCCAAACTTGCTTTCTCACTCATTTCTTATTTTGCAAGTTTCTAAATTTCAAAGAGGTTAGAATTCCAAATTACAAATACTGCAAGTTCTAACCAAAGGTGTCATTTAAACATCTTCTAAACATCATTTAGAAGTTGTTCGGAACTTCAAACCATCAGAAAATAAGCCAGAGTCAGTTTGCTCCAGAAATCACTTCCAAAACTCATAAAATGCAAGTTTGAGCCATAACTTCCAAACTCCAAATCCACTTGTGCTTGTTCTGATTTTTCACTTCAAACATACTCTATACAACATATAGAGATTGTCCAAACACTTAAACAGGTTCTAGAACAGCTCTATCACCATCTTCCGTTTCAAAATCAGACATCTGCAGCTAGACTTGGGTAGGAGGGTTCAGAGACCTTCAAAGTAAGGTAAGTGATGGAACACACTCAGTAACACTCAAGGAAGCTTTTAAGATCAATAAAACGCACCTGGAAGTCCCCAGCTGGTTTCTGAAAATTCCAGCCAAAGTAAGTTTTATGCGTTTTTTGAATATCATGATACATGTGTTCTTAGCATAAAATTTGCAAAGGAAAGTATTCATATGATCATTCCTAAACTAACTGAATCCTTAATTGAAATTAAAAACAATCATGTCATGAGAAATTGGAATCTGTTCAGTTAGGTCAAGTTTGGGAATATCCAAAATTAAAGCTCATTTCTGACTTACAGCTTTAATTATTTACATGGTTAAGTTCGTTTTGAAATTCTAATTATGTTTGATGTTTGAAGTTTTTGATTTGGTTGAGAAATGAAGAAACTCGATTTCAGCCATGGACGTTAGTTTCCACGAAGAAGATGAAGTGGGAAATTCAAAAATTCAAAACTTAGCTTATAATATATATTTGTGGTTCGAGTTAAGACAATGGATGTAATAGCCACCCCAGTGGCAAGCCAGCACGCATTTAAACTTTCCTTCGCCTCAAGGTCTAGGGTTTGAATCCCCTTGGAACCTTTTTTTTAATAAAAGGGATCACAAGCTTCTGATTCTTGTTTCTCCAGAACCCCTGAGGCTCAGCCTCCAGAAGTACTTCTGAAGCTTCTGACTATAGAAGCTTTCCACTTCTACACTCTTTAGAAGCATTTCTAATGCTTCTATCCCCAGAAGCATCTAGCTTCTACCCCCAGAAGCATCAAGCTTCTCAACATTCCTAGAAGCAGCCAGCTTCTAAGCATCTAGAAGCAACCAGCTTCTACACGCTCCAGAAGCAGCATGCTTCCATACGTCTCCAGAAGCAGCAAGGCTTCAAAGCGCTTCCAGAAGCAGCCAGCTTCTAAGCCTTCTGCCTCCAGAAGCAAGCCATGCTTCTGACCCTTTCAGAAGCACACAACTTCTGATCCTTTTCAAAACTTCATTTTTTCAAAACTCCTTCTAAACAAGGTGATTAAATGACAAGTCAAGCAAATGGCTCAGTGGAAAAACTCTTCACTTCTAAGCCAAAAGTCCAAGGTTCTAACCTCCTTAGGACCAAAAACTCTTTTTTATCACTAATTTCTCAAGTTTTTTAACAAACTTCCACATTTTCAAAAACTAATCAAAACTTCTCATTTTAAGATGATTTTTTGCACACTTGTCATTTAATATACCTATTTTATGATTATGTAAAAAAAAATCCAATAAATATTTTCTTTTTGATTATATTTTTATTAAGTTAAAAATGAAACATTTTAAGTATTTTTTAATACTTTTCAAAAATGTTTTCTTTCTAATTTTCAAACTTAAATCTTTTTTTAAAAACTTCTTGTGAATATCCTTCACTTTTCAAAATCATTTTCAAAACCCCATCTAAAACACTTTCACAATTAACTTACAAACCTCGATCCAACGTCGAGTGCATTTTCAAATTTCTTTTCATAATAAAAACCCAAGTATTTAAATTGTTGGTTGCTAGACCAATTGTTTAAACACTTGTAAAAAAGTAAACTTTGAATCTTTAAATCGTTGGATGCTAGTCCAATTGTTTAAAGATTCTTAATAACGTGAACTTTGTTTCACTTCACTCTTTCATAAGAAAAACTTTGGGATGATAGACGACTCGTTGAGCATTGAGCTCCTCTTGTGTCTAGTATTTGAATCGTAGGATGCTAGTCCTATTGTTCGGTACTTTTTCACCCACTTAAAATCAATTCAACTCACTCAAATCCTTTTTTCGCTCATATGCGATCATCAAACTTTTTCAAAGAGTGCAATAGCCATTTCAAACACGAACAAGGACTTAAGCTTTTCAAACAAACTAAACAAGTCCAGGTTCAAGCATTGAAATGTCTAATGCACGATTTTTCTTATAAGATCAACACAACCAATTTAAAACCTTTTCAAGAGGAACTATGGAGTTTTGATTTTCCCATTGCACAAGGGAGTACGTAGGCACACGGTTTCGAAACCGTGCCAAACTCAAATTAATAATAAATAAACCCCGGTTCTTTTATTTCTTGATCATAACTTAGAAATTAGCAATTTAACACACACAAACACTTAGAACTAAATGGGTCCCATCGAGTACGATGGATGTAAGGGGTGCTAATACCTTCCCCTTACATAACCGACTCCCGATTCCATGTTTTTGGTCACGTAGACCGCCTTATCCGCATGTGTGGGGTTTTATCTTATTTTTCCGTTCTTTTTAGAACAAATAAAATTAGGTGGCGACTTTATTGTTTTTAAAAACAACCGATGAAAAAAACCAGTCATCATACTAAGTTTATTCTATTTAATTATATAGACTATTAAAAAAAGTTTAAACATAATTATTTTTTATTAAATAGGCTTAATCTGATCTTAAATAGACTAGATTGTAAATTCCTATGGATCAAACCTTATACACAATTTAAAATACACCTTAACTTTGTCTTTTTTTCATCATCATCACACACAATGATCACAATCACAAAATGATCACAAACTCTGGAGTTAACATTTTAGAAAATTTTACTCCTATAATATCTTTAATCTCATTATACTCAATATTCCTCCATATATTTATCCAATTTAAAAAAAAAAATCATGTCGAATTCTTAAAATCAATTGATGTGTGCAATCAACACCAAAACACGAGTTAAAATAGACATGTCAATTCAATTGGCGTGACCTCTTTAAAATTTAAAGGGTGCACCAATTAATTAAATTTATATATTAAAATGTTATTATAGAATATTTTATATTCTGATTTAATAAAACGCGTCAAGTGAATTAAAGTGTATTTATGATAAAAGTTTGTATAAATAAATGTGTCATATGAACTATTTGCGTCACACCTTTTTTCAATTTCGTCTAAATCTTTTATTTAACATGTGTATTTATGAAATATTTTTTATTCGTGAACCAAACTTACGATGAAGATCTATTTTTGGTGTAACTAAAATTTTGAGCAACTTAAGACTAACGTAAATCTTTGGTTACTCTGAGAGATTAAAGAAGATGAAAAATTTAAATAATAGACAAATTTGTTTCATACATATCTATAACATATGACACTGATGATAACCAGTGTCGTTGGTTGTCACTTAAAAATGTTAATCATGTTAGGGATATGATGTTCGAAACAAATGATATTGTTTTGATTGTTGTATGCTATTAAATATTTTACAGTGTTAAGTATTTTTATTTGTTATTTGTGTTGTTTTAGTTGTGTTGGTGTTCGTTTTTGTTGTAACTAAAAGTTGTTATTAATATTAAATTTGAAGTTTACAAAAAAATTTAACTGCAAAATTAATTATCATCTAGAGTTTGTTCCAACAATTAGACAATATTTTCGTGTGTTATCGGTAAGACGATAAATACCATACTTTCTTTCAATTTTGTCAGTCGTATTCATTTTGGCTCTAATACTTGTGTTGGTAGGACAACTTTTTTTTATTTCTTCTTATATTTTTGTTGTGGCAAAGTACTTCCCCTTAATATGTAGGCCAATATTCATCCTTGACTACCACTAGAAATCTATTATTGTAGACACCAAATATATTTACAACCTTGTAAATTTCGGATAGATGTAAGAATGTGTTTTGGTGAACACTGAACATGTCGCAATAACGTGGGCGCAAAAAAGACTGAAAGATTGAAACATTCCACAATTGCCTTAACGTTTATGTGGTTAGACTCAATAATATATCATTGACCTCTCATCATTATGGTCCATTGTCTCTTAGATGTTAAAGCAGTAATTTTGACGGTTAAATCTGTTGAGAATCAAGTGTGAGGAAGAAGTCCCATATTGGTTAGAAAAGGGAAGAATTAACACTTTCTAAGTGAGAGAACCCACACATCTATCACCTTAAGGTTTTAGGTGGATATGTGGTGTTCCTCTCACAAAAAGTGTGTCCCAAGTAAATGCTCCCTCCTCGGAATTCCCCCTAACAGTGGTATCAGAGTCTGGTTTCGAGAAAGGGACCGACTAATGATAACACAAAAATGTATCACATATTTGGCTTGATTTACATAGATTATGTCTCTATTTTATTTTAATTATGTTGCTTTATGTTGGTATTATGCTGGTATTTTCTATGTTTTCAAGAATTTAATTTTTACAAGGCTTGCTTGAGAAAAGAAGTAAAAATGGAGAGATATGAAGAAAAAAAGCTCAAAATATGAAACAAATACAAAAAGCTCATGAAACAAAACACAAAAGCCCATTAGCCAAGGAAGTGAGCGTGTGGCACACCATGCAAGACAATGTGACGACCATCACACCCCCTCATAGCAACTGTACCGATCGGCACGCCCTTCACCATGGCCCACCATGTCTCTTTCTTACTTGTGACGAACATCACACTTTTGAAGGAGAGATTTTCTCCTTGTGGTGAACGGCACGGAAGGTTGGTACATGAAGCTCTATATTTTCTTCAACCATCCTATATTCTCTCATTAGCCAAGTCTCTCGCAATACTCTCTCCATGAGGCAATTACTCCTATTTTCTCTCCACTGAAGCAGTATAAAAGAAAAAGCAGTTTACCATAAAAAAGATCTATCTCTCTCTCTCTTCCTTTCTCGTCCATTTATTCCAATTTTTGCCAAGAGTATTTTTCATAGTTATGTTTTAGGCAGAAAACTACGTTTGGCGAAGTGGTAGTTTCTCACATCGAGGAACTACCACACCATTAGTTTTAGGTGTTGTTTTCTTTTATCTAAATTTTGTATCTGATTTATCAAGCATGTTGGCATATTCTAAATTCAGTTCCTGTTGATGTACGCGAAGTTTATTTTAGAAGTTAATTTCAGTTTCGTTTATTTCTGCTCTTACAGGTTTCTCTTTATCGCATTTCTTATTTGCATCGTTTCATTTGTTTAATTTAATTACCATGATATTCTTAATTGCGATTGTTATGTTTAGTTTGTTTACACTTGATTACATGTTTAGCTAAATAATTTAGAGTCCGGTGTATCCTCCCGTTGTTACCGACGGACTCGATAGAAAATAATAGGTGCAAACTTATGATTAAAATTCTATTTTGGTTTTAATTTCCAAGACTAATTTAAATAGCTTTGTCACGAGAGTGAGAGGTTATTTAATACGGTTTTGTCACAAGAGTGAGAAATCAATTAAGGTTAGAGTCGGCACTGTGAGAGCGTGGAATCGAACTGGATAGTGGAAATTAGGCAACAAATCTAAATACAGCGAGAACGCTTTAGATGCGTTTAGGATATTATTGGCTTTCAAAATATATTTCTTAGTTACCAGGCGAGCGAGAGCAAAATCTTGGGATTAGGAAGTATGGCTTTAGTTAATACCCCGAGAGCGTGAGGTGGAGTCTTTAAGTTGGTATATTCTACAGAACTAAGTTATAGTCGTAATTAGTACCCGTTTTCTATAAGTCATTCAGGAACGCGGAAATCATATCCTGACCTCGATTTAGTATTATTTGCAGAGTTCATTTATTTCAGTTTTAGTTCTTAGTTTCCCAGAAATTAAATATTCATTAGCCTTAGCTTTACAAAGCAACGATAGATTACAATAGGTTGACATTGGTCTTTGTTGTTCGACAATCTTTTATATTACTTCAATATTTTTGTGCACTTGCGGAATTTACCGATCAAGTTCTTGGTGTCGTTGTCGGGGACCAACAGTCAATATTGTTAGTCTGTTATTACACCGTATAGACTAAGACACTCTTATTTCTATAATTATGTATCAACCAAACTATTTCTACAACTCTCATTCTCATTATTTCGAGGAATCACAAGAATCCCGTAAATCCGACCTCGAAATACTTATGGAGAAATTCAATGCGTCACCAACTCACTCTCACCCAAATTACCTCTACAACTACCAATACCATCATTTTGAGGAGTCGCAAGAATACCAAATATCTGATCTCGAAAAATCATTGGAGGATTACAATGCGATGCTAACTTATCCTCAACCAAATTTCCTTTAGAATCAATACGCCCAATATTTTGAGGAGTCGCAAGAATACCAGAATTCCACTCTCGACGCATTAATGGAGGATATGACTACGACACCAACTCACTCTAGACTAGAAACAATGAAGATTGAGCACTTTGTGGAGACACAAAATGCGACGCTAACTCCCTTTGAGGAACCGCAAGAATCCTATAATTTCAACCTCGAAACATCAATGGAGGATTTCGATGCAATGTTAACTCACTATAGGCTAGAATATACAACAGAGCAATTTGTATAGACACAAATTATCCATAATGAAGAGTTAAGAAAACAAAGTCTTGACAATAATGAAACTCTTAGGCAGCTGAACAATGCGGTTGAGTCCCTAGTGACTCATAACGATGCATTAGAGGCCCAAATCTCCATGCTTTCACAAACACCTCTAGGACCCTCCCCTGAGGAGAATGTGTATGTTGTAACAACCAGTAGCGAAAAACAAATTGAAAATCCTAAGGAGAGTGATAATAAGGTTGAAGAGAGTAATAGTGAGGTTGAGGAGAGTTCTGGTGAGAAAAGAGTAGAGATTGAGAAAAATCCACCAACATCATCCGAAAGGGAGGTTGTAGAAGAGGTAGAGAAGGAAGCACGTATTGTTGTTCCTCCTCCTTATACCCCACTGATTCCTTTCCCACAAAGTTTTGTGGAAGCTCAGGTAGACTTCCAATCCAAAATGTATGTGGATGTATTGAAAAATACCCACACCAATGCACCTTCGTCTGAGGTCCTATATAAAAGGAGAAAATTTAAGGACCATGAAACTAGGGAAACCATCAGCATTAAGAAGGGAAGATTAACATTTGTGATGGTGGATGAAATAGCTAAGCCTAGACTTAAAAATTTGATACTTAGGATAGACCCAGAACCACCATCACAAGTCCAAAAGAATGAACCACCCCACAGAAGAGAGAAAAGAAAAGGTGAGGGATATATGAAATGGCTTGATAAGTGGCCATGAAAACCGAAGATTATTAAAAGTTCGATCGAGGATTCATTCTCGAGAGAACCACCATGATTTCTTGCACTCTTGAGCCGTCGAGCTATTGACGTTAACCAAAGTGCTGCGTGGGAGGCAACCCACGGGTTTTCAATTTAATGTTTTCCTTTTACTGTTTGAACTTGCAGAAAATAAAGATATGGATCGCTTATCACGTCTCGGCCATATCGAGGCGAAAAATCTATAGCTGATCATCTCAAAAATGAGCTGGTGCCAACGGACATTCCTATGAATATTGCTGCTGGTGGTGACACCGATGATGAGTATGGTACTTCCTCTGAAAATGAACAATATGATGAGCGGCTTCAGGAACGAGAAGTTTTAGCAAATTTAGATATCTCATAGTACAAGGCGTCGGATTAGAAGTGGTCAACAAAGACATGATCAACAAGGGAATGATCAGAGCAAAAATTGGTCGTTGTAGTACGCAATGTCGTTCATTCAGGTTCTATTTTTTCTCTTTCCATGTTTCGTCGAAACATTGAGGACAATGTTTGGGTTAAGTGTGGGGGAACTTTACCGCCTTTATTTATCGTTTTTAGTTTGATTTATTGCTTTATAGTTTATTTGATGTTATTAGGAATTTATTTATTTTAAGTATTTTGTTGAGCAATTGCATGTGTTGTCGAGTCTATGTACGTGATTTTCAGTAGCTATTGAATTTCCCCAAAATTTTAAATTTTTAACCTCCAACAAAAAAAATTCTTTTTGATGCATGACGCATACACTCTGAAAGTATATAAGTTGTCACTTTAGGCTATATTAGAGAGACTTGGAAAAGCTTTGACAAAATCGATATCGTTTTGGCACCCCAAACCCCCTAAGTATGTGAACCAATTGGAATACCTATTATGCCGAAATCTTAAGTTTTAGTTTTAGATCATCCCTGAGTAGTTTATATAAGCAGTTGGCACCATCTTATTCACAAACTACGTAGAGAGCCGATGAATATAAGTGAATGTCGTAAAAATTCAAAAATATCATGCCTTAATAAAATGAAAACAGGGAATGCGCTAATTAAGTTAGGTGACCCTCACCCGGTCGCTTAATCCAACGGTTGCAGAACCTATAAAAATATGTTATAACAACCTGTTGTGAGTCGGTTCTGAAGTGTCTGGTGTTGAACTTGATAGGCGGACTACGGTTTAATCACCTACATCTTGCAATTGGGTAAATAAAGGGGTTACCAACTGATGTGCCAGAACCCTGTGCTTAAATGAATAGAATCACTAACCGGCTACTCTACTATGTGCGTGCAAGGATAACGAGCTTAATGTGATTGCGCTTGAAAGAAAGTGAGTGAAATAAAGCAAAAGAAATAGGTTGAGTTATAATAGAATGATTCAGACTGGTTTGCATAGGGTGGGATTTTTTGATCGCGTATTATGATTTCGTGTCATCACGGTATCCTTGGTGTTGACATTTAGTACCCATCGATCTAACATTAGCCTAGCATCCATGTAAGACTAGGAGTCGTGTCGTGCCTTTGTTTCAAAAACCATGCTTAATCATTTTCTTTTACCGTGTTGGTTGATTGATTGAGGACAAGCAATGGTGTAAGTGTGGGGGTATTTGATAACACAAAACTGTATCACATATTTGACTTGATTTACATAGATTATGTCTCTATTTTATTTTAATTATGTTGCTTTATGTTGGTATTATGTTGATATTTTCTATGTTTTTAGGAATTTAATGTTTACAAGGCTTGCTTGAGAAAAGAAGTAAAAATGGAGAGATATGAAGAAAAAAAGCTCAAAATATGAAACAAATACAAAAGGCCCATGAAACAAAACACAAAATCTCATCATCCAAGGAAGTAAGTGCATGGTCCACCATGCAAGGCAGTGTGACGACCGTCACACCCCCTCGTAGCAACCGTGTTGATCGGCACGCCCTTCACCATGTCCCACCATGCCTCTTTCTTACTTGTGACGAACGTCACACTTTTGAAGGAGAGATTTTCTCCTTGTGGAAAACGGCACAAAAGTTTGGTACACTAAGCACTATATTTTCTCCAATCGTCATATATTCTCTCATTAGCCAAGTCCCCCATAATACTTTCTCCATGAGGCAATTACTCCTATTTTCTCTCCACGGAAGCAGTATAAAAGAAAAAGCAGTTTACCACAGAAAAGATCTCTCTCTCTCTCTCTCTCTCTCTCTCTCTCTCTCTCTCGTCCATTTATTCCAATTTTTCCAAGAGTATTTTTCATAGTTATGTTTTAGGCAGAAAACTACGTTTGTCAAAGTGGTAGTTTCTCACATCGAGGAACTACCACACCATTAGTTTTAGGTGTTGTTTTATTTTATCTAAATTATGTATCTGATTTATCAAGCATGCTGAAATATTCTAAATTCAGTTCTTATTGATGTACGCGAAGTTTACTTCAGAAGTTAATTTCAGTTTCGTTTATTTCTGCTCTTACAGGTTTCTCTTTATCGCATTTCTTATTTGCATTGTTTCATTTGTTTAATTAAATTACCATGTTATTCTTAATTGTGATCGTTATGTTTAGCTTGTTTACACTTGTTTCCATGTTTAGGTAAATAGTTTAGAGTCCGGTGTATGAGGACTGTTATTATCGACGGACTCGATAGAAAATAATAGGTGTGAACTTATAACTAAAATTCTGCTTTGGTTTTAATTTCCAAGTCTAATTTAAATAGCTTTGTCACGAGAGTAAGAGGTTATTTAACACGGTTTTGTCACGAGAGTGAGAAATTAATTAAGGTTAGAGTCGGCACTGCGAGAGCATGGAGATCGAACCGGATAGTGGAAATTGGGCAATAAATCTAAATACAGCGATAGCGCTTTAGATGCGTTTAGGATATTATTGACTTTCAAAATATATTTTTTAGTTACCAGGCGAGCGAGAGCAAAATATTGGGATTAGGAAGTATGACTTTAGTTAATACCGTGAGAGCGTGAGGCAGGGTCTTTAAGTTGGTATATTCTAGGAACTAAGTTATAGTCGTAATTAGTACCTGTTTCCTATAAGTCCTTCAGGAACGCGAAAATCATATCCCGGACTCAATTTAGTGTTATTTGCAAAGTTCATTTATTCCAGTTTTAGTTCTTAGTTTCCCCTAAATTAAATATTCACTAGCCTTAGATTTATAAAGCAACGATAGATTATAGTAGGTTGACATTGGTCTCTGTCGTTCGATAATCTTTTATATTACTTCGATATTTTCGTGCCCTTGTGGAATTTACCGATCAGCTAACTTGTATCGAAACACTTCTCACATGTGGTGGGTAAAAGGTGTTCTATTGGAGAGTGCCAACGATGATACAAGTGTATATGGAAGAGAGAGATTTCATATGAGGGGGGAATTTTGACTTACACTTGAGGGGGAGTGTTGAGAATCAAGTGTGAGGAAGAAGTCCTACATTGGTTAGAAAAGAGAAGAATTAACACTTTCTAAGTGAGAGAACTCACACACCTATCACCTTAAGGTTTTAGGTGAATATGTGGTTTTCCTCTCACAAAAGGTGTGCCCCAAGTAAATTCTCCCTCCTCGAAAGTCCCCATAGCAAAATCTAGTGACCAGATGTGTGTTAGATTTGATAGTTTCCTTTCTTATAACTTTCATGCAATTTACTTAACAATTTCCATGATTCAAACACTAAACTCCACTTGAACCTTTGTTAGAAAATATTGATCACGAACTATAATAGGATGATTTCACCAACAAAATTGCCTCCACACTTAATAGTCTTATTTCCTCGCAGTAATGTCTGGATGATGGCTAGTTTAAAGCATGCCTTGCGCTCACAACTTATTTCAGAGATTTTTTTATTTCACATATGAGGTTTTGTGCAATGTTCCCTATGCAATAGACATGCACATAATGAGAATTTTACCATCCATTATCATGATTATTGCACGCACTTTTAATAGTTAAATGTCTGTCTAGAATTAAACAGATGTTGGGTTGCGAAGCAATGTGTGTTTGGAGATTCTTGAGAAAAAAACCCAACCACCATCAGTCTCACCTTCAACTAGAGCAAAAGAAATTGGAAATATGTTAGCGTTTATGTCTTGTGAACACTTTCTTTAGTAATGGTTCCTTGTATATCCCGTACAACCATGTTATATTAATTTGAGTAATAGATTTGCATAACGCAAAATCTTTGATGCATGGTTGAAACGTCCAAAAAAGTCGATGAAATATTCTTCTTCCATTAACAAAAGTTTTGTCCTATATATATGATGGCAGTGTCTCAATAATTGCAACCATTCGAGAAACATATTTCTAAAGAGCAACCAAATATCGTGGAAGTTCATTGTACGATTTCTCACAATTTTTGTAGCCTTGTTCAACTTCCTTAGTCCTTGCAATCCATATTTTCCTATACGAGGGAGTTTAATTGAATTGTGTAACGATATGGAGATTATTGTACTCACCTTCACTGATAGGTACTCACCTACAAGAGGCCAAATATATTGGCATATTAATTGAGAGTTTATTTCACCTTCACTAATAGGTACTCACCTACAAGAGGCCAAATATATTGGCATATTAATTGAGAGCTTATTTTACGACACTGCTACAAATTCTACATTTAACGTCAACTATTTTTTCTACCAAAGTAAAATCTATTCATAAGATGGGTTTTTTTTTAAAACCACTTTTCTCCTCGGTCCAAACTAACAACCATGGTGAGAAGTGTTGTAACATAGCAACAACTTTTACAACTTAGTGACTGAATTGGCAATGGTTTAAAGCGACAGTTTACTACTTAGCGATTGAATTAGCGACAGTTTTAACAACGATTTAACCGGGAGAGACCAAAAATTAAAATTCCTACTTTTAGAGGGACGATTATTTAAGAAATTTTTTATAGGGGAAAAAAATGAAATGCCTAACTTTAGAGAGATTTTAAATGTATTTTTAACCTTAAAATATTGTGTTTTCCATATTTTTAGAAATGTTTTGAGTTTTTACTTTGAAGAATTTCATGAATTTTTATTGATTTTTTGGGGATCTATGAGTTTTACTATATTTTCCTAAATTCGTTGAATTTGTACTATCTGATATTTCAAATATATTATCGAATTTTTCAAAACTCAAAAATTTTACCGAATTTTTCAAAAATCCAAGTTTTTACAGAATTTTTCATAAAGTCGATAAATTTATTTTTCAAAAAAACTCAGTTTTTGGTGAATTTTTCAAAAAATCTATGATTTTATCAAGTTTTTCAAAAAAAAAAGAGTTTTTATTGGATTTCTTAAATATACTACTAAATTTTTCAAAACTTTATGATTTTTATTGTACCGGATTTTTCAATTTCAGTTTCTTTTCCTATAAAAATGAACTCTCAGATTTTAAATTAAAAAAAAAAACAAAAAAAATTACAAAATATTGGATTTATCCAAAAATTTGAAAGTTGTTAAATTTATTTTTTTTATAAACCATAAACCAATAAAAATACATAGTCGACTTTCCAATTGCTTTACCAAAAAATTTTATTCATATCAGATTTTACTATTGGACATTCACAAATTTTATTCACTATTTTTTTATTAAATTTAAAAAATAAATTCTTTTAAAAATATATGATTTATAATAGGATAAAACTTAAGTATAATTCTTTATGTGTGATTCTTATTATTTTTCAACAAAAATATAAAAGATGAATAATTTTCTCCTACACATATGTGAATTGTTCATATTTTTACTCTTTATAAAATATTTAAATAAATTTGTCATATTTTTATTGAAAAATAATAAAATCCACGTCTAGAGAATTGTATTTAAGTTAAAGAATTGTATGAGGATGCCAGGTCAAATTTGGAGTGCCAGGATAAAATCACAATCTCAGGTAAAACACAGTCTTTAGGTCAAATTGTATGAGTATGTTCACTTCTAAGAAATCCTTTTAAAAAGCTTAAAATGAAAAGAAATAAAAAAAAAAAACTATTTATTAAATTACATGTATTGTTTAAAAAAAATTAATTGCTATAAAAAAACTAATAGTTCTTTTTCACAGTACTTGATTGGAAAATTATTTTACATTTGAGTTGAGCTTTTGCTATGTTTCATTGAAGATGAATTTGGGAAATTAAATACGACAAACAACAAATAGTAGGGGTAAAGAATAAGATTAAATAAGGTTCAAACTTTTTTATCTTGTAAGATTATACTCAGTTTCATAAAAGAGTAGAGAAATTGTGCAGAATAAATTGCCAACTCACTATTGCCATCACAAAACATGAGAATGATCAAAAGAATATTAAACCAGATTCCTGTAATTGGTTTCAGCATGTCTTTCTGATCCATCATTATTTTCGATCACAGAAGATAGGAGTACAGATGAACAGAACAAATACATAAAAGAAGTAATCATCCCATTAGTGGCTTGGATCTCTCTACCTATGGCTCACCACCAAGCTCCACTCGCAGATTGTCGTATGGATATACTTTGGGTGCCTGACACAATAATATGAACATCTATCAGCATTAGTACTAAATATATGGAGAAAGTAGCATTGCATGTGAAGCTTCAAAAGATGGAAATATCAAAGAAAATATACATAGCTTTGGTCTAAGCATGACCATAATTGGGATACATGGAGGTTATACGGACATGACAAGATTACAAGACAGAATATTATGTAACACAATAGTCTAGCCAACTAACTTTCTTTTAAATTCAACCAAAATCGATGGAAAAGTAATTTCGCATAGAGGCTCAAGTTATCAGGAAAAGCCACAATTACTTTCTAATATGCTGCTAGTACTACAATGTTGATGAACTTTCATATGACACTTGTTCTTCCAAAATGCTTTCGGGTTTTCTGAAATATTGGTTCAAAATATGTGAACATTCGTAGAGGCTAAAAAATATCAGGGCCATTCTTTTAATAAAGTATTTCACAATGGTCACTCCGAAACTTTGCTGCAGAATTGGAGCAAACGATGACTGGCTTGGCTGTATTTCTTTTTAGAATCAAGGAGTTGGGAAACAACAAAATTGATGTTCCTTTGCCAGATTGATAAAAACATGAATAGCAGGTACATCAGGAAATTGAACATAGTCAGCAATCAACAAAGGTTACAAAACCCAAAAAACTTTGCTAGCAGAGTTCCTTCATGGCACAGCTCGATAAAACAGTTCTAACTAGACAATGGTTGAGAAACTAGAACTAGACTGGGATTATCTGAAGGTAAAGATTTGAGGCATAATCAACTGGGTTGAAGAGATCCAAGAATGACCAAGAACAGCAAATGCATTGAATATGAAGAAACACAATCAATAACAGAGAAAGTGATAAAGCAAGGTCAAGAGCTTGCTGGGAGAAAAATTGCTTTGATAGCATATGTTAAGAATCAGGAGATGGAGATGAATAGTCTTGTTATAGTGAATTAGTTCCGTAAATACTTGATTACAATGGAGGAGAGAATACAAGAAAAAAAACTGAAAATAGTAGAACCAGAATCTGAACTAACTGCTTCAACCAACCAACAGTAAATTTAATTTGCCTCTAAACTACTTCTAGTGAAACTAAGAATCCAAGAATTGGGTCTCTTTGATATGATAATTACTCATGGGGAAAATACAGGACTAAATGAGGCATCTAAATTTATGTTGTAAGTTGTATTGTAATTTTATCAGGCGAACTTAGATTCATCAGCAGCTATATTGCAACTTGCAAGCTTCTAACTTGCTACTAAATTAGACATTGTTGCAATGCACACTAACATTTGGTAGCTGTTCGTACTATTTAACTGCAAGGATGAAGAAAGAAATGAAATATCCTATCACCTAAAAGATCCGGGTAGGTTGGGTCAGTTCAGATTTTGTTTAATTATTTTGGGCTATGGCTTTAATCAGGTTGAGTCATCACTCATCAGACAACATAAATTTAATTTTTTTTATAATTGAAGTTCAAAGTCAAAAGGAACATAAAAAATACTCTCTCTGTCCATTAATAGTTGTTACATTTGCACACAAAAAAATGACCCAAAATGAAGGTGCATCACTCCCAAATCAATATTTTTCCACTTTGCATTATGATAATAGTGAGCACACCAATACATGACAATGATAATTTGGTAAAATTACAATTTTCTTTCTTTCACTCCTAGTCATTTCATAATCTCTCTTAAATAAGCAAATGTGACAATTTTTGTGGGACGAAGGGAGTAAGAAATAGTGACAGGTTTGGTGGATTTAAGTTTCCTTGACTCGAGAATCAACATATATGCCAGGTTTATTTTCTTTCTTCTCATCCAAACTGAACCAGTTTTCCAGGGCAGACTGGACTCAACCCAACCCAACAAGAGAACACAAGTATCTCGTAACAATTAAAAATTTGATAGCATGCAGCTTACTCTCTAGAAAGCATACAAAACATTCGGAACTTATTTTGATTGGAAGTGACAGAGTTGATTATAGTTCTAAAGTATGATTATCTGTTTAATTTTGTGTATTTTTCTATTTTTGAGCATTTATGCATGTGTTTAGTTGGAACTTATGTATACTTTGTACATAGTTTGTTAGTCTTCACAATAGTGGTCATCGCGCTATCCTCCATAGCGCTATAGGCTATATCCCTTTCGAGGTATGGCACTTCACGAGTACACGTCGCTATCTAAGATTGACAACATAAGAAACACCTACTCCCATTATCATTTCCGGCGATGCAGCATTTTCCACCATAGGTCTCTGTTCATTCTCCCTGGTTCAGCACACCAATTACTTGCTGGACCTTACTCAGTATTTGCCCATAAGTCTCCGACTCACACAGGTCTCTCTTAAATTTTTGTTTCTATGTTACGTTGAATTATTCAAACTCGCACATCTTTGTTTAACTCTTGTTCCCGAATTGTTTTTCCCTCACTCATCAACACACTCTTAATAATTCCTCATTTTCCTTCTACTATTTCTCAGTCACTTAATGACACTATCAGATGATAATGACCATAAAGTAAACAACTACACCCAAAGGACCAAAACAAAATATGACAATAGATAACTCCAAATACATCCCACAAGCTTAAAACACATCCAGGTTCAAACATTCATCAATGAGAATATTAAAGAATTAAAACCACCAAACATCCATAGCAAAACGGAACCAAATCCAAACAATCCAGAGATTTATCAAGTTAACTTACAAATGGTGTCTTAGAAGCTTTATCATTCCACACAGCCAATAGTCCCAAAGCCCCAAAACAGCTCAATCCTCCACATAGCCAAGCCAAAGCCTCATACTAGTTTTCAAAAGCAAAAACCCTCAACTTCACGCATTGAAATTATAACAATAACCCAATAAATCACATCCAAAGGGTAAAAATAAGTTACCTTTCCAACAGTATCAGCAATGCGATCTATACAAGGCTCAGGATACGCAGTACCGTTGTCCCATGTAAGTTCCTCATTCACAGGAAGCTGAAAATTGAGGTTAGTTTTCACGATTCCACAAAAAAAAAAATGAAAATGAATTTGATCGGTGAGGTTAGGTTAAAAGAAACTCACAGGTTTGTTTGGGACGTAGTGTTTGCCGACGGGGAGACCCATGCCGGAGCGGAGGCGGAGAGAGGAAGCTACCGATCGGTGAACGACGCCGTTTCCACCTAAGATTTGTGATGCTACGTTTGTTAATCGACCTGCCATGATTGTTGCTTCGATTCTTCTTCTTCGTTCTGGTTGGATTTCTGGTTGATTATTGCCTATTGTTTGTGTTGCTGCTACACACAGTCCAAAACGACTTCGTTTGAGTTGTTTTATTTTAATTCTTCTTTTTTTTAATTAAACGGGTTGAACTCGAATTGGGTCTTCATTTTTTCTTTATATAACTTTAGGGCTTACTGCTACACCACTGGTTTATTTCTATACCCCTTCTTCTTTTTTAAAGTTTATTACTATTATTATTACTACCGTTCAAACGGATACTCCCGTGTCCATTTGTCATTTTTTTAATATGCACAGGGTCAAAATATAAAAATATTTTTATTTCATTTTGATCCTAATTTAAAATATTTATTAAATAAATTTTTAGTTTGCATTTGTGTTAGGGGTGGGAATAGGTCCGACCAACTAACAAGGGTCTATGGTCCAGTCTACACAGGCCCAGGTCAGGCCAAACTTTTTTTTAAATAGAAATGGCCTAGGATTTTTTATAAACCTATTTAGTTAAAAAGGTTAGGTCGTAGGTTATGAAAAAAAGGCTTTTAAGCATATCAAGCCGACCTATTTAAATAAATATGAATAAATTTAATATTACTATTATATTTTATTTATACTTTGAATTAAAATTTAAAAATAAAGTTTAGTTATCTTGAAGAATTTATAAAAATAAGTTGAAAAAAGCTTATGAAAAATATCATATGTCGTTTATATAAGTTCTCTCAAACAAGTTGTATCACATAACTTAGGTTAATAGGTAAATTTGAATAAGTCAATGAAATAAACATTTATTCTCGTTGATCTTTTAATTTGTTAGTCTTTAAATATTAGCTAAATTTCTTATTCACAAATGTTAAAATAAAACAGACGTTTATGTGGGCTAATAGGCCAAACAGGCCTTCGAAAAGGCCAGACTTATGCCTAAAATTAAACTTATGATAGGCCACAAGCTAGGCTTAGGCTTTAAAATATTAAGCAGATCAGGCTTACGTTTGGCAAAGCCTGAGACCCAGCAACTTCCCACCCCTAATTTGTGTATAGTGATTTAATTTTATATTAAATATGTGATAAATTTAGAGTTTAAAGATAGTGTGTAAATCAATTTTAGACATTCATCTACTCAAAATTCTTATACTTGTCGTGTCATATCAGCTTTTTAAAAATAAAAATAGAATTTAATTGGATACATTTCTCATTGGTTAACAGTGTAAAAATATTTTACACGGTCAATTATATAAAATTATTATTATTATTATTATTATTATTATTATTATTATATTTGATTAATTTGTAAAAAAAATTATTTTGTAGAACTCATCTTGTTGTTAGAGTAAAGCACGGTTGCACTATTATCACAATAAATTTTCAAGAGTCTTTTAATGCTACCAACGATGTATATGTCTGTGATAAAGTTCCGCAGTCATATTTCATGATTTAAGGTCTCAAAGCAAGCCATAAACTATGATGTCATGGAGTGGGAGCAACTAAAGTCTGCTTGGAAGAATTCTAGGAGATAACTCCTCCAACCAAGAGAAATATGTAACCAGGTGTGGAACGTATCTTATCGGGGCATCCTACAAAATCAGAGTAAAAAACTCCAATGATCTCCAGGTTATCTGACTTCCGATAAGGAAGCACGAAGTCTCTAGTTCTCTTCATGTCGCGCGTTATACGCCTTACTATTATATAGTGCTGCATACCAGGTTGCTTAGATATCTTCCAAGAACTCATGAATGTTAAGCCAGAACGTGTGTAAACTTCAGCATACATAAGACCAAGAAATTGAATTTACTCCCACTGAACCTTTGGTGCATTCAATTATCAACTAAATTAGCCTTAAAACCAAATAAGGATATAACTTGATGAAATTTGTAATACCATTGACAGAAAGCTTGTTTAAGCTCATAGATGAATTTCTTGAGTTTGCAAACCATATAGTTTTCTCTTCAATATATAGTTTTCTGGTTGCACCATATATGGTCTCTTCAATATTTCCATTTAGAAACAAAGTTTTTATATCCATCTGATGCAATTCTAAATCAAAATGAGCTATTAATGTCATCATGATCCTAAGAGAATCTTTCGAAGAAACTGGATGGAAAGACTCTTTATAATAAATGTCTTCATTTTGAGAAAGACTTTTGTGACAAGACGGGTTTTATTTCTTTCAATGTTACCCTTTGAATCCCTTTTGGTTTCAAATATTCATTTACAACCAATTGGCTTCTTTCCTTCAAGTAATTTAACAATATCCCAAACACCATTTCAGTCATCGACTTCATTTCATCTTTCATGGCATCAACCCACTTAACAGTGTTTTGACTCTGCATAGCTTGGCTAGAGTTAATTAGATCTTCCTCACTCAAGCAAATGCCATCCTCGTGTTCTTGAAGAAATACGACATAGTCATCTGGAATTGCATTCTTCCTATCTCTAGTGGGTCTCATTAATGGCGGCTCTTGAGGTTGTTGAGTTTGAACTATAGGTGGTTGTTGCACCCCAAATTTTACCCTGCTATTTTTCTACTTGCATTATATTTAAAATAAAAAAAAAACAGTCATTCACACATTGCATTTGCATCATTTCGTCATATTTAAATTAACCAAAAGTTAGTTTAAATTGATGTTTGCATCGTTTTTAGTTGTAAAATACCTGTTATGTTACTTCATGCATTTTTACCTCTCTGTCTGTTTATTGCATTGATTTTAAATTATTTATATGTCAATGATGTCGATATCTCGATTTTATAAACAGACTGTTAAAAGCAATTCAATACTGTGCGAAAATTAGCGGGGAAAATATTTCAAGTTTTCATCTTTTATTCACTGCTTTATGAATCTACGTGTTGTGTAGATCATGAAAATGTGTTCTCCCTAATTTTTCGATACATTTTTTAGTCTCGTTTTTAACCGTAAACGTTTTAAAATCGGGTATCCTTTATTATCATTTTATTTTTAATTTTAACCATTTCAATAATTTTTCTTTAATTTACAAGACTCGTAGTTTATTTTAATGTGCTCATATTATTTTTCGGATAATTTATTGTCCGAACTTTTACCGTTTTTGACAATTTTAGATGTCTAATTTTTATCTCAAAAAAATCAAATAAAAATATTTTTGGGCTTGTCATTTTTTACTAGATCCATTTTTGTGGCCCATTTAATTATGAGGTCATTTTTGGAATTTTGAAAAATAATCTAAACCTAGTTCATTTAGTATATATATGTTGATATAATTGTTCAAAGGGAGGCCAAATTTGAAAAAGAAAACGGAAAGGGAGGCTGCGAGAAACAAAAAATCAAAAAAACGAAAATTATAAAAAAACACTACTTCTCATCTTCTTCCAAAAAACTTCTTTCCACCCGCTACCTCTATACACTCACCATTAGCTACAGCCACCGTTTCATCTCCGGCCAAACCCGTCCCTTCACTCTCCATTCTGCCGTTCCTCACCTTTACTCTCACCGAATCATCACCTCCATTGTAATACACCCAAATCTGTGTCACCTCCAACACCTCCTATCTCAATCGCCAACAACCCTTCAACACTCACAGCATCTCACCTTCATTCTCGCCGAATAACTGCTATTTCCTTTAAGTAATCCGCGTTCTTCCATTCACCCAGCCGCAGCCTCCACAAACCCCACTTCCTCACGAGCCAGCAACTCCAAGCTCCATCGTCGAGCCCTCCGCCTTGCTCTCATCTTCAAACCGCGACATCCCTCCGAATCTTCTTCACACCATCCGAAACCCCCCTCTGTCTCTTCTTCTCATTCGTCGAATCAAACCCCCATCTCCCATAGGTTCAATCTCACCACATCCTGTTTCTCACGACCGTGACACTTCACTGTCACGCTATTTCCTCACCGTAACCCTTTCCGTTTCCACCGTTACTGTCATTGCCTCATCGGCAATGAACGAGTTCTCGTCCGTTTCCGCTTCCACACCGTTTGTTTTTCCGTCTTGCTCATCCACGAACGCTTAGATTCGTTCATTCGGTAAGGTTTATATCACTATCTCGCTCGATATCTTTGGAAACCGTTTTAAACCTATGAAGATATTGGATTTGTGTTGATTCGATTCGGATATGCTGAACATACTTATTCTGCCGATTTCAATCTTTGTTTTGAGTCGTGAACAATTATGTGGTCTAATTATTCTCAACTGTGTATGATTATGGTTCAAGTTTGAATGGATATCTTCTTTGAATTCATGTTGAATTTTGGAAGTGAGAAATAGTCATAGTATAATATAATTTCCTTTCGAATTTAGAATAGTTTTGTTCTCTTTAGAAGAAATCCTTGAAAAAAAAAGTTATTACAGTTCAATGCTATTAAGTTTGGTTTGAATTTGGAATCTAATTGGTATAATCTTATGCACACTTTAATTCCAATGGATTTGTGGTAAAGGTTTCTATTACTAGTTTCGATGATGGTTCGACTTCTATATCGCGTTATTTCGTGAAAGACGTAACCGAGAAACCGTGCGGGCAGCTTTATTGTTATTTCCTTTGAGGTAATTTCGAGCAAGAATGTTTGTTGTAACATTGTTTTTACCGCTATTCTCAATTAAAGTGCAAACCGTGTCAATTTTGTATACATGTGTCTAGTTTCGATGAAGGTGATTTAGTTTCCGCGTTTATTCGCGTAGAAACTAACCGAGAAACCATTAGAATATCCTTTTGTTTTCACTTTAATTTCAATTGTAGTTTTTGTTTAAATAATATCCAAGAGTAGTTTCAATGATGGTTTAACGATTAGGCCGCGTTACTCGCGTGAAAATCTAACCGAGAAACATGTTGGGACATCGCAAGTTGTGTCATTATCATTTTAATTTCAATTAAAGTATAAACGGTTGATATTCGGATTTAGTTCTTATGAAGGTTTAATGATGATACCGCGATATTTTGCGTGTACATCTAACCGAGGAACTTTGAGGGTAATACACCGTTTACTTTGAGCGAATTTGTGTAAGAAAGTCATTTTATTTCAAGTAAAGTTGAATGAGTAGTGGCTGCCCGGATTATAATCGCTTGTCTTGGTTGGTTTAGAAATCAATTCTCCATGTTTCGACTTTGTAAATAATATCTTGTTCTTGATTTCTTTCGTTTCAATTACAGTCCGTTGTTTGTCCATGAGCATTCATTTAATTGCATTTTGATTTCATACTGTCTACTAACCATTTTTCGATTCATTGCAATTCCATTTTATTTCTATTTCATCTCATACTGTGCTACTAATACATTCCGTTACTTGTGAAGATAGCGAGGATGATTCAAGCATACATTCCTATCTGTTGCATCTATACACATTTTATATGTCATTTATATTTATGTTACTATTTAATATTTAGTAATGTGTATCTAAAATACTTAGTACTTTTATTTTTATGTTTAATCTGTAAATATAATTATACTTAGTATTATTTTTATTTCATATATTTAGTATTGTAAATATATATTATATACATACTATTATTATTATACATTATCTATTAATTCGTAAATAAGTTTGAATTTAATTATATTAATCTTCTTTGTGTTGCAATTTTAAATTTTAAATTCAATTTAATTTTTGAATATGTATGAACACAAGTATATTATATTTATTTCTTAGAATTAATATTTATAGTTTAGTCTAATTAATAAAATAAAATACGATAATTAATTAATAACTAAGCAGTATTTAATTTTTGTTCGTATACTTTTAAATTTACCGTTTTCTCTTTGATTTTAATTTATCCCCATTCGGAAAAAAATGTATCCCAATCCCCTTATTGCGTTGTAATTAATTTACCGCTTTTTATTTTACCGCTTAATCCCCATTTACAATTCATGTATCCCTCTCCCAAAAAAAAACAATTATTGTAATAATTTAGTGCACATTTATTTTATTTAATTTAACTATCACTTACACAAAACCCAAAAAATCATTTTTTAAACTAATATTTGTAAATCATTTTAAACCCGTAAGTCGACAAAGCTACGAGCGTCATGATGACCTCACATGCACACATGTACGCTTGATCCTGGGCCTTCTTACAGTGAGCCTATTTCGATTAATTGTTCCAATTAGTCGTTATAGTAGACTAGCCCACTTTGCTAGTACACATGTAATTTAATTATTTTATACTTAGGTTGGCCACCTTGTATGGGCTTTGTCGATTTTTATTTGTTATTTACAATTATTTCGATCTTGATTCTTTCTCCATTCACCAAGCATTTAAAACACTTTCAATAAAAACTCGATCCAACGTCGAGTTATTTTCAAAAATCAATTTTTCTAAAAAAGGAACACTTGGATAAGATTTGTTTTAATGGTTAGAGGTTAGCCCAACGATTAAAACAAATCGAAGTTTCTAATTGATTAGAGGATAACCCAATAAATTGAGAAACTTCAAATCCATGTTCTAAAACAAAAAACATAGAGCTATGGTATTTAATTAAATTGTTAGAGGATATCCCACGATTTAATTAAAATGTAAATATTTGGGTCATTAGGGTAACCCAATGACTTAAATACTTTATTCCATACACCTAATAAAAGTGAACTTTGTTTCACCTCACTCTTTTCATAATAAAGATTTTGGATGAGAGATGATCGGTTGACCTCAATCACCAATCTCGAGTATTGAATCGTTAAAGGATATCCCAACGTTTTGGTACTTGTCATCCACAATTTAAAATCAATTCCAACACATTCAATATCTTTTGTGCGTCCAAGCACCCTTTACCTTTAAACCTTTTCAAGATTAGACATGATTCATTTATAATTGAGATGTTCTTTCCTCTATTCCCAAGGTTTTCGACTTCTCCACTTGAGTACTAGAGGTGTTCTCAAACCCTCCCTCAGGTTGGTGCGTAGTCTTTTATTCTTTATCACACCTTGTGGACGTTAGAGTCTTCTCCTTTAAAAATGACGACTTGTCTTTTCATTTAAAATCAATCAACAAACAATTATTTTCTAGAAGAACTACGGAGTTTTGACTTTCCCATTGCACGAGGGAGTACGTAGGCACGCGGTTTCTAAACCGTGTCAAACTCAAAAATAATAAGAACATTTCTTCTCCCTTTCTTTCTCATTTCAAACTTAGAAGATCGTAAAATTTTCACACTAACACACAACCACACTTTAAACTAAATGGGTACCATCGAGTACGATGGATGTGAGGGGTGCTAATACCTTCCCCTTGCATAACCAACTCCCGAACCTATATCTCTTAATTTTGTAGACCGTTTTATCCATTTCTCTCGTGGGTTTTATCTATATTTTCCCGTTCTTTTTAGAACAAATAAAATTAGGTGGCGATTTCACTGTTTGTTTTTGAAAATTCATTAAAATGATTTTTTTTAGAAAAAAACGAGTTGCTTCAGTTGGCGACTTCATTGGGGAAAATATCTCAAGCGAGTTAACCCTAGTTCAGTTCTTTGTGTGGTTGTGTGTTTATCGTTTTATTTTACTTTCTTCTTTGTACTTTATCTTATGTTTATGTTTCAATTATTTATTTTTCTATGCTTCATTTATTATCTTGTTTATATATCCATTGTGTGGGAATTCTTGATGGGATTATTGATGCATAGATAAGCCCACTACCCAGGCTTCTAGGTCACCTTTTTAGGAATAGAGGGGTTGCGTAGCCTAGGTCCACCTGACTCCATTGTCTTGTTGGCCCGAAGCGAAGACTCCGGCTTAGAGTTGGTTGTTTTAAGGAGGTTGTTGACCCGCGTTAGCGCAGGACATCAATCTTTGGACAAATGACCTATAACTCTAAGTTTGTTCTTGTTGTCCTAACCGAGACCAAACGCTCAAACTTTGGATTTCGAGTATCCCGTTAAGAGCCGTTTCTTGGGGTATACTTTTCCAAATATTGTTACCACGTAGGCCTCTCGCGTGATGATAATGTTTGTTAAAAGGGGATCTGAGACTCCGAGAAACACTTAGCAGAAAACCTTAGAACCTTCCTGTAGGGAATTTGGGTAGAAAGCTTAGAGCCACCCTATCATAGGATCCCACCTGAATAAGTTGTTTGATTACCTGTACCATCCTTGTTTCACATCCCTGTGAACCTGTTACTGTTATTATGTTGCATTCTATTTTATATATGTAACATTGCATTTCATCACATCTTTTTCATTGATGACATTACATTTCATTGCATCCATCTGCATATTTCATGCATACATCCAAGTTGTCAAAAGACTCATTTCGTCTGTCTCCATCTTCAGTTGTTGATTTACTGTCAAGCTGATTCCTCTGCACAAGCACGGAACTAGAGCCAACGTCAAGAGAAGAATGGAATACCAAGAGCAACACAATGTAAGTCCAAATGGAAATCGATGAGTTGAAGTCGGCATGACTAGACTTCGAAATGATGCAAGTTCTAATCGCCGGTGAACAACCTCAAAGGATGTAATTTCAAGTCTCAGTTGTTGATCCTCGGTCTTCTCGGATGCGATTATTACTTGGCGAATTTGGGTTACCCGAAATTACGTTCCACCCACGCAACTACTCCAATGGTTGGCGAGTCTTCCGACCGTTTTCCAGCTCCAGTTTTCGAGCCTCAACCGATCATGCATCGCTCCTCTTCGACCATCAACCCATCGCAAGTTGCTTATGAGAATCCTCTCTTTGATTACCGAGTGACGCCTCCCGAAGTGTGAGTCGAGAAGATTTTGATGAACTTGAAGATGTCCGCGAGCAATATCAGACTCTAGAAAGAAGGATGAGAGCTATGGAAGGCAACGATGTCTTTGGTATTGCTGCAGAGAACATGTGTTTGGTCTCGATCCGTTATGCCTCATAAGTTCAAAACTCCGATTTGAGAAATACAAGGCACACTTGTCCAAAAGTCATTTGTGTACTTGGAAAATGTCTCGCTTATACGAGGAATGACAAGCTTCTTATCCATGTTTCCAAGACACTGAGTGGAGCTTCATTGAAATGGTATATGGGACTTGAGAAAGACCATATTCAATGCTTCCAGGATCTGATTAATGCTTTCATGAAACAATACCACTACAATCTTGACATGGCCCCTGATCGCCGTCAATTGCAAAACATGTCTCAGAATGATAAGGAATCTTTTAAGGAATACGCTCAACGGTGGAGAGAGTTGGCCTCACAAGTTGAACCACCCTTATCTGAGAAGGAGCTCACTGGTTTGTTTATGGATACCTTGTCCCCTTTCTATTGGGAGAAAATGATTGGTAGTGTGTCCTCCCGCTTCACAGACTTGGTGACTATTGGCCAAAGGCTAGAAGAGGGAATCAAGAGAGGAAAAGTGTCTGTTGCTGGTGAATCCTCTAGTGGTGCCAAGAAATCTTTTGGAAACTTCCATAAGAAGAAAGATGGTGAAACTAATGTTGTCTCAATTGAAAGGAGAAGACCTCGTCGTAGGCCTCAATACTATGACCAACCGCAAGTAGATGCCATCACTCCTGCAGTCAAGGCTCAACAAATTCAAATTCCTCAACGCCAAGCTGGCGGACAAAATCAGAACTATAATGCAAGGAATAGGAATCGGTTTGACCCTATTCCAATGACTTACACTGCATTGTATCCTCACTTGGTTGAACTAGGTTTAATCACAACTAGGCCTCTAACTCCTCCAGATCCTCTCCCAGCCGGATTCAGTCGATCTTCATTGTGAGTTCCACCGGGAGCTGGTCACGATTTGGAATCATACCCACTAAAGGCTAGAGTTCAAGAGCTAGTCAGAAGCAAGGAGATAAATTTCGGAGATCCTCCGCCAAATGTTATCAACAATCCATTGCCAGGAAAAAGTGGCTGAAGAATGGGTCAGAATATCCCATGTCACCTCCTAAAGCCCAGACAGACATCCATGATTAGTCACTAGGCCATGTTTCTTCTAGTTTGCATTTTTCTTTTGTTTATGTTAAATTGTTGCTTTCAAATTTTGTTTGTAATTTCAAGTTAATTTTAATGAAATGAGCATTGCACTCTTTTGATTCAAATAATTTTTGTTTGCTGCTTTCTTTTCAAATATATAGTTTCCTTATTTAATTTCTTTACCAGACTTTTGTTTTTGCAAAGATTGGAGGGAGGATGATAAAAACAAGATACCCATAATTGTTGTTGGTATGCTTTCGAATAAAACTTTGCTGATGATATACAGGCATTGTTTCAATTCCTAAACACTGGAGAAATAAGGAAGTTAGTCCCTTGTCAACCCCTTCGAGCCTAGAAGTTGGAGTCTCTTTCTATACGAAAAAAACCCGCAATTTTTTAACCTGGGGCAGGGTATTTCTCAGTTAATTCGGATGTGCATTCATTCAAGACGCCTTTCTATAGAGGTTGTATTCAATCAAGCTTCCTTCACACACATCAAGAAGTGTCGAAGATGTCATACAAGTAAGAGTGATGATGATGGTTCCCCGTAATCATGAAAGTCAAGCAGTCATTGTCTTTTAAAAAAAATATATCAAAAGAAAAAAGCCGTTAAGTTAAAATTAAAAAGGCAACTTAGGCAAAAATTAGCATCCCGCTTACCGTAATCTTAAGTGGAACGGTTTAAGCAAAAGTTAGGGATGACAAAATTCAAAACAAGAGTTGACCAAAGTCCTCAAACAACAAATGTTGCAAAAAGAAGTGACTGCTATTTCAAGAATCTATCAACTTCTGAGCCATCATCACTATCAGGGTACAATCCAAAATCAATTGGAACTAAAATGCACAAAGTTAATCGAGCGTAGGATGAAGAACATCACGAAGATTGGGTTGGGTACAAATAAATTTTGAGCCTTTATCCTTTATTTCTTAAACCGTGAACTGCACCACGTTACAACCCTCAAAAGACCTAATTGAAGCCGTGTTTCTTTTGAAAGCATACTACAATGAGGTTGCGTAATATGACTCCTAAGGTCTTTTGCAAATCAATTGTCTTGGTATATCCATACATTGGTTTCTCTTTCGCCTTTTAAATTTTTTAAACCGTGTTTTAACCGATCCTTTTTATATATATAAGAACTACATCATTTCAAAAATGTTTTTATTTCAAAACTTGTGCATGAACTTTGCATTAAATTTACCATGATTGAATAAATAATTTTGCTTGCAAATAAACTTTCATCATCAAAGAAGTCCAAATGTTAGGAAACTTGGTCTGATCCTAATCGGCAAGTATTTTCGATCTGTTGTGAATCAGTTCAAGATTTGTTGCTCAATGCAAGCCATGCTCAGAATTGTTTTAATCAGAAGATCTTTTTCAAGACTTATACCGGGGCACTCCTTTCCCCTCAGTCATTTCAAGAGTTGAAGCCATGATCGGTTTATCCTCAACAATCAGCTAATCTGGGGCAATCCTTAAGCAGCGTTGCAGTCCTTCCTCCAAGGATCATCATTTCAATACAATTTACAAGGGTGTTAGAAGTGTTTCTCAAGACATTCTCTCCAAGCAGAGTTGGCAGTGTTCTCCGTGTTGAGGAATCAGAGTTCCCATCTTACCTCCACAAATGAGTCAATCTCCGTTGTCATAAACGTCTGCATTACATACTACATGCATAGATCATTCATATATCATGCATCACAAAATTCATATATCATGCATAGCAAGAGTGTTTTATCCTCATTTGCATTTTCCCGAGGTCTTGTTACAATCAATGTCTTACCTTGCAGTCAAAATCCAACTTACTTGGTACCTACCAAAACAGATGTTTGTCAGTCAGTATCCCTTCATCTAAAGCCATTGTTAGATGTCGTGGTCTCTTTTTCCATCTTTTCCATTTTATTTCCCTGATGTAGCTTCAGATCTGTTTAAAATCTGATTGTCTTTTCCAGTTTATTTCCCTGATGTAGCTTCAGATCTGTTTAAAATCGATTATCTTTTCCGCTTTATTTCCGATGTAGCTTCGATCCGCTTAAAATCGATTGTCTTTTCCGTTTATTTCTCGATGTAGCTTCGATCCGCTTAAAATCGATTGTCTTTCCGCTTATCTCTCGATGTAGCTTCGGATCCGCTTAAAATCGATTGTCTTTTCCGTTTATTTCTCGATGTAGCTTCGCTTAAAATCGATTGTCTTTTCCGTTTATTTCTCCGACGTAGCTTCGATCCGCTTAAAATCGATTGTCTTTTCCGTTTATTTCTCGATGTAGCTTCGATCCGCTTAAAATCGATTGTCTTTTCCGGACGTAGCTTCGATCCGCTTAAAATCGATTGTCTTTTCCGTTTATTTCTCGATGTAGCTTCGATCCGCTTAAAATCGATTGTCTTTTCCAGTTTATCTCCCTGATGTAGCTTCAGATCTGTGTAAAATCTGATTGTCTACCACAAATTTCTAGTTTCGAAGCTCCCAATAATTAACACAAATTACCATAGAGTCTGTCTCATATCATACATCATTCAAAAAAATATGTCAAAAATTTTTTTTTGCATTCAGCACTTTTCTCATTATATTTTATTCACAGCATACCAATTGCATCTCAGGGCAAAATTTTGGTTTTTGATATTTAATTATCTCCCACTGCGATAATATGAAGCTTGATCATCTTCATATCATCTAGTTGAAGATATTTAAATAGGGGCAACTGAAGCAACTCGTTTTTTTCTAAAAAAAATCATTTTAATGAATTTTCAAAAACAAACAGTGAAATCGCCACCTAATTTTATTTGTTCTAAAAAGAACGGGAAAATATAGATAAAACCCACGAGAGAAATGGATAAAACGGTCTACAAAATTAAGAGATATAGGTTCGGGAGTTGGTTATGCAAGGGGAAGGTATTAGCACCCCTCACATCCATCGTACTCGATGGTACCCATTTAGTTCAAAGTGTGGTTGTGTGTTAGTGTGAAAATTTTACGATCTTCTAAGTTTGAAATGAGAAAGAAAGGGAGAAGAAATGTTCTTATTATTTTTGAGTTTGACACGGTTTAGAAACCGCGTGCCTACGTACTCCCTCGTGCAATGGGAAAGTTAAAACTCCGTAGTTCTTCTAGAAAATAATTGTTTGTTGATTGATTTTAAATGAAAAGACAAGTCGTCATTTTTAAAGGAGAAGACTCGTCTAACGTCCACAAGGTGTGATAAAGAATAAAAGACTACGCACCAACCTGAGGGAGGGTTTGAGAACACCTCTAGTACTCAAGTGGAGAAGTCGAAAACCTTGGGAATAGAGGAAAGAACATCTCAATTATAAATGAATCATGTCTAATCTTGAAAAGGTTTAAAGGTAAAGGGTGCTTGGACGCACAAAAGATATTGAATGTGTTGGAATTGATTTTAAATTGTGGATGACAAGTACCAAAACGTTGGGATATCCTCTAACGATTCAATACTCGAGATTGGTGATTGAGGTCAACCGATCATCTCTCATCCAAAATCTTTATTATGAAAAGAGTGAGGTGAAACAAAGTTCACTTTTATTAGGTGTATGGAATAAAGTATTTAAGTCATTGGGTTACCCTCTAATGACCCAAATTCTACATTTTAATTAAATCGTGGATATCCTCTAACAATTTAATTAAATACCATAGCTCTATGTTTTTTGTTTTAGAACATGGATTTGAAGTTTCTCAATTTATTGGGTTATCCTCTAATCAATTAGAAACTTCGATTTGTTTTAATCGTTGGGCTAACCTCTAACCATTAAAACAATCTTATCCAAGTGTTCTTTTTGTAGAAAAATTGATTTTTGAAAATAACTCGACGTTGGATCGAGTTTTTATTGAAAGTGTTTTAAATGCTTGGTGAATGGAGAAAGAATCAAGATCGAAATAATTGTAAATAACAAATAAAAATCGACAAAGCCCATACAAGGTGGCCAACCTAAGTATAAAATAATTAAATTACATGTGTACTAGCAAAGTGGGCTAGTTACTATAACGACTAATTGGAACAATTAATCGAAATAGGCTCACCGTAAGAAGGCCCAGATCAAGCGCATGTGTGCATGTGAGGTCATCGCGACGCTTCGTAGCTTTGTCGACTTACGGGTTTAAAAATGATTTACAAATATTAGTTTAAAAAATGATTTTTTGGGTTTTGTGTAAGTGATAGTTAAATTAAATAAAATAAATGTGCACTAAATTATTACAATAATTGTTTTTTTTTGGGAGAGGGATACATGAATTGTAAATGGGGATTAAGCGGTAAAATAAAATAGAAAGCGGTAAATTAATTACAACGCAATAAGGGGATTGGGATACATTTTTTTCCGAATGGGGATAAATTAAAATCAAAGAGAAAACGGTAAATTTAAAAGTATACGAACAAAAATTAAATACGGCGAAACTTAGTTATTAATTAATTATCGTATTTTATTTTATTAATTAGACTAAACTATAAATATTAATTCTAAGAAATAAATATAATATTCTTGTGTTCATACATATTCAAAAATTAAATTGAATTTAAAATTTAAAATTGCAACACAAAGAAGATTAATATAATTAAATTCAAACTTATTTACGAATTAATAGATAATGTATAATAATAATAGTATGTATATAATATATATTTACAATACTAAATATATGAAATAAAAATAATACTAAGTATAATTATATTTACAGTATTAAACATAAAAATAAAAGTACTAAGTATTTTAGATACACATTACTAAATATTAAATAGTAACATAAATATAAATGACAGTATAAAAATGTGTATAGATGCAACAGTATAGGAATGTATGCTTGAATCATCCTCGGCTATCTTCACAAGTAACGGAATGTATTAGTAGCACAGTATGAGATGAAATAGAAATAAAATGGAATTGCAATGAATCGAAAAATGGTTAGTAGACAGTATGAAATCAAAATGCAATTAAATGAATGCTCATGGACAAACAACGGACTGTAATTGAAACGAAAGAAATCAAGAACAAGATATTATTTACAAAGTCGAAACATGGAGAATTGATTTCTAAACCAACCAAGACAAGCGATTATAATCCGGGCAGCCACTACTCATTCAACTTTACTTGAAATAAAATGACTTTCTTACACAAATTCGCTCAAAGTAAACGGTGTATTACCCTCAAAGTTCCTCGGTTAGATGTACACGCAAAATATCGCGGTATCATCATTAAACCTTCATAAGAACTAAATCCGAATATCAACCGTTTATACTTTAATTGAAATTAAAATGATAATGACACAACTTGCGATGTCCCAACATGTTTCTCGGTTAGATTTTCACGCGAGTAACGCGGCCTAATCGTTAAACCATCATTGAAACTACTACTTGGATATTATTTAAACAAAACTAATTGAAATTAAAGTAAAAAACGGTTTGCATAATTTCTAAAACAATGTTACAACAAACAATTTCAGGAAATAACAATAAACACGGTTTCTGTTCTTTCACGAAATAACGCGATATAGAAGTCGAACCATCATCGAAACTAGTAATAGAAACCTTTACCACAAATCCATTGGAATTAAAGTGTGCATAAGATTATACCAATTAGATTCCAAATTCAAACCAAACTTAATAGCATTGAACAATAACTTTTTTTTCTAGGATTTCTTCTAAAGAGAACAAAACTATTCTAAATTCGAAGGAAATTATATTATACTATGACTATTTCTCACTTCCAAAATTCAACATGAATTCAAGATATCCATTCAAACTTGAACCATAATCATACGTTGAGAATAATTAGACCACATAATTGTTCACGACTCAAAACAAAGATTGAAATCGTCAGAATAAGTATGTTCAGCATATCCGAATACAGGGAATCAACAACACAGTCAGAATCCAATATCTTCATAGGTTTAAAACGGTTTCACAGCATATCGAGCGAACAGATAGTGATATAAACCTTACCGAATGAACGAATCTAAGCTGCTGTTCGTGGATGAGCAAGACGGAAGAAACAAACCGAGGTGTGGAGAAGCGGAAACGGACGAGAATCTTTGCGCGAGGCAATGACGAGCGGTGGAAACGGAAAGGGTTACGGTGAGGAAATAGCGTGACAGTGAAGTGTCACGGTCGTGAGAAACAGGATGTGGTGAGATTGAACCTATGGGAGATGGGGGTTTGATTCGACGAATGAGAAGAAGAGACAGAGGGGGGTTTCGGATGGTGTGAAGAAGATTCGGAGGGATGTCGCGGTTTGAAGATGAGAGCAAGGCGGAGGGCTCGACGATGGAGCTTGGAGTTGCTGGCTCGTGAGGAAGTGGGGTTTGTGGAGGCTGCGGCTGGGTGAATGGAAGAAGAAAACGGATTCTGGGGTTAGTCAAGGAAATATGAGTTGTTAAATGAAGGTGAGAAGTGTTGAAGGGTTGTTGGCGATTGAGAGAGGAGGTGTTGGAGGTGACACATATTTGGGTGTATTACAATGGAGGTGATGATTCGGTGAGAGTAAAGGTGAGGAACGGCAGAATGGAGAGTGAAGGGACGGGTTTGGAGATGAAACGTGGTCAGAAATGATGGTATAGAGGTAGGGAGAAGTTTTTGGAAGAAGATGAGAAGTAGTGTTTTTTTATAATTTTCGTTTTTTTGATTTTTTGTTTCTCGCAGCCTCCCTTTCCGTTTTCTTTTTCAAATTTGGCCTCCCTTTGAACAATTATATCAACATATATATACTAAATGAATTAGGTTTAGATTATTTTTCAAAATTCCAAAAATGACCTCATAATTAAATGGGCCACAAAAATGGATCTAGTAAAAAATGACAAGCCCAAAAATATTTTTATTTGATTTTTTTGAGATAAAAATTAGACATCTAAAATTGTCAAAAACGGTAAAAGTTCGGACAATAAATTATCTGAAAAATAATATGAGCACATTAAAATAAACTACGAGTCTTGTAAATTAAAGAAAAATTATTGAAATGGTTAAAATTAAAAATAAAATGATAATAAAGGATACCCGATTTTAAAACGTTTACGGTTAAAAACGAGACTCAAAAATGTATCGAAAAATTAGGGAGAGCACATTTTCATGATCTACACAACACGTAGATTCATAAAGCAGTGAATAAAAGATGAAAACTTGAAATATTTTCCCCGCTAATTTTCGCACAGTATTGAATTGCTTTTAACAGTCTGTTTATAAAATCGAGATATCGACATCATTGACATATAAATAATTTAAAATCAATGCACAAATGTAGAGAGGTAAAAATGCATGAAGTAACATAACAGGTATTTTACAACTAAAAACGATGCAAACATCAATTTAAACTAACTTTTGGTTAATTTAAATATGACGAAATGATGCAAATGCAATGTGTGAATGACTGTTTTTTTTTATTTTAAATATAATGCAAGTAGAAAAATAGCAGGGTAAAATTTGGGGTGCAACAGTGGTGTTTAAGGAAGAAACTCTATATTATCTTGTTCTTGAAGGGTGTTAAGAATAACATCATGGTTTATCTTAGGATCTCTTTCAGAAACAAAAATAGGTACAAAGACTTCATCATTGTAAGAAATAATTTCTTCGTTAAATACAAAACTCCTTATGCTTCCTTCCCCTCCTAACTCTACATCCTCAAGAAATCTAGCATTTTATGTTTCAAAAATTGTTCTAGTGGGATTATAAAACATGTACACATAAGAGCGTTTGGCATATCCAATAAAATAACAACTAATCTAACTTACCTTCATGAGGCCTATAAGGCTTTGCTTCAGCTAGACATCCCCAAATGTGCATTTGCATAATGTTGGGCCTTTTTTCAATCCATAGCTCATAAGGGGTCTTAACTACTACTTTACTAGGTACTCTATTAAGCATACAAATTGTGGTTTTTAATGCCTTTCTCTAAATGACTTTATTTGCATTATTTTGTTATAAGGACATTCAATATCAAGCATATAAAGATTATCATTCAAAGAACCAAAACCAACCAAATTTGAATCATGCGAGAGACTAAATTTATCATTTCTAAACAAACAAGCATAACCTAATTTGTCCAAAATAGAGATAGAAATAAATCGTCTAATAGTCGGGGCAACAAAAATTTAAACCAAATCCAAATGAAAACGGTTAATAATAATTTAAAGTCCTTATAGCCTCTACCGCAACTTTAATGCCATCGTCCATTTTTAGCATCACTTGGCAGACGACTTTGCAGGCAACCCCTTCTTTTCACACCATGTGGCATATTTGGAACATTTATTTTTCATATGTCTAGCCTTCTTGCAGAAGAAGCAAGTGGACTCATTAGGTTGTTCCTTTGCCTTCTTATTTTTAGAAAAAATTACCACAATTTTCTTTCTTTTATTTTGAGAGCGAGTAGCCAAGTGAGCAATTTTAGTCTTCTCTCTCTTAAATCTTTCTTCCTCTTGCATATAGTGCGGTATTAACTCATTGAGTGACCATTTGTCTTTTTGAATATTGTAACTCACTTTGAATTTCCCCAAATGTGATGGGAAAGAAATCAAATACAAGTACACAGTCAAATCCTCGTGAAGTTGTAACTCTACTGCCTTGAATTCTGATCGTGATTAAACATCTTTATGATATACTCTCTTATGTTCCAATTACCTTTATAACTCATTGGAATGAGTTTGGACAAAGTACATAAGTTTTTAGAGTTTCTTTTCTTGGACAAAGTACATAAGTTTTTAGAGTTTCTTTTCTTAGCCAGACATTAGTATTCAAGATTGAGAAAAAGTATGTATAAGAGAAGAGAATCCAAAGGCTAAGTCAAATATTTCTAGAAATATTATAATCTCATATACAATAAAGGAAAGACTTGTCTTCCAAACCACATCTGAAGCATGTTAATGTCATATAACAGTTTTTATTTTTAATTTCTCCAATGAAAATTGAATTTTGATCATTTAATTTTTTTAAATTAATTTAGTCTCTTTTATTTTATAAAATTCAACTTGCATGTTCCAAATTACTTTAAATTAATTATTGTTTTGTTAAGATTTTAAAATATTTTAACTATTTACTTTAACAATTTAATCTTTGATTTAAAGTTATGGATAAACTAATAAATATAAAAGGTTAAAGGAAAATACTATTTCTTACGAAAGTTAATTGAAAGATACGCAAGAATTACACTAACCTCCACCATGTTTCAGAAAGAAATTTATATTTTTTAGTAATTAATTATTATGCCTTTCGTGTATTCCCTTACGTAATATATAGCATTTCTCAAGATTAAATTATTAAACTAATAATATTTAAAAATCTATATAAAAAAATTAAAACTCTTATGAGTGATCTGTCATTAAAAAAGTTACTAGAAATATGTAACACAAACATCTTTAAAATAATATGGACTAAAATTAGTTACTTGAAACTTACAAGAATAAAAGTTTAGAAAATATTTGGAGATGTCAAAAATAAAAGTTGGTCTATTTAAAGAGGCTAAATTAAACTACCCTACATGCACTAAAAAAACTGGGAAATTGGAAGGTGTTTGATTGAAGTGTTCCTTAATTAGACTAAAAAAATAAAATTGTGTGTCATTCTTAATGTGAAACTAATTAGTGTAATTTGAAGGTTATGATTCCCGTAGCGTGAAAGCTCTTAAAAAATACTTACAAGTCATCAAAAGGTATAGAGTTCAAAGGCACTTAACTCATTTCTCTAATTTGGAATGCTATAGGAGTGTATGTGTGGTTATTGTGGACACTTGTTATACTCCTTTATGGGAGTTATTTTTCCTGTGAACTCAGGCCTTTCTTATATAAAATAAAATTTTAAAAAAATTACCCTATGTGGTGAACAAAGAAGAGGAACAAAGACTACAACTATATGGAAAATTTGAACTTTGAGTGATTGATGTAAATATTACATAGTACAAACATATCACAAGATCTGAATCCGGGCAACATTTTGGATATAAGCAAGTCAGTAAACAAAAAACACTTGCAGTGGAAGAAAACCATGGAAAATGTAAATAAATCACCCATTCAAATACCCAATTGAGTCTGAACCTCTAAGATGGTTTTAGCAGAGTCCCTAAGCCTTTGTTCCTCCTCTTGATTCATATGCACATTGGTCACACCAAGCACCCCACCTCTACCAAGCTGTGCCGGCAAGCTCAAAAACACTTCAACATCACCAATGCCATAAAACCCCTTAGCCAAAACAGACACAGGGTGGATCTTCCTTTGATCCCTGATAATCGACCGAGCCAAGCTAGCCACAGAGTACCCAATAGCCCATGAAGTGTAGCCTTTTAGACTGATCACTTCATAAGCACTGTCAATCACTTGCTTGTGTATATTCTCCAGCGTTTCTTTCTCATAAGCAATCTGTTGTTTCTCTAAGAAACTCAGCACAGGAACACCCCCGACGCTTATACTTGACCATAATGCCACTGAACTATCCCCATGCTCCCCTACTATGCATGCCTGCACCATCAATAACTCCTTATTTCACACTTCAAACTTTCTACTATTAGATTAGTATTTGATAACACAAGCTTTCAGCAAAACCAAATTAACAAATAGGAGCAATAATTAAAAAATACAAATGAACACTCAGAACACAACCCCACACTGACACTGCGACACTGATGATAATTTAAAAAATAAATAAATCAAACATAAACTCAAGTAATAATTCAGAACATAATCCCGACACAGATACAACTACATTGATGATAATTTAAAAAATAAATAAATCAAACATAATCACAGGCGGCCGATGTTTAAGTGAGACACAGACAAACATTTTTTCAAAGGTAATGTGTAAGAAAGATTAAAAAGAAAGTGAGAATGACCTGAACATCCTGAGCGTTGACCTGAAGGTGATCAGCAATGAGAAAACGAAAGCGAGAAGAGTCCAAATTGGTACCCGACCCGATGATCCGGTTTGACGGAAACCCGGAAAGCTTCCAAGCGATGTAGGTGAGAACATCAACCGGGTTAGACACAATTATAAGAACCGTTTCCGGCGAGTAACGTGCCAGAACGGGAATAATTCCCTTAAAGAGAGCGAGGTTTCTCTGGAGAAGGTTAAGTCTAGACTCGCCAGCGATCTGTCTAGCACCGGCAGTAACGATACACAGATCAGAGCCGGCAGTGACAGCGTATTCAACGGAGGAGTTGATCTTGACACGGGGGAGGAAAGCAGCAGCGTGTTGAAGGTCGAGCATCTCGCCGCGGAGCTTGTCGGGTTTGTTGTCGACGATGACGAGCTCGTCGGTGAGGTCTTGAGTGAGGATGGTCTGAGCGATGGCCATTCCAACGTTTCCGGCGCCGATGACGGAGATTTTGTTATGGCGTTTGGTGAGAGAGGGAGGGGATGCGTTGGAGATGGGTTTGAAGAAGGATTGGGTTAGGTCGAGGCCGTCTGGACCTAATGAACCGGAACTACTTTTGTGCATGATGAAGTGTGTGTGAGTATGGTTAGAGGAAGAAGTGGAGAATGATGTTGAGAAGTTGAAGTGTTGAGGGTATTATTAATGTGGTTTGTGTAAGAGGACAGAAAAAGAAATAAATGTATGAGATTTAGCACACAGGTTTGTTGAAAAAGGAAGAAAGACACTGGTTTGGGAAGCAAAAAAACAGCCGGGTTTTGCCTTTTTGGTTTTGAATTTGGGTACTTAGTGGTGTATTGATTCTTTTTATAGAAAGGTGTATATTTTTAGGGGAAAATATTTGGAAATTTCTTAGAATTTCTACCCCACCTCCACCTCTGGTGAAAAACTAAAAATACATTCAGTTTTCGTAAATTCACTTAGGAATTCACAAAATAAGGCAAATTTGTAAGTGCATTTACGAAGTCTGCGTGTTATTTTAGAAAACACACAAAATAACCCCCAATACTCATTTGTTCTTGCAGGAAAAACTATATAAGTCATTTAGGGATTCAGAGGCTCAAGTGAGTGACTTGGCCTCCAAACTATAGGTCTAACTTACCCCGCGGTCGGGAGCCCTTAGATATGGAATATGTTGCCTCTCACATGCGTGTTGCTGAGAGAAGAGTAATGAGCCATTTGGAGAAAGTTCTTGGTTGAGCTCTATTTATAGTTGTTACCTTGAAATTTCAAAACATGTTTAAGGGTATGTATCAAAGGTAAACGTCCTTATAAGCTAGGAGTCAATCCTTAACGAATATAGGTCCCTCAGAAGAATTTATGAAACCAAGCCAATGATGTCAAAAAGAAATGTGTCGACCAAAGGAATAAACAAGGGAATTGATTTATTCGACCAAAGTATCAAATAAACATGGAAAAAGTCGAGATCTACGGCCAGAAGGGAAAATGGTCAAGACAAAGGTGTTGAAGATGAACTACATCGACCGGATGAACAAGGTAAAGAATGTTGGTCGATTCGACAAACTATGGACTAAGTGAAGGAATCAGTCGAAGTTCAGACATAGTCGGAGGTGGAGCCTATTGGACTTAGAGAAATGTCATTCTTTCTGAGGTGTATCGAAGCTAGGAGCGGTTAACCTTTTGCAACAGCAAAGCGGGGAAAATTCAAACTTTGAAGATCGTGGGAAGTTACTTCATGAGATCGTGTATTCTAGGCGCCAAGTGGATGGAGAAATCCTATGAAGCAGTTACTTTTAGTTTAAATTTCATCAGTAGATTTCCTTAGGCAGTTATCTTGTAAATTACTATAAATAAGTCATTTTACTGTAATTTTTTGTGTGTTCACCTGTACGCTCAAATCGCTTGCCAAAACTCTGCCCAATTCCGTGCGTAAGGAAGAAAGAGTTGTTAAGTTTTTTGATGTACGTGAATCGCCACCTTTATTTCAATGCAATCAATTTATCTTTTCACGTTATCTTTTGAATGTCTTTACTGTTTCGTATTTACTTTCGAGCAAAGTCTTTACGTTTTCTTCTACTTTGCATGAACTTTTCAACACTGCTTGTCGGTCACGAGTCACCAACTAGTTAGTTTGTTGAGTCTTATTTCGTCTGGAACCTACTGTCGGTCACGAGTTACCAGTCAGTCGGTCGAATCTCTGTGTGGAAATTCGTTGTACTTGTTCCCTTAGTCTTAGAAAGTCGTTTCTGGGCTGGGTATATTTCGACAGAACCAGTACAATATCAAAAATATTAGCACGTGTCTTAAGATCAACTGGTCGATCTTGTGAGTAACCCTTAGTTTTAGGACATAGGGAGGACCAACGTTTGTTTACCATTTTTCATAGTAAACAAATTGGCACACCTGGTGGGACCAAGTGCTAAGTTTTAAAGTTTGTTGTTAGATGTCATAGGTGCATGAAACTTAGAAGTGGAAATTTAACCAATAACAAACCACCTACTAGAAAACGTATACCTAGGATGTCAAACACTACTTTTGCTTCGAACGTGGATGAAATTCCATCGCGAACTCTGGGTACGTCCGACCCAGTTGTTACGCAACTTACACCATTTCTCCCATTAAACAACACAACTGTATCAAGGTCAACTGTGTCAGTGTCAGACCCTCTTCCCCAGACCACACCGATGAGTCCAGGGTCTGTGGTGGCCACGAGCGCCACTCCGAGCACAACGATACTTTAATTTGGTACTGCTACGAATCCCCCTTATGGAATGTCGTATTTCTTAATGTCGGGATATCAGTCGACCTCAAATGCAGCGGTGATGTATGACCATGCGCAAAATATGAATTCCCTTTTGCAAGGATCTGCGGTAGGGGGAAATAGGGCAATGCCTGCACAATAGTTAATGCCACACTTAAATAGTACATTTGTGGTAGTGTTAAGGCAACAAATGAATGATAGTAACCATGAGTTGGTTAATATGTTAACGAACCAAATGGGTAATGTGTTTAACCCTATAGTACAAGAATTGGTCGAGACTAATAGGCAGCCTGCTGAAACAAATCGACAAGTAATTGCACAATTGACATGTTTGTGTAACTTCTTGGGTGCCCCCTAAGTGCCTACCCAACATGGGCCACTAGTTCGACAGGCCATACCTTCTCATGGAGACATGGGGGCAATAGAGGAGGAGACTATGTATCAAGTTCAAGCTGTAACGCCTCAAAGAAACGTTGTTGTCGACCCATCTAGGGTATTAGTTTGTATACAATAAGAGGCTGATCGGGTTCTTGATCAAATTCGACACGAGGAATTGGCTGTCGAAAATAATTTGACCAATATTGTCGAGAGAATTATGGCTAGAAATGGTATGAATACCACACTGCAAAGGCCAATGTACTCTTCCCCATTATCTGAGTATATTTTGCAAACTGAAAACCCTAGAGGATGGAAAATTCCTAAGTATACTAAGTTTGGGGGAGAAATAGGGGAATCGATAGTCGAGCACATTGCTAGGTACTTGACTAAGTCCGGGGACATGGCGAACAATGAAAGCCTAAGGGTAAAACATTTCCCTTTGTCCCTTACTAAGGCAGCCTTCACGTGGTTTACCACCTTGCCCCCTGAGTCTATTGATTCATGGACAAAGTTAGAGAAACTTTTTCATGAACAATTTTATGAGGGGAATTCAAAGATTAGTTTGGTCGAGTTATCAAACATTAAGAGGAGGTTTGATGAAACAATATATGATTACCTAAATAGGTTTAGATCATTAAAAGCAAGGTGTTTTACCCAAGTGCCTAAACATGAACTTGTTCCAATGGCTGCTGGGGGTTTAGACTATTCCATTAGGAAGAAAATAGACCCAACTTTTGTTAAGAGTATGTCACAATTGGCTGATAGGGTTCGACACCTTGAGCGTCTTCGACTAGAAAAAGTTATACATACTAAGGCTAAGACTAAGAAAGAGAAGGTAGTCTACGTCAATTATGATGACACACATCCCATATATGAAGCCGACTACATCTCGCCGACTGAGGCAGGTGTCGATGTGGCTGAATTGAAATCAGGGCCTGTATATGAATGCAAGTCATTGTTTCCTACCAAAGGAAAAAGCCCTGTTGTCGAAACTAGTTCAAAAATCCCTGCAAAAACTTATACTTTTGATGTTAGTAAATGCGAAGAGATTTTTGATGTATTAGTAAAAGATGGTCAAATCTTAGTACCCTCGAATGCTAAATTATCACCATTAGAACAACAGCAAAAAAGAGGTTTTTGTAAATATCATAACTATCTTGGTCACACAACCTCTCAATATTTTCTTTTCAGGGATTTGGTCCAGAAATCACTCCAGGAGGGTCGACTGAAGTTCGCTGCAAGAAAGCTGAAAATCGACACTGACCCTCTGAGACAAGAAGAGGCTTTGTTTGCTTAGCTTGTTGACATCAATATAATGGATGTTACTGAATTTCCTAATGAAAACATGGTCGAGGAAAGCACTGGTGAAAGCCCAAATGTTAAGCTAGCTGATGTCTACCCAAAAGATGATGAAGATTTGCTAGAATTTCTTTATCGTTGCAAAAATAAGGGAGCCCATGTCGGTTTGTGCCCCAGATGCAGTGCTCTAACTGATAGGGTTGCTACTGAAAATTTCCAGAGGTTATAGCTGGAGAAAGGGAGAGCTCAATGGAACAAAAGGGATCCCAAGAAGGCATTTCAGTCCAAGCCCAAAACTTTCATTTCGTCAACCGTTGCACCCAAAGGAACTTGGATTAAGCCCCAAATGGCTATGGGAGCATCCAATGTTGTCGATGTTGTGAAGGATGTGAAAGGGAAAGCTCCAATGAGCTACCGTCTCGAAGTTCGATATGAGAAAAAGAGCCATGTATCTGAAAATTACATGGGAAAGAATCCTATGAGTCAAACCCAATGGAGGCGATTTTAAAGGAAAAAGTAGGCTGAAAGACAAGCCGTTGTTGTTGCTAGGTAAACTGTTGTCGATAATGATAGAAATCAGAGGCAATATAGGGTGAAGGTCGGCCCTGCTATCAAGCAACAGATTAAGGAAGTTTCCAACAAACCAGCCACCATAGATTCCGACGAGGCAACCGACGATTTTGCCTCTGACTCGGAGGAGAGTCTTGACATTTTAGTCAATGTTGTATCCATGCTCCTTGAGGAATACAACATCTCGATTGAAGTGGAGGACACTGATGATGTCAATGCTGCAGAAATGGCTTTGCACAAGCCAACTTGTTATTTTGTTATGAACAATGGTTCTATTGAGAGCCAAGATGCCTTTTTTGAAAGGCATGACATGGCTATGAGAAGCCATCTGAAGCCTCTACTGATTAGGGCAAAGGTCGAAGGAACTGCCATTAATAAGGTGTTAGTGGATTGTGGTACTATAGTTAATATAATGCCACATCACATACTGAAGAAAATCGGTAAATTTGACACCGATATCAGGTCTCACAACGTGGTCCTATCGGACTACGAAGGAAGAACAAAGACTACCATGGGAGTAATCCAGGTAGATATAATTTTCGGGTCAGTGACTAGGCCGACAATCTTTATGGTTATCCAAGGGAAACCAAGCTACAATTTGCTAGTAGGAAGAGAGTGGTTACATGGAATTGGAGTTGTACCATCTTCCATGCACTAACGCCTGCTAATTCAGCGAGAAGACGACATCGTGGAAAACATTGAGGTCGACCAGGGCTATTTCATGGCAGATGTTAATAATGTCGGCCATAAACAGTTTGATAGGAAGCTAGCCAACATTGCTCCTTGTCAGCCAGCTGAGGAATTATATGCCAACTTAAATGAGGCATTTGTTTCCCTAAAACTACACGAGACCCATGGTTTAGTGTGGGACGTGGAACCTTTGGAGGATCCATATGCAGAAGATCCTGTGCCGACAGGCTGGGGAAACAACCATGATGGTGATGTCTGAGCTAGAGGCTCTAAAAAGGATTTTGGCATACATTGCCGAAAACAAAAGAAAATTGACCTTAGAAGCTGGAGAGAATATGGCTGTAGAAGCCAATAAACTTCAAATTTCAGAAGAAGTTATTCTGGCTATTGAGCTAAAACCACAAGATAAAAGTAAACTGGTCGGAGAAGACATCGATAAGCAGCGTTTAGACTGCATATACGACGACGAACCTCTGGGTTTTGAAAAGGATCTCATGGCACCATAAAAAATGCATCCACAAGATCCCTTAGAAGAAATCGACCTTGGCAAAATTGGTTATAAGATACCAACTTATATTAGCGTTGTTCTTGTAGGAAAAACTTATATATCTGTATTTAGGGATTTGAAGGCTCAAGCTAAGTATCTTAAACTCCAAGCTAATAAATATCTTGCTTATCCCGCTGGCATGAGCCCCATATATACAGTGGTTATGTGACTTCCGCGTTTTAGCGCCAATAACGGCTCACAGCTCCGTAACTAAATCATCTTAAAGATGCATAATGTCCTGTCGTTCTAGCAATGATGACTTCAATGTATAACGCGCGCCGCCAAGATTAATGTGACAATTTCCTCCAGCTCGTTTGTAATGCTCGTTTTATTAGTCGGGCTAGATCATGGCTCGTATGGCCGGGATGTGTGCCTGGTCCATACTTTGACCTCTATATTCTCCATCCGGACACGATTCTCGGCTTCCTCCATGCTCCTTCCGACTCTATAGCTCGGCTAAGATTTTATGTATGATCATAAGTCCCCCGAGCATATGATTTCATGCCTTGAAGTTTTGTGGTCGATAAAAATAAGAATCATGGATTTTAGCCGAGATACACGTCGGTTTAGACGACCTGCTGGCGCGTGTACTACACTCCCCAGTTCCACTGAACAATCACCTATATAGGCGTAATAATTACCGCTTAGTGGGCTTTTATTTTCAACACTCTACCTCTTCCTTCTTCCCCTTTTATAACATTTCCTTCCTTTTTCAAACCTTATTTCCTTATTTGCTCCTCACCACAAACTTCTCCGCTGCCTACTCAATCTGAAACGTCTCAAGCCCTTCAATCAAACATTCAGGTACTCACTCTTTATTCTCCATTTCCCTCTAATTTATTTTACTCTTAGGATGGTGATCATTCGAATGTGACGAACTAGGTCATAGAAAACATCTAAGTAGCGATGATCGTAGAATCTTGTGGGAGGAATGCATGCAAGAGATGAGAGATGCTCTAGGGGTAGAAGAACTAGAGAGGGTTATGAACAAGATTGATTCTGAAGTTCTAACCTCTGATAGTGATTCGACCGACTCTTCGTTCGCGCTCTAATGGAAACCAACAGCCTGCTCAAAGGAGAAGCCCTAGGCTTCAAACAAAGCATGGTTAGAGACCTAGAAATTGCAACTCTCCGGTCTCTCTGGAATGTTTCCTCCACGAGGAATGAAAGTGATGTAATTCTAGAACCCTGTGAGACCGGGGAAAACGTCTGTATGTCCCGGCCCAAGGGAGTAAATCCTGAGTAGTTTTACTTCTATGCCGGGGTCGTAGAATAATTGAATATTCAATTCCCTTTCACCGATTTTGAAATCGACATACTACGAACGGTGAACGTAGCCCCTTCTCAACTTCGCCCGAATAGTTAGTATTTGATGACACCACGCAGATGCCAAATATTTCCTCAACTGAACATGAGAAACATCAGGACATCCAAATTGTCACACTAACCGTAGCCATAATTTTAACCGTTTCGATCTACGCCGGACAATCACGATGATCTATTGCTGCTTACCTAAGGGAACCTCGATCCGGGTGTAGGATCACCCACAAATATAATACCTATGCAACCCTTAAAAGTAAAGCATACAAAGCAAACAGAAAGAGATTAAAAGTGATCTATAGCCCTAAGGTAACCTCTCTTTGGGTGTTCTCCCCAGCAGAGTCGCCAATTCTGTAACATAGTGGGAAAACTGACTTGTTTGTTTTGCGTTTTATCGCAAATGTTGCAGATAGCAAGAGTAGCCACCGACTTTTCTTTTATCCAATAAAGGAATACGGAAGGTAATTATGAAAAGGGAAGGTGTTAGCACCATTTCCATCCGTAGTTATCTATGGGCTCTTAATTTCTTAGCTCACTTTTGAAAATTTTCTTTCTGTGTGTGTGTGATTTGAAAAATATTTTGAAAATTATTTCGCTTTGACTTCGTAATGATTCTTGTATCAGTCCTAAGAATGCATACGAAGTGTTTTGGAAATGTTTCTTTGAAAGGGTAAAGCTTTGTAATGATTCTTGTTGGAATGTGTACAAAGTGTTTGTTTGAAAAATAGTTTTTTGAAAAGAGTGTGGGGTGTGAAAAGTATTTTGATTTGATTTGAGCAAGCAATTTAGAGTCTTATTACCTACTCAGAAGGCCGTTCTTGTTATTTTCCTTCTCCTTTAGGATAACACTATCCATACCATTAGTTGATAGGTAACTCTATCTGTTGGATGTAAAGGGACAGGCGTAGGGTCATCGAATGGTCATTGAAGGCAACATTGTAAGTATACCTTAGCATTTCGAATGGACTATCATCACTTATTCGTAGGCAACAACTGAGGGACGAGATCATATATTCATAGGCAATATCGAGGGTCATTGAGGGACTATGATGTTTGTATCGAAGGGACTTTGATGATGTTATTTGTAAGCGTCTTTGCTAAGATATCCCTACGCTCGAGGGACGTGACCATACAATTCTATTAGCCATACATCTAAGTAGTGTATATATAGTTTATAAGAGAGTGTAGAAAGTAAAAGTGCGAAAAATAAACCGTACGCTATTACAAGGTGTTGGGGCAGTTACATTATTGGAGGTGCGGAAAGTAAAGTGCGAGAAATTGAATCTACGCTATTACAAAAATAACCTTGCGACCTATACATCATTTTCTAGAATTTAAATAAAAATAAAGCGTGAATAAATAAGAGAAAAAATATTTGAATGGTGACATAAGTGTTCTAAACCCTAATAAAAAGGAAAAAAAATTTTGGAATTGATTTTAATTAAGAAAACCTAATTCAAAGTTAATTTGAAATTAATTATGAAAATAATTTTAAGTGAAAGGAAAAATAAAAAAATTTGTGTCTAAAATTAATTAAACATTTTTTTAAACCTAAATCTAAAATAAAAATATTTTTTAGGGTTTTTAATTGTATTTAAAAAAATATTACAAAGAAATTAAATAAAAGAAAATAAAGAAGAAAATATGAAAATATGAGAAAAATAGGGTTAGGAAAAATTGTCAAAAAATATGTGCATCCCCTGGATTTCGAACTCAAGACCCAGGGGTCACCAGCCATGCGTCCTTGCCATTTGTACCACCTGCACTTGATGTTAGTATAATGGACTTAATTAATTAAATATGAAAAATAGAAAATATTGATTTTTTTTTAAAACGCGCGCCAAGGGGGTCGTCTTCCTCGTTTGATTTTTTCTGGGACTTTTACCGACGACCAATTTGTGGGTAAAGCTTTTACCTACAACCATGTCCGTCACTATAGCACCTGCACATTTTCAAATTCAAATATATGCAATATAAATCAAAGGTGAGGCCACGGTTTGATAGCAATTGATGTTCTGATCACGATGGTACCCATCTTTTTGTCCAATTTTGGCTATTTCGAGAAACCCTAATTTGAAGCTATGAACCCTAGCGATGGTGAAAGCTTCGTTTTGCACTTAAGCTTCAATCAAACCACCCAGAAAGCATCGAAACTTCATCACAAACACAAATACGTGGTTAAATTCAATTAAATATGCATGAAAGTATGAAATTGAAATTGGAAAAAGGTTGAGCAAACCGTGATTGTGTTTGGTCGATTTGGCTTGCTTCAAGCTTGTGTGATGATTGGAAAACGTTCCTGGGACCTTTGTGATGCTCGATTGATCCTCAAAACTCCTTGAATTGGACTGCAATGTTGAATCCAAAGTTGCTTTTTTCTCAAGTTTTTTGGAGTTTGGTTAGGGTTGTTGAGGCAAGGATTTCGTGTCCTTTGTATCTGGCATCGTTGTATATATATAAGTGATGGATTTAGGTTAACAACATTGAAGAAAAATCAAGCTTTGAATGCAAGAATATTTTATTGGAAATTAACACCAAATCTTTCTATTTTGATCTTCAATCATGTAAATCTCTTTCCAAGCAAGGATGTTTCAAAATTGCCAGCTTTCTATTGAGTTGCTTGGACCTCAAGAAGCTTGAATTTACAGTCTTGCACCTATCAATTTAGTTTTAATTAAAATTGAATTAAAATGAATTAATCCAAAAATAAATAAAATAAATGAAAACATGGCGTGCAAATGGGCTTTAGAAGCTCTTGGAAACATTAGAAACAAGTTTGAACCAAAGAAATATAGGCCCATTTGGAAAATTTTCATGTTTGATCAATATTTTCTTCATGTATTTCTTCAAATTTTCCAATTTTTCCCAAACCACAACTTGCTCAATTTTTATCATTTGAAAGTGTTCTTGGACTTTTTAGAAATCTTAAGATGTCCTATAAATGCTCCTTTTTGTTTCATCTTCATTTAAGCTTCCATGTTCATGTACACATCTTTGGAAAAAGATGACTTTTTGTTGACTTTTAGAAGGACCTATAATGTCTTGACCCATAACTCTCAAATGAAGCATTTTTGGGAAAAGCTTGTGAGACACAAAGTTGTAGATAATTGAATACCCTTTAAAATGAGCTTTGGTGGAAAAATTTGTATGAAGTATGTGAAAGTTATGTTTGGTCAAAGTTCTGTTGACTTTCCCTTAAGAAATCCTAATTTAGAAACTTTTGACTTTTGATCATTCTTTGAATTTTCATGATGAATCATGATCAACCCTTGATCAAATGACGAACGTGACTTCAAAACCTTGATGTTGACAAAAAATGATGAAGTTTGACTGTATGTTGACCACAGTTGACTTTTTGTCCAATCCAACTGATTTTCAACCATTTAAGCAATTGATTGAGCAAACTTGAGCTGTAAGGCTTGAAACTTGACATGGTGATACCTTGAGACATATGAGGAGTTATGATGCTCACTTGAGGCAATAGAAACCATATTTTACTTGAGAGAATCAAAATCCTAGTTATGGATTGATTGCTTAGGAGAGGGTCCATCTGGCCAACCCTTGAGGAACTCTTGAATATAGAGATGTGTATTGACTTGAAAAATGGGAGGGCAAATTTTGGGGTATAACAATATGTATTAACATGTTTCTTAAACATTGTGTTGTCATTATGTTGTCTAGTGTTGTTGCTTTATGTATGCAACATTTTAGGGGGACCATGATTGTGTGCCATGCTTGTTTGGCGTGTCTTCTACTGCTTACTGCTATTGTTGCCGGTGGTTGTCTGTGTGCAAAATATTTTACCAGATTTTCTAACATCCTGCATGTTGTGTCTTGTGGTGAACCTTGGTTACCTTGTGGTAGTCTATGACTCTAGTGCTTTGAGTTATGTATGTTGCTTCTACTGCATGTTCTTCTAATGTGTGAAATTGGATAGTTCAAGGTTGAGTTCAAGGTTGGTTTTCTTGTGCTTTGGGAAAATTTCTTCTTCTGATGATGATTTTTATTCCCCCTTGAGGAGGAAAATTAGTTCTCTATGACAAGAATTGGTTCCTTGTGACATGGGGAGTAACCTTGGATAGATCTGAAAGAACATGTAATCTCTAATACAATTTCTTTTTGCAGTTTATACAAAGTTTACATGTTTTAACATGTAGCTTATGTTTTAGTTTTGGTAGTTTTGTTCCTCTCTCCAGGGTTATTGTGCAATGGTTGTTTTAACCAAAATTTTCCAAATAGGGAGATTATTAGTACCATGAATTTAGGATTGACATAATTTTGCTAAAATATGGTTCACATCCTGATGTTATGGAAGATGTTCTAACATGCTGGTCAGGCTCATTGAAGACAAATGTTCAGACAAATATAGTAACATGTTGTACAAGAACATCAATACATTTTGTTTTCAATCTTGACATATTTGATTTGATTTTATGATATTTCTTTTGGATATATCTCAATGATTTGCGTAGGTCAAGAAGATTTAATTAAGAACAATTAATCTAATTTCTATATGTACATAAGTTTCTAAAATACATTTTAGGAAACTTGATATTTTGTTCCAAGATTTAAGGAGATTTTTCTGCATAATTGGTCCAACCCTCAAGTTGTGGATTAAAACATGATTGTGTGAAGATTTTGAAGCCCCTAGACCACTGATGAGTATTTAAAGAGAAACATATACCTTATTTAATTTAACTTTCACAATTGTAAAATTAGCGGAAGTCAAAAGTCTTAGGTTTTGAGAGTCTCTTATGTTTTTGAAAGTCACCAATGTATCTTTTGATATAGTAAGGTAGACAAATTGTTGCTTGATTGTTTAAAAAGTTAATTGTTCTCACTCATGAGCTTTTAAGCAAATAGTTGAGTAATGTTCTTGGTTGAAGCTTTTAAGCAAAATGAAGTATTGTTTATTGGAAGTGTAATCTTCTGGTTTTTATTCTAGTCACAAGGTTTGTGACTGTATTTTTATCACTAAGGTGACTGGTAGGAAGTGAGAGGGAGATCTCATATCTAGAAGGTTTCTAGGTATAAGTTGAACAATATAGTGATTAGGCTAGAAGTTGTAAACTGTGATTATTTAGTCTTCGAACTAATGTTGTCACAATGAATTTCCTTCTTGGCTTGGTAGCCCCCAGAGTAGGTGACATTGCACCGAACTGGGTTAACAATCGATTGTATTATTTACCATTCTACATTTTTTCCTTTATTCGCTTTATCTATTAAAGCGTTTTCTCGTTCACTTTGAATCTATACATTGAAAAACCTTCTAGCATTAACACACTTTCCTCAAAAGTTTAAAACAAAGTGCCATTTAGGATTTTTCAAGTTTGATCATTCAAGTGAATAAACATTTGTGATTGTTTTATCAAAACACCAGTAAACAAAGAGATTACAAATGAGTTACAATAAAATAGCCTTCGAAGTTTCTAAAAACAAACTCTATTTTCTAACCAAGTGCTTCTCAACCTCTCCAACTCTCAAAATAGTAATCACATAAACATAATATAACTCTAAATACCATTTTGGAATTAGCGTCTCGAAAGCTAAACCAATTTCACAAGTGGGTAATGGATGAAAATTGGGAAGGTGGAATTCCAAAGAAAACTCATATTTATCTTTTACCTAAGAAGGAAAATTAAGTATTGGAAATTTTTTAACAATAATTTTTTGTTCTAAGGAAAAAGTCATTTGGTGAATGGTGTGACTAAGTCGACAATGATTATACACAATTTCAAAGTAATTTTGAAAAACTCAAATCTCTTTGATGTACGTACCTCGACCGCTTTTCTTGGTTTGTTTCTGCAGACAGGAAAAAGTGTCAATCATATGTTTCAGCATTGAGGGATCCAAATCAACATCATTATGATATGTTATTCATGCTCTTCAAATTATTTAGCACAAAAGAAAGAATCTTTAAATTCCAAAGTGATCAGATTAGTAGATTTTTGGGCATGAAAGTCTAAACACACTTTATAGCCTCTCTCAGTCAGCGTGGTATTAGTCAACCATATTTCATCTTCATTGGTAAAAAGTTATCTTGGTAAGAACTGGTTAAAACCAAATTGTCTTGCCACCAAATTTGGATCATAACTAACAAGCCCCATGTCAACTTTCCCCGTCGAAATTCTAGTCGATAGGACAATAGGTTTAAGGAAAGCTACCTTGATGCAGAGAGGTTCTAATTGGTTGTTAGATGAAGAAGTTGGAAACTTTCTTCTGGACCAATATAGTCCATAGCTTTAATCGACAAATGGTGCTTTGAAAGAAACAAATATGGCATAATCCATGTGTAAAAAGAAATATTTTCTGAAGGCTTCTTTGATCAATAAATCATCATCTTCTGGGGTTAGCAGAGCGCATCTAGTACCTTAGACTATTCTACCTTCAACTTGTCTTGCTAAGTTACATGAAATAATAACATTCATTGAGGGTTCCAAAATGCCATTAAACTAAAGTTTTTGGCTTAAATGTAGTTTTTGTCCCCCTAAATCCATTTTAATAACTTTTTAGTCCTCATTAAAAAAAACATCTTTATAATTCCTTAGTATCAAATTTCATGTTTTTTGGAGGTCCCCCATGACAAAACATTCACATTTGCACATGTGGCATTAGAATATATGAGGTGGTATTTTTTTTTGTTGCCACGTCATTAAAAAATTATTTTTTATTTTCTTAAATTTTTCTTTTGAATAATTAAATTATTTTATTTTATACATATTTATTTGGAAATTAAATATTACTATTACATATTCTAAAATGTATTTTTGGGCCTAATGTCTAATATTTTTACAATAGTAGCCCAATCTCTAATAATACAACAATTCTAATGTAAAAGTCTTATATGAACACTAATTTTTAGCCTTCAAAATTCAATGTGGAAATTTAAAAAGAAATGAAGAGTTCAAAATATCAATCTCTGAAGCAGTCGTGTCTTTTGAGGGAGGAAATATGTTTGTTCCCATAAAAGGCATGGTTGCTTCAAAGATTGACATTTAGAACTCTTCTCGTATTTTAAAGTCCCACATTAAATTTTTAAAGTCTAAAATTTAATGTTTATATAAGACTTTTACACTAGAATTGTTGTATCGTTAGAGATTGAGCTACTATTGTAAACATGTTAGACATTAGGCCCAAAATTATATTTTAGAATATATAATATTTAATTTTCAAATAAATATGTATAAAGTAAAATAATTAAAATAATTTAATTATTCAAAAGAAAAATTTAAGAAAATAAAAAATGAATTTTTAAATTTTGCCACCTCATATATTCCAATGCTACATGTGCAAATGTGAATGTTTTGTTATGGGAACCTCAGAAAATAATATTATTTAAATATAACTAGTACTTTCACCCCGTGCGATGCACGGGACAAATTATGGATAAATATTATACGTGCAAATTTTTTTAATGGATTTTTATTTATTGAATAATTGAATAACATAGAAATTAGTTATGGAGTAATTAATAGAAAATATTAATTAATATATTAAATAACATTTGTTGGAAAGAGAAAAGAAAATAATATGATTAAAAATTATTTAAGCGGGATTTTACTCAAACTTTGGCGCCTAATTATGTATTTTGTTTTAATATATTAAAAATTAGACCGAATTTCTAAACCACCATTTTCATAATAAACCACCGTAGCTTTTGACAATTTTGTTTGTAAAACAACCACTTTTTCATTTTTTCAATAAAGAAACATACAAATTTAATGCATATTGTGGGATCAATGAGACCCCGTTTAAAATTTTAAATGAGTGGTATAGATATTTGAAAAATATAATTAAGTGGCTTAAATAATTGAAAAGTGTGAGAAAAAAAAATTAAATTAAATGGGGTTCATTTATACAACTCATTTGAGTGACATGGATGTAGATGCTTTAAAAGCACCCACATCGGTCCTTTTTTAGAGTGGTAACACATTTATCAATGTCATAATGTTTGGAATGAATATTTTTAAAATGGAAGGGTGGTAATAATTGGAACCGTTGCATTCTTTTACCACTTGTGGCTTAGTAATAAAAATTAATATTTATGTGTTGGTGGTATCATTCAATGCATATTAATTTTTCAATAGTCTTTCAGATTTATTTCAATTACATTTTAGTTTGGCTTAAATGCACTTTTGGTCCCCTTAATTTCAAAATTCTGAAGTTTAAGGCTCTCTAGTTTAAAAGTCAGGTTTTTGGTCCTCAAGTTTACCAGAGTTTGGATTTTTGTAGTCCCCCTCCATCTAGCTGTGAGTTTGATGACTTGGCAAGGGGATTTTTAGTCATGTCATACATTCTAAAATTAAATAATTTGATATTATTCTAAAAACATTAAAAATTATTTTTTTATATATTCCAATTTTTTTTAAATTAGAATTATAATTAAAAATATTCACATTTGGTTTCATGTTTTTTTGGAGGTCCTCTATGACAAAACATTCACATTCGCACATGTGGCATTAGAATATATGAGGTGGCATTTTTTGTTGTTACCACGTCATTAAAAATTTAAAAATTTATTTTTTATTTTCTTAAATTTTTCTTTTGAATAATTAAATTATTTTATTTTATTTTATACATATTTATTTGGAAATTAAATATTACTATGTAATGTCTAACATTTTTACAATAGTAGCCCAATCTCTAATAATACAACAATTCTAGCGTAAAAGTCTTATATGAATACTAATTCCTAGCCTTCAAAATTTAGTGTGGGGCTTTAAAAAGAAATGAAGAGTTCAAAATGTCAATCTCTGAAGCAGTCATGCCTTTTGTGTGAGCAAATATGATTGTTCCCATAAAAGGCATGGCTCTTTCAAAGATTGACATTTTGAACTCTTCCCGTTTTTTTAAGTCCCACAATTTTTGAAGTCTAAAATTTAGTACTTATATAAGACTTTTACACTAGAATTGTTGTATCGTTAGAGATTGAGCTACTATTGTAAACATGTTAGACATTAGCCCAAAAATTATATTTTAGAATTTATAATATTTAATTTCCAAATAAATATGTATAAAATAAAATAATTTGATTATTCAAAAGAAAAATTTAAGAAAATAAAAAATGAATGTTTAAATTTTTAATGATGTGACAACAATAAAATATGCCACCTTATATATTACAATGTCACATGCGCAAATGTGAATACTTTGTTATGAGAGACCTCCAAAAAAACATGAAATTTGATACTAAGAACACCCACATCAATGGTGTCTTTTCAATTTCAATGTCACATGTGTCAAAAAATAATGTTATTTAAATATAATTGGACCGAATTTCTAAACCATCGTTTTCATAATAAATCAACCACTTTTTCACTTTTTCAATACATAAGCATACAAATTTAATGCATATTGTGGGATCAATGAGACCCAATTTTAAATTTTAAATGAGTGATATGAATATTTGAAAAATATAGTTAAATGGCTTAAATAATTGAAAAGTGTGAAGAAATATATTAAATTAAATGGGGTCCATTTATACCACTTATTTGAGTGACATGAATGTAGATGCTTTAAGAGCACCCACATGGGTTCTTTTTTAGAGTGGTAACACATTTATCAATGTCATAATGTCAAAGTGGAATGGATATTTTCAAAATGGAAGGGTGGTAATAATTGGAACCATTGAATTCTTTTACCACTGTGGCTTAGTTATAAAAAATTAATATTTATGTGTTGGTGGTATCCATATAATACACCATCTTACCCATATCAATATCAACAATTTTCATCTCAACCAACCAATCCCACCATATATCATCCAGTTCAAATAGTTGCTAGTGACATGCAATCTAATGATAAAGAGCTTAAAACACCATAAGTTTTCACTCAAGGTGGGTCGGAAACTATTAACCTTGGTGAAGAAATTGCCTCTACGCCATTTACGAATACACCAAAAACAAGATTCCAACCCAAGGAGGATGAAGTTCTCATTCAATCCTAGCTCAATATTTCAAAGGATTCAATTGTTGGAGTTGATCAAAAAGGAGATTATTTTTGGAAGAGGATTTGTGAAGCTTACAATAAGCACCACGACAAGAGTTATCAATAAAGGAATTTGATGGCACTAAAAGGTCGTTGGCACAAAAAGATTAACCCATCTGTTCAAAAATTTGTTGGGCGCTACAAACAAGCTTTGGCTGCAAAGAAAAGTGGAAGCTCTGAGACAAACATCATTTCAGCAACACATAATATCTATTACCAAGATGAACATGAAAAATTCGCACTAGAGGAGACATGGAGATTACTGAAAGATGAACCTAAGTGGCTCGTAGGTTCATCGGAACCTTTTGCAAAAAGAACAAAGGATTCAATTTTAGGGGCATGTTCATCTTCTTCCAATCCACCTACACCAACATGCAATGAGTATAATCCACCATCACCTACTTTTTTGCGTCGTCCAATTGGTAAAAAACCGGCCAAAAGGAAGGAGAAAGAAAAGCTTGTAGAAAGTTCTATTTCCAATGTCAGATTTAATAGATTGAAAGATGGTTTTGATAAAAAATTTGAATTAATATCAGTGTTTGCACGTGATTATGCATCTATTGATGGTGAAAAGGTTGAGATAAAGAGAAAAAAGCCGAAGGAGAAATGCAAAGGGCCGATAATGAAAAGGATAGATTGAAGATTAATGATTTGCAAATACTCTCAAAGGACATATCAAATATGAATCCAAGACAACAAATGCTCATGAATTATTGTGTGAATTGATTAGGAAAATATATGGACTTAATTAATAACATGTATGTTAGATCATTTTTAGATTCTCGTAATTATGTATTAGTAAATCATTAGTCATTTTTAAGTATTTGTAATGTATTTTGATATTATTATGTAAGTTGGCATATTATTCAAACTAGCCGTTATTCAAACTAGTCATTATTCAAACTAGGCGCTATTCAAACTAAATATAATAGCATGCAAACTAAATTTCACAATCACTCCTCACTTATATCTTTTTTCATTTAGTATCAAACTTCATTTAACATGGATCCTTCCAACCCTTATCACATTGCAAAAATGCTCATGGATTATATGAATGATGACATGGATTAAGAACTTGTAAGAATTTACTTTGAAGTTGAAGCGTAAGAAGAAACTGCAAGTTCTAGTAGACCTAGACGCCAAAGAAGGAATATAGAGAGAAAACGAGAAGAGGGACATGATCGTTTATTGCATGATTATTTTTCAGAAGCACCAGTATACATAGATGAGCAATTTTGTCAAAGATATCGAATGCATAAACATTTATTCCTTCGTACCGTTAAAGTTCTTAGTCAACATGGTGAGTATTTTCGGCTTAAAGTTGATGCAACTTGAAGATCAAGTCTTTCACCGTTACAAAGTGTACTACAGTTATTTGATGTTGGCATATGGAGCATCAGCTGATAGTATGGATGACTATTTGAGAATTGGCGAAACAACAACACTAAAATGTGTTGATAAGTTTACAAGGGGTGTGATCAGTGTGTTTGGGCCATAATATTTGCGAAAACCAACCGCTGAGGACATCGAACGCCTGCTGCAGATGAGGGAGTCTCGTGGCTTTCCAGCTATTTTAGGGAGCATTGATTGTATGCATTGGAAATGGAAAAATTGCCCCGTTACATTGAAATGGAAATATGTTCGAGGCGATCATGGTAAATCCACTGTTATGCTTGAAGTACTTGCTTCACAAGACTTATGGATTTGACATGTATTCTTCGGGGTAGCGGGTTCCAACAACAATATTAATGTGTTGAGCCAGTCAAATATCTTCAATGATGTTATGCAAGGGAGAGCTCCTGAAGTACATTATACATTCAATCATGCTGAATACTATATTATCAATCTCCAGTCTCGATTTGCGATCATACGTAACCCAACTCGATCCTAACACTTGGATGGACTAGAGTGTATTTTGGATACATGTATCATATTGCACAACATGATTCTAATAATGATTTTCAAGAGTTCCTACGTAGAAGACCCCATGTTCGTGACGAAGAAATCCATCGATACCTTTAACAAGACTTTGATAGAACATATATGAGAACACTTTAGACATGAGAATAATCACAACTAAAAATTATTTAAATGTTTACTATATTTTCTACTTGTAGTTTATTTTGGCGTTTATGATTTTTTTATATATATTTTGTTATAATGTATTGGTGTTTATTTAATGTATTTTTTATTTAATTAAATTTATTTATTTAGATTAAATATCTATATATTAATGTAAAATTTTAAATATATTATAAGATTAGTAGGACCCATTTTATAATTGCAGATGAGTGATATGGATATTTAGTGGTATGGATATTTAGAAAATGTAGTTGAATTGTTTAAATAATACGGAAGAGTGAAATAATATATTATTATCTTCATTTTTTATTATAAGTCGTTTTAGACTTTTCACACGTATTAAGAAAAGTAATAGTTCTTTTATGAAAATCAGAAATTATAAATTTTTTACAAAATTGTCCTTTATTAATGACATAAGGAAGATACATTTATATAATTGAAAGGAGTGAGAATAATAAATATTTAAGGATAAAATAAGAAAAATAACATTAATTATTCATTAATATTATAAAATAACTTTTATTGTGGTACAATTTTTTTCAATGTAATTTATAATAAAAAATAAAAAGTATATTAAATGAGTCCAGGGGCGGATCCAGCTTTAGGCTAGGTGTGGCTATAGCCACACCAGTTTTTTTTTTCTTTCTAATATTAATATATATTTAATTAATTAATTAATTTTAATATTTAATATTATATAACTCTTCAACTCACTTTTCTCTCTTAATTTTCTCTCTCTTTTATTTCTTTCTCTCTCACACAGTAAATCCTTTCTCTTCTTCTCAAACCCCACCAACTTCCATATTTGTCTCTTTCTCTCATTAATCCAATAACCCCACCATTTTGCATTGTTTATGGGTGATTGAAAATCAAAGGTAAACTAACTACTTCAAAATTTTCTTATTCTTTTGTTCTATTTGAGTTGAACCTAAAACCCCAATTTGTTTTAAAAAGTAAATTTTCAATTTCTCATAAATATTTTCTTTACAATAAATTGTTCTTATTATTTTCTTTATAGAGTCAATAGCTAATTTTAATGGTTTCATTGTTCTCTTTATAGGATGAAGAAATTTTTCCTGTGCTTTCTAGAGACAAAGCTACTTCGTAAATCTAGAAGCATCGAAACTCAACATCAAGTGAGAGTATTAAAGTTGTCGATTATGAATTGTTGGAAACCGATCCGGAATTAGGCCTCCAATTTCAAGCTATCATCCGACATCCAAAATGAGGTAAGGAAAGCTTATTTAAAAATAGGTCGTCATAAACCTCCTTACAATTTTGTTTACCCTTGGTCTGCTCAAGGTAATCAAAGACGTAGATTTTGCAAAATTGGTTTGATTTGTATGATTGGATTGATTATAGTGAATCTAAGGACCGCATTTTGCTTGCCATGTTTTTGTTTAAGAATGTCTCTAATACGGGAGATCACTTTGTGAGGGTTTGGTGATTGGAAGAATTCTCACAGATTGGCTAATCATGGAACTTCTTCCAATAGTCATATTGATTGTGTGCATATGAGTTACGCCTCATGAACCCAAACCAAAGTATTAAGCATTTGTTAATCAAACTAAACAAATGAATTCGAATATCGTGTTCGTAAACACATCTCTTATAGCTACTAAGTTTCTTTTGAGGTGTGGCATGCCATTTAGAGGGAGTGACGAGTCCTTTAACTCTTTATTTAAGGGGCCATTTCTTGAGTTGGTGGACACTCTAAAGGAAATTAACCCAGAGATAGCTAAGGTAATAAATTGTGCTCCGTGAAATAACTTTATGACTGCCCCTAAGATTCAAAAGGATCTTGCTGCTGCTTGTGCATGTGAAATAACTAAACAAATTGTATGTGATATTGCGGATGATGTGTTTTGTGTTTTGATTGATGAATCTGGTGACGTTGTTGGTAAAGAACAAATGGTTGTTGTTATTCGCTATGTTAATAGTGATGGTTTGGTAAAAGAAAGGTTTCTTGGGATTGTTAGTGTTAAAGAAACAAGTGCTAAGTCACTTAAGGAGGCACTTGAGAAGTTGTTGTCTATTAATGGCTTGAGTTTATCTAGCATAAGGGGGCAAGGATATGATAGAGCTAGCAATATGCGAGGTAAGTTTGGTGGTTTGAGAACTTTAATTCAAAATGAAAATCCATCAGCTTATTATGTGCATTGTTTTGCCCATCAACTTCAATTAGCACTTGTTGCATGTGTTAAGACTCACAAAGATGTTAGTGGTTTTTTCGGTAAGGTCAATATGCTTGTTAATTTCATACGGTCTTCTAACAAGAGACAAGAATTACTTCGGGACAAACAAGTATCTCAATTTGCTAAATTGATTGAAGAGGGTGAGATAGAGACTGGTAGTGGATTAAATCAAGAATCGTCTATTGCTAGAGCGGGTGACACTCGTTGGGGTTCCCACTTTAGGACTCTCACTAGTTTGATGACTTTATATGGTGCCATTATTGAGGTACTTGAAGAAGTCGGGAAAGATACGTCATTTGAAAAATATGGTGAAACTATGCTTTTGCTAGATGTGCTTCAGTCCTTTGATTTTATTTTCATGTTATACATGATGGTTGAGATTTTAGGATTTACAAATGATTTAAGTGTAGTGCTACAAAAGCGTGATCAAGATCTTTTGAATGCTTTATCACTTGTCAAAGCCACCAAACAGGAATTACAAGAAATGAGAAATGATGGATGGGGAGAACTTATATCTAAGGTTATGGAAATTTGCAATAAGCATGATATTGATGTGCCGATTTGGATGCAGCGTACGTGTAAGGGAAGAAACCTAGACGACATGCTATCACTTCTAGTGTTTCTAATTTGCATCATTATAAGCATGATTGTTTATGTAGTGTTTTAGATTTGCAGTTGCATGAGCTCAATGCTAGGTTTGATGAAGAGAATACTGAACTTTTACAATGTGTTTCATGTTTGAGTCCCTCATCATCATTTGAATCTTTTGATGTGAAAAAATTATTGAGGATGGTTGAAATTTATCCAAATGATTTTGTAGATGTGCCGGAAGTGGCGGTACGACATCAGCTTCAGAATTATGTTAGAAATGTTCGATATGATCCAAAATTTGCAAATTTAAACGGACTTTCAGATCTTTGTGCAAAACTTGTGGAAACAAAAAAATGCAACACTTTTGATATAGTTTATAAGCTTCTGAAGTTGGCTTTAGTCTTGCCAGTAGCAACTGCGAGCGTCGAACGTGTTTTTTCAGCTATGAAGTTTGTGAAGAGTCAGCTATGTAACAAAATGGGTGATCAATGGTTAAATGATCGTCTTGTAACTTTTATAGAAAGAGATGTTCTTGGAATAATTAACAATGATGTTATTTTAGCTCATTTTCAAGAAATGGATACTAGACGGTTTTCATTGTAAATACACTTCATCAAACAATATTATTTTTTATTTTCAATATATTTTAGTCGATAATTTCTTTTATGTTTAGCCACACCAATATATAAAGTCTGGATCCGTCCCTGAATGAGTCACATTTATACAACCAAATTGAGTGACATGGATGTAGTTGTTCTAAGGAATTATAAAATTTACTTTTTAAAAAAATTGAGACAAAAAAATTATCCAAATAGATTTAAGAGGACCAAAATTGCATTAAACGAAAATTTATTAACTAAAAATTGACTTGTATTAAAACCTAATGAAAATAACATCTAAGAATTTTTTACTTACATTAAAACCAACATTTAAGAATTTTATCATAAAAAAAATAAAAATAGAGGGACTGAAAAAAAAAAAACATTGAAATTATTTTGAAGCCATTTTATTTTTGTAAGCAGAAAAACAGAGCGAGTGGAGCATTGAGGTTGAGTGGAATCGCCGACGCTAACCACAATGGAACAACCCCTCGCAGAATTGGAACGAGTTCAAACCCACCTCCTCCAACGCATATCAAAACTCGAACAACACTCTCATCTTCCACCAAACCCCCCTCTCATCAACGACTCCGACTCCGACACAGTCTCTCGTCTCTCCTCCATTTTACGCAGCAACGCCGTCAACGACTTCTCCTTCAAGAGAGTCGCGTCCGATTACTACGATTGGCCCCTCGAAGCCCGCCGTGAAGCTCTTAACGCCGCATCGGTTCACCATCTCTGTAAAAGTATCGTTTTGGTTAACACGCAGGCTCCTTCCAATGTCGTTGATTGTTCTGATCGAAATAATTCTAAATACTATGTTGTTGTCGTTCAGGTTCTGTTTTTTTTCTTCTTTTTTTTGTTAATTAGCTTTGTTGGATTTTTCGTGGCTTAGTTAGGGTTATCATGTGATTTGTTTTTGTTTGCAGTATAGTGCTCGGTTTAATGCTGAAGCTGTGAGGAACTTTCTATACTCTCTCAACAATGGAACTATAGCCAAAAAGAAATTCAACTGTATGCATGCAAACTTTTTATACTCTCTCATCATTTGTATTATTAAGCCACAAACTTTGTTGAATATGATAACTTATGGAAACAACTCATAAGTTATATGAAAACAATTTGACCATATTTTCTAGCACTTAATCAAATTGTTTATCTAAACGGGTCCTAAGTGTGATTGAAAATAGTGGCTGTGAATAACTGTTTTTCCATAAAAGGCAAACTAAGTTTTTCTTTGAGTTGCTGAGTTATCTTAATAAATTGCGACTTGTGAGGACTGTCTTTCACTTGCAGCAACGCTTTAATGGCTAAGATTAGGTGAAGTAATTTAAATCACTCTGATTAGGTTGGGGGTTTGGCAGTTTCGTGGTTGTCAAATCAATTGGAGCTGAATGTGTACAGTAGCTATCAAGTTAATGCATTAAAGCTTCTAATTTGGATTGTCATCTATATCTATTCATTAGTAAGAGATGAAAAGGTGAATATTCTCATTTATTGAATTAGCCTTTAATGCACCGCAACTGCATCATATGATCTCTTTTGACTTCTCCGCCTTGAACTTCTGCAAGCTGCGGCAAATGAGGTTGCAGGGGAACTGAGGTGGTAGCAGTGGCATAGGTAGTACTTAAACCACCCTGTCGATATAAGGTCCATCCGTTTTTCTATTTGTTTCAGCTGAAATGTGCAATTGCAAAACTCCCCTAAGACCTAGCAGTTCAGGATGATTGTGAAAGATGGCCAGAGCCAGTCTAAGGTCACAAAAGTGTTACTGAAGGTGGAGCTACAGTGCAATAGTGTTTGACTTAGTAGATGGGCAGTCCAATTGAGAATGTGACTTGGGAAGATGGCACCTAATAGAGAGTGGGATTAATAGGAGCCATGTAGCTGCATTAGGCCAGGTGACACTCAATAAAGTCTACTAGGGGGAATGGCTTATGAATAGTATGACTATGGAGGCTAAGCTGGAAAGAGACCGAGGGAAATGAGTTTTTGCATGAAAATTCTACCTGACAGTTATATAAAGAAAAGTTGTTTTTACGAAGTGAAAGTTTGAGATCCATAGTCGGGGACACCCATAACTTTGAAGTACCATTTATCTTTACGAACATTCATCATGCGAAAATGTTTTTATATGTTGTAACCCATGCGTCCGTATGGGCATTATGGCTCTCATTTTATCATATGTTAATAGACAAATCTTCCCTTTATTTTTGAAGGCCTAAATTTTCTATTAAATGTCTCTAACCTCTTATTGCTTAGAAGGTAATAATGTTGTTACTTATTATACAGTGAGGCTAGCCCCTGAGGAGATATCAGCGAAGTTAACCGGATATGGGCACAATGCAGTGACATGTCTTGGCATGAACACAGACATTCCGGTAAAGGCTGGATCTGACCTGTGATTATTATTGGAATCTAAATTTTTATAATGGTAGCGTATAAGATATTGCATCCTGTATTGAACATTTACCTTGTCATATAATTGGATTGGTAATTGATGCAAATCGGGATCAGTTGATAACAGTAGATAAAAGTTGAAATGGTTTTCTTTTCGGTTTACTTACTGTATACAGATCACTAGTTATGACCTCCTTGTATTGTTTTTATTCAATTTTGCTTGCTATTACAAGTGCCAATAATTAAGACTTTTCCTGATACTAGCCTTCATCTTCTTCATTTATTGATTGGATGTTATGGGTTTATTTCAGGTGATTTTGGATGAAGCAATTGTTAAACTAACTCCGGATTTCTTTTGGTTGGGTGGTGGGGAGGTTGATCTGAAGCTAGGGATCCGGACATCCGAGTTAATCAGATTTGTAAACCCATTCATCGTCAGCTGTAGTAGTAGTAATAGTTGATTTTGTTAGAATAGGGGTCAGGAAAAATCAAGGTTACATGGATAGGTTCCATTTTCAGCCTTCTGTTCTTGATTTTATACGATTCGAATTGTTGTCAACTGAGGAAGATATTTATGTTACAGAGATTTAAATGCAGCCAACATCATGGCTTTGTATTTCATTTTATATTTGGTGAAAGTTAATAACATCAACCGAAAGAAAAGGTAAGTTTTGCCTTCTTATTTTGATTGACTTTCTAATAATTTTAACACATGAAAAAGCTTTAGTTTTAGACATGTCAAAGCCATCTATAATAGGAGTGCATTATTGAATCCTTAATCAGTTCTCACCTGGTTTCACCATTAGAGTTGGTACCAATGACTGTAACAATAAAGTAAGATTTGTCGAGTTCTTAAATGGATACATTATTGTAGCAGAAGTATGTTTCAAACAAGAAAAATCTACCAGCTCCCCAACACCTGAACTTGGCACATACATATAACCAACATTTTTACTGTAATATTCCTAAGTCTTAAAAGTCAAATTTTCACTATCAAAATCACATTTTGATTTTTTTTTTTAAACATTGTTTTATAAAAAATTTGTTGGAAAATATCGGAATTTTACAAATAGCGTTTTTTACTCAACTTTTTGCTATAAAACTAGATTTTTCTAACAAATCATGTATCTTTACCAGTTTTTTGAAATTGATTGTATTAAATTTATGGGATTATACAGAATTTGGTATAAAACATTGAGTTTTTACCATATTTTTTAAAATAGCCGGTAAAAATGTATTATTGCATACTAGATACTTACAAATTGCCCAAAAAAACGCAAATATTATACTAGATATTTTAAAATTGCTTATAAGGTTATATTTTTGTTTATCGAAGTTTTCAAAAATTCAGTATAAATAAGAGTGTTGCTGAATGTTCTAAAAATTTGGTAGGCGAATAGCGTTTTCAAATAATGTTGGTCCTTTTTTGTATTTAGTGGGGAGAAGAGGAAGAGATGGTAAAATCATATCTAGATTTAGTTAGAGACATGTTGCATAGAAGAGATGGTAAAATCAGAATTTTTTACTGTTTTGCCATCTTTTTCAAAGATATATCCCATTATACCATTCAATTCCTCCATAATTCTCAATCTACCATGTTTTCAAAAAAACAAAAACGCAAAAGTAGAACCTCCGCCCAAGCAATGGGCGGTTGCCTTAAAAGACAGAGCACCACCGCCCTTCAATTTGGCTGGCATGTGTGTTTGTGTTATTTTTTTTTTTAATTCAAAGTATATATATATATATATATATATATATATATATATATATATATATATATATATATATATATATATATATATATATATATATATATATTTATATAATTACTATATATTTAATATATATTTCTTTTTAACAAATAAATAATTTATTTAAATAAATAATTTAGTAAATCTTATTATTATTTAAATTATTATAATAAATAATTAATATAATTTTTAATATAATAATTAAATAATAAAGATTATAATTATAAAATTTAATAGTAAGTACTATAAAAAAATTAATATTTATTTTTTTATATTATAATGAAATATTAATTTATTTATGTTATAAAAGTAAAACAATTAAAAATAAAACAAGTACTTTATTAATTATTGAACCAACATTTACAAAAAAAAAGAAAAAAAAAATTACATGAAAACAATTGAAATTTAATGGGGATCTTGACCCGGACGTGTTAAGCATTGGTGGGTTCCACAACGAGGAGCTTGTCTGTTGGCCCGTAGACGCATACGTTGACGTTGCTCTGCATTTTGTTGTTCTGCATCTTGTGGTTGAGTAGAAGGTCCAACGTCATTGTCATTCATCAAAAATGTAGTTATCATGTCATCATTGGTGAAAGTCGGTTCAGCGGCACTTCCATAACTTAATCTTGTACCCTCGAAATTCCAATTAGGTGGTTACCGGCTGGTGTTTGGCTATGCATTGCGGGTTGGTAACATTCGGGTGTGGTAAAATATTGGGGTTGGGAAAAATGCATTTGTTGTTGGGGTGGTTGTTGGGGTGTTTGGTAGGTGTGGTATTGTGGGGTTTGTAGAGTGTGGTATTGTGGGGTTTGTTGAGTGGGGTATTGTGGGGTTGGTTGAGTGGAGTATTGTGGTACGTTATGTGATGTAGATGGAAAAAAATTTGAAAATTGTTGTTGATGGAATTGTTGGGTTTGGGTAAAAGATGGTTGCGTTGGGAAGAATGGTAGTTGGATGTTAGTGAATTGTTGTTGGTTGGTCATGAATGAGGGTTGGGGGTAGGTGTTTGATGATGGTCCAGTGTGTTGGACGTTTGAAGATGATGGTTGGTTACGAGGGTCAAATAAATAGTTATTTGGTGACAAATATAAATATGAAACAGACTTATACCAATTCATGTAACCTTGACTCGGTTTACATTCATGTGACATGATTTCTCCTTGTAAGACTCTATTTGCGCGGTCTCTCCAATGACGACGCTCTTCCTTCTGAAAATTTTTCCACGAATCAGATGACCATTGGTCGGACAAGCTGATTGTGTGATAGTTTTCCATGCAGATTGGAGCATCAGGTATGCCTTGAAGAATTCTAAATTGGAGTTTGACCCTATCTGTATGATGCATTTCCACAGTAGTAAAACAGATAAGATATGTTTTTGAACTCCACACATGACTATCAGTTGGATCTAAATCTTCAAGTTCTAGGTAGGGTCTCCAAGTAAACTGTTATAAAATATTAACAACTATATTAATTTATAAAAGTATATAAAGTAAAAGTAAGCGCTAATTTGGTTGAGAAAAAAAGTACATCATTTTCTTGTAGATGATCGATGAAACTGCGATAACCCTGCACAATGATGAGGAGTCTTCTCGTAATCCATCCCATAGGCAGACCACCTAAAAAAAATAATTAAATCAGTTTAACAAGTAAATTAATTTAAGTAGTAAAAAAACTTTTAGAAAATATATAACATTATTCACGTTTTATGTCTCCCGAAAACAATGATCAACATGGGTAAGTCTATTTTATTCACGTTTTATGTAACATTATTATTACACCTTAATATTAACACCTTTTTTCTTAAACCATATAGGGTATGCGTTGAACCAACCGACATTTAGGTATTATCGCCAAAAGATTGGCATGGCTAACCCGATGCTTTGGCGTGGATAGACAAAATTCTGTTGAAAATGGACGAGGGCATTTGATGAAGGTCGTCGATGGGGCACATGACAACGAACCTTGTCGAGTCACTAAATTCGTATTCAAAGGAACTCGTAATCGCCCATCACAACAATTATACAAACAACGACTATAGAATGGGTACACTCTTTGCGGGTGCAATGTGGACTTGAATTTCGCCAATCATTTACGAGCAATGCGTGAAGGTCATGAAACACGAAACATCAAAATCCTCCACGCATCGGGTTAGCGTTTTGACTACAATAATAACACTTTTAGTGTGAAGGAAACCATTGACCACGGTGAGGGAAGCCTATGGGACGTTACAAGGTCAACTTGAGCGATTATTGTGGTGTGGAAAGTTTCAAGCATACCCCGCCTTGTTCACATGTTATCGCTGCATGTTCTGTGGTGCGTAGTGACGCATATCTTCTATTGGCTGACGTTTACAAGGTGCCTAACCTTTTGGAGTTTACAAGTTTTCCCGTTCTACCGTTAGATGCGCCTACTTATGAGGGAGACCAAATTTGCCACAACCCAACCATGAGGCGCAATACAAAAGGTCGCCCTGTAAGCACCAGATACAATGAAATGGACAATTTTAATAAATTGGAGAGAAAATGTGCATTGTGTCGTCTCCCGGGGCACAACCGAAAACGATGCCCTAATGTAGGAACTAGTAACAATTAGTTTTTGTTTTCATGCTTCTAAGTTGTATTATATAATGACATCAAAAAAATTAGTGTTTCATCCGCTACTACTTTTGCATTTAATATAAATTTTACATCACATTAATTACCTACTTGCACAAAATTAATAAGTAACAACAACATTTAACCTAAACAACATCAACAAGTTCAAAACACACACACAAATTAAATACTTAAACAAACATAAATCTTTGACACCAAAATATCTCTAGGATATTACAATCAACAACACGATCTCGGTTGATCCCATCATCATCATAAGGACACTTGCATCGTTGTGAACAAGTCTCCAAGAACGATTTGGTCCGTTTAAGCGGGTTCCACAACTAGCCTCTCAATCTTTTGGATCTTCTCACCTTCCCCATTTCTTCCCCAACCATCCCCCAAGTGCCTATGGAGCTGCTCCAATCTCTGCGTGTTAAGCGGTTTGATCTTCATCGGAGGCTTCACGGAGAAAAAATCAAAGTGGCATCTCTTTTCATGTATGGAAACTCGGGAACTCTCTCATCGATTGAAGACATTTTTATGAGAGAAGTGAAGAGTTATGTGTAAGTGTGGTGATCCAACATCAATGGTATTTATAGCCCACAATAAAATTAATAAAATAATAAAATAATGAGACTCTCCCATCACGTGGCGGAACCGCAAAAATAAAATAAACAATGTCTCCATCACATGGAACCGCATAAAAATAAAATAAACAATGTTTTCACCCATTACAATGACGGAACCGAATTTAAATAATAAATTAATAAAATTTATATTTAATATATATTAAATATATAGTAAATATATAAAATATATAATAAATATATAAAATATATATAGAAATATATATTAAATATATATATATATATAATTACTTTTATAATATAAAAAATAAATATTAATTTTTTATAGTACTTACTATTAAATTTTATAATTATAATCTTTATTATTTAATTTATTATATTAAAAATTATATTAATTATTTATTATAATAATTTAAATAATAATAAGATTTACTAAATTATTTATTTAAATAAATTATTTATTTGTTAAAAAGAAATATATATTAAATATATAGTAATTATATAAATATATATTAAGTATATTTATATATATATATATATATAATTTCTTTATACTTTGAATTAAAAAAAAAACACACAAAACACATAAATTGAAGGCGGTGGTGCTCTGTTTTTTAAGGCAACCGCCCATTGCTTGGGCGGAGGTTCTACTTTTGCGTTTTTTTTTTTGAAAACATGGTAGATTGAGAATTATGGAGGAATTGAATGGTATAATGGGATATATCTTTGAAAAAGATGGTAAAACAGTAAAAAATTCGTAAAATCATATCTAGATTTAGCTAGAGACATGTTGCATAGAACTATAGTAGAGGCGGCAAAGATAATGGAGACAGTCATATGCAGATTAGCGTGGGTAGAGTGATTTTCACTAATTCTCACCACGAGAGAATCAAGTTGTCTCTTGGACCACGTACTCTCCAACATATACAAGGTGGAGCTCTAGAGATTATGATGTTGAGTTAGATATTGTCTAATGATGTTGAGGCAAATGTGACTGTTCAAGATGATACAAAAGTGTCTATTCAAATTGATACAAAAGTGTCTATTCAGACATATACACATCTTCCTATCTAGACTAGTACAAAGGTGTAAGTCTATTCATGCTAATACATGCCGAGGTTTCTTTGAGGATCATATGACTCTCTACCTTGTTCATTGGATCCTCCGATCATAAGGTATTTAAATTATCGCAGAGAGATATAAATATTTTAATTTAAGTTGTTTTTATTCATTAATGATTAATTGAAAAAAATATTTGTTACAAGACTGCACTCTTGTACAAATGTTAGAAAACTAAGTGAATTTCTTATTCCACCTCATAACCTTCTTAACCACCCGTGCGGATTTTTCAAGTTGTCCCTGCAAACCGGAAATATACTTCTGGTGCGCACTACCATCTAAATTTTTTTACACCAAACCGGAAATTAAGTTCTGATTCTTGACCGTAACTATATTTTTGGTTGAATTCATAACAGAAAACCATAAAACTCCATTTCATTGTCTAACATAGAGATACATAAACTTAGCAAATACAATTCAAAAGTTAAACATAAATCGAAAATTACAAATCAATATTTGGGTGGACGTTGCAACATCCTCATAATGTCATCGACGGTTCTTGATAAAGTTGCATCTGGCTCGATTGAAACTTTTTCCTGAAAACTTCGATAAGCCGACCACATAGCCCGTACATCGTCGTCGTTCTTCAGTTCACGGTTCATAAACTGCAGATTCCCTTCATTGTCAATTGATGGCGAGCGGTACTCGATCTTCTATAGCTTTCGACCGTCTCCGCAAGGAACAAGTTCTTGCAAAGTTTCACGTACCTCTTCAATTGGGGTGTACACCGTGATCTTGAATTCGCGAGACTGTATGTCGCTGGGAAAATGGTCAACTCCAACAACCCATGTGATGTCTAATTTCATGTCAATTTCTGGTTTTTTGTGTTGTGGTAGGGAAAAATATAAGAGGAGAGGTATTTTTATAGTAGAAGGATGTAAACATGGACCATAGAAATCCTATCTTTGTGTCAGTGATAAAATCGGAAGTTAAATTCTGGTTTCCAACTTAACCAAACTCGGAAGTGTACTTCTGGTAAATGGCCTGAGTTTGAAAAACCAGAAACAAAACAGAAACAACAAGTATAACACAAAATCTCATATATTCAATTTTTTTGCAAGTGGTCAAATTACAAAAATGAGTATATTTCTACATCATAATACATTATCAAAATGAAGTTAACATTACAATGCTACCTATACTACTTGAAAGAGCCAAAAAAAGTATCGTCGGATAAATCCACCAGTGGCACCCCTTTCGACTTTTCCCTATTTATTTTTATATTTATTTCTCTCAACTTGTTGTATTCTTGCATCCTTTCCATGAATTTGTCCGGCCATGTCTTCAGTGGTTCTGTAAAATGAAGCGCCCACTCTGGTGATGTCGGTGGTATAGGGCATCCCAGTTTCAAGTAGACTTGAACAAAATGTCGTGGATTTAAAATCCACCCAACACAAATGATACGATCACTGGCATTTGGTGTAGGAGCAGTGCACAGAGGAAAATAAGTCTCCAAAAAACCGTATCTTGTCAGATTAATACACACCCTGTCATACGCACTTGCTGTAAGATGACCCATTTCAGGGAACTGCATCCATTTGTCCTTCGGTGCACATCCAACCTTAACAGGTACTAGTGCATGATATATTTCCTCAACCTTCTCTCTACTCCCGAACACACGTGTGCACAACTCTCTGTGTTCCGTCAACTATGTGATTAGAGTATCTCGCACAATATTGTAATACCCTTCACGACTATCTAGCAAAGAAGAAACAACTCGAAAGCCACGATTACCGTCACCTCCCACATTGGCGATCTTTTCAACGTATTTGTGCATGAAAACCGGCATTTTATCAATGAACGGTATTTTAGATGGCGTCAGTGTAGGCGATGGTTTGCTAATTCGGGCACCTTTGGAAGTATATTTCTGAAATTTCGGTGTAGGTGAGTCGGGAAATACTGTGTCAACATGTTCATAATACAAAGGACTCCTCGTAGTAGAATTGTCGCCTGGTGTAGGTTTCAACTTCTTCGGTGCACCTTTTGTTTTTACCGGTTGTGAGGGTGGTTTCAAATCCGTGGTCTTCGGAAACACAATCTTTATCAACTCTTCTTTGATGTGGAGTTTGGTGGCGTCACCGACTCTCAAAAATATCGCTTGTATTGCTTCCCATTCTGTAAGGATGGAGATATTTGATTTATCACTTTTCATTTTCCTGTCATCCTCAAAACTAAGTCTCTTCCAATGACTAGAGACCTTCGCTATGACACAAGCACAAGGGAGACCATATGGTTCACAACTTCCCAACCCGTAATCAAATCACCCTTGCTATTTGCCAACCAATTCTTGAGACAAGCATGCACCAATTCAACTCGGTTTGATGTTGTATGTCCGAGGTGCATAACCTGATCAGTCCATGCACAAACAAATTTCTCCTTCACCTGATCAAGTATTGTGTTCTCCACACATTTCAACAGATTCGAATATTTCTCACAAACAACTCGGAATTGTAAAACAACATCGGTATACATCTATTTTGTAGATGCATTAACAATAACATTCCATGCAGCCATGATTTTATCCACAATACCACCAGACTTTACCAACTTTCCATCTTCACCAGCTACCTGTTTCGACCCCACAACAGGTTTAACCCGACTTCTCACATTTATTGTAATACGGTAACTACAAAGTAATGCAGAAGAAGTCGGTAATACGGTTGCAACGACATTCATTAATGTCGCATCTCGGTCGGTAACACTTACCTTTGGCATATCCTCTTGGTCCTTCAACATTGACCTACACACCTCTAAAGCCCATTGAAAGTTGTCTTCTTTTTCGCACTCGAGAAATGCAAAACCAACTGAGTACGACTTCTCGGTCGATGTAACACCAACAATTTCCAACAACGGTAACCTGTACTTGTTGGTTTTGTACGTCGAATCCATTACGAGCACGATAGGAAACGTGTTGAAAAATTTAATGGAATCAGGATGAATCCAATAAATGTCTCTAACAGTTACTCCATCATCACCCCGTCAGTGCCTACAAACATAATTATTCTCATCAAGAACTTTCAAAAGGTGTTGCATTTCGGTTCGATCCTCCAGAAGGGCTAACTTTGTTTGATATCGCTTATTGTACACTTGTTTGATATTAGAGGTGTTCTCCGGTCTTTTGCGCTTCAAAGTTGCAAGAATGTTTTTAGGAGGTATCAAATTCGAAGTCATGTCGGAAACACAAGTTTTCTCATCAGGAAGTAGCCGACATGCTATTGGATGACCGACCAACTTTGGAGTTAAATCATGATTGTGATCTCCTCTAATAACATTAAACTTCCACTTATTGTTGGTCATGCGATAACCACGCAACCGAAACGGACACTCACATTTTCTTGTGTCGGTTTCCTCGGGTTTTAAATTTTGAATGTGAGCCACATATTTTTCACTTCTTTTGCAAATCAAAATAACAAAGGCATTTCTTCTATCAGTGTCGTTATCAGACCTTGCTATCACATTACCAAATCCTAACATCGTGGCCTCTAAATGAATCCACTGCAACATATTGTCCCGTAATTCAAATTCTTGAACATTTTCAAAATGTTCACGAACATCGACCGACTTAATTATGAGAGGAGGAACTACGAATGACGATACAACTTCGGTCACTTCGGGTTTAGGAATGTTATCGGGGTGCACCATACCTATGTAACATAATAAAAATTATAAATACACATATCACAATGAAAACTGCTGCATAATTTCAAAACAGAGACAAAATCGAAACTAAACTTCCAGTTTAGTTCAACCACAAACAGGAAATAAACATCCGGTTTGTACGTAACCTTATTTTCATCAAAAAGTTACATATTAGTCCAATTAATGAGGGATAAAAGGGATGATGTTTATCTGAAATTCTTCTTTGTTGAGCTTTTTCTGATATGATGAATAAAAAAATATGAATTTGGAGTGAAAAATGGATTGACAATGGAGAGGGTTTTGGAGAGGTTTGGAGAAGGAAGTGTATAATGGAAGTGCATCTCCGGTATAATTTTTTACAATTTCAAGGGTCACACCACATTTTGACTGGTTTGAACAAAATGGGATGCGAACTGGAAATAAACTTCCGATTTTGAAAAGGACATTTTTAGATTTTCATGGGGTGCGCCCCCACCCCTATGGGGTGGATTAAGAAATTCACTAACTTAACATGAACATAATTTAACAGGACATAACTTAATCATTGTCAACTGATTCATAAAATTTCATCTTCTTTAGAAAATTGCCAGTAGATCTCGCAAACTTCACATTCATCACGATTGGAACCTTTGTTACGTAACAATGAAATATACTTTTACATAACTCTTAGATCTTTTAATCTTTCTTTAGCTTAAACCCACTAAACTCGATCTTCCCTTAATTATTAATTAATGGTGAACAATACTCAATCGTAACCACCAGGGACGGATCCAGACTTTATATATTGGTGTGGCTAAACATAAAAGAAATTATCGACTAAAATATATTGAAAATAAAAAATAATATTGTTTGATGAAGTGTATTTACAATGAAAACCGTCTAGTATCCATTTCTTGAAAATGAGCTAAAATAACATCATTGTTAATTATTCCAAGAACATCTCTTTCTATAAAAGTTACAAGACGATCATTTAACCATTGATCACCCATTTTGTTACATAGCTGACTCTTCACAAACTTCATAGCTGAAAAAACACGTTCGACGCTCGCAGTTGCTACTGGCAAGACTAAAGCCAACTTCAGAAGCTTATAAACTATATCAAAAGTGTTGCATTTTTTTGTTTCCACAAGTTTTGCACAAAGATCTGAAAGTCCGTTTAAATTTGCAAATTTTGGATCATATCGAACATTTCTAACATAATTCTGAAGCTGATGTCGTACCGCCACTTCCGGCACATCTACAAAATCATTTGGATAAATTTCAACCATCCTCAATAATTTTTTCACATCAAAAGATTCAAATGATGATGAGGACTCAAACATGAAACACATTGTAAAAGTTCAGTATTCTCTTCATCAAACCTAGCATTGAGCTCATGCAACTGCAAATCTAAAACACTACATAAACAATCATGCTTATAATGATGCAAATTAGAAACACTAGAAGTGATAGCATGTCGTCTAGGTTTCTTCCCTTACACGTACGCTGCATCCAAATCAGGCACATCAATATCATGCTTATTGCAAATTTCCATAACCTTAGATATAAGTTCTCCCCATCCATCATTTCTCATTTCTTGTAATTCCTGTTTGGTGGCTTTGACAAGTGATAAAGCATTCAAAAGATCTTGATCACGCTTTTGTAGCACTACACTTAAATCATTTGTAAATCCTAAAATCTCAACCATCATGTATAACATGAAAATAAAATCAAAGGACTGAAGCACATCTAGCAAAAGCATAGTTTCACCATATTTTTCAAATGACGTATCTTTCCCGACTTCTTCAAGTACCTCAATAATGGCACCATATAAAGTCATCAAACTAGTGAGAGTCCTAAAGTGGGAACCCCAACGAGTGTCACCCGCTCTAGCAATAGACGATTCTTGATTTAATCCACTACCAGTCTCTATCTCACCCTCTTCAATCAATTTAGCAAATTGAGATACTTGTTTGTCCCGAAGTAATTCTTGTCTCTTGTTAGAAGACCGTATGAAATTAACAAGCATATTGACCTTACCGAAAAAACCACTAACATCTTTGTGAGTCTTAACACATGCAACAAGTGCTAATTGAAGTTGATGGGCAAAACAATGCACATAATAAGCTGATGGATTTTCATTTTGAATTAAAGTTCTCAAACCACCAAACTTACCTCGCATATTGCTAGCTCTATCATATCCTTGCCCCCTTATGCTAGATAAACTCAAGCCATTAATAGACAACAACTTCTCAAGTGCCTCCTTAAAGTGACTTAGCACTTGTTTCTTTAACACTAACAATCCCAAGAAACCTTTCTTTTACCAAACCATCACTATTAACATAGCGAATAACAACAACCATTTGTTCTTTACCAACAACGTCACCAGAATTCATCAATCAAAACACAAAACACATCATCCGCAATATCACATACAATTTGTTTAGTTATTTCACATGCACAAGCAGCAGCAAGATCCTTTTGAATCTTAGGGGCAGTCATAAAGTTATTTCCTGGAGCACAATTTATTACCTTAGCTATCTCTGGGTTAATTTCCTTTAGAGTGTCCACCAACTCAAGAAATGGCCCCTTAAATAAAGAGTTAAAGGACTCGTCACTCCCTCTAAATGGCATGCCACACCTCAAAAGAAACTTAGTAGCTATAAGAGATGTGTTTACACGAACACGATATTCAGAATTCATTTGTTTAGTTTGATTAACAAATGCATTAATACTTTGGTTTGGGTTCATGAGGCGTAACTCATATGCACACAATCAATATGACTATTGGAAGAAGTTCCATGATTAGCCAATCTGTGAGAATTCTTCCAATCACCAAACCCTCACAAAGTGATCTCCCGTGTTAGAGACATTCTTAAACAAAAACATGGCAAGCAAAATGCCAGGTCCTTAGATTCACTATAATCAATCCAATCATACAAATCAAACCAATTTTTGCAAAATCTACGTCTTTGATTACCTTGAACAGACCAAGGGTAAACAAAATTGTAAGGAGGTTTATGACGACCTATTTTTAAATAAGCTTTCCTTACCTCATTTTGGATGTCAGGATGATAGCTTGAAATTGGAGGCCTAATTCCAGGATCGGTTTCCAACAATTCATAATCGACAACTTTAATACTCTCACTTGGATGTTGAGTTTCGATGCTTCTAGATTTAGAAGAAGTAGCTTTGTCTCTAGAAAGCACAGGAAAAAATTTCTTCATCCTATAAAGAGAACAATGAAACCATTAAAATTAGCTATTGACTCTATAAAGAAAATAATAAGAACAATTTATTGTAAAGAAAATATTTATGAGAAATTGAAAATTTACTTTTTTAAAACAAATTGGGGTTTTAGGGTTCAACTCAAATAGAACAAAAGAATAAGAAAATTTTGAAGTAGTTAGTTTACCTTTGATTTTCAATCACCCATAAACAATGCAAAATGGTGGGGTTATTGGATTAATGAGAGAAAGAGACAAATATGGAAGTTGGTGGGGTTTGAGAAGAAGAGAAAGGATTTACTGTGTGAGAGAGAAAGAAATAAAAGAGAGAGAAAATTAAGAGAGAAAAGTGAGTTGAAGAGTTATATAATATTAAATATTAAAATTAATTAATTAATTAAATATATATTAATATTAGAAAGAAAAAAAAAACTGGTGTGGCTATAGCCACACCTAGCCTAAAGCTGGATCCGCCCCTGGTAACCACCATTCCGTTGTTTAGGTAGCGCACGTCGTTCAAGCAAATAAATACGAAAAGTCAAATTAAAATATTGCAACGTATTTTTGTTAACAATATATCAATCATATTTATATAAGTTTTAAATTATTATAGACCATAATAAAATATTAGTATAGTCACAATCATACAAAAATATCACAACCAATTTTTTAGAGATGGGTGAATATTAGATATAAGAGATTAGATATTTTGAATAATCCGATATAAACTCACTGAATTTTTAAAAACCTACTAAATGTGTCTTTCTGTTTTTTCTTTTAGTAGAAATTTTACACAAATATATTTTGAGTGATAAATAATGAAAGGGATATTTTTTACATTATTTACGTGAGATTGCGAGGATCAGTTCAAGGCTAGGTAGATTTTTCTTCAAACAGACACTAAAGTCATTTAGATAGGCAATTCTATCTTGATTATATATAGTATTGGAAATGGTCCGAGATTAAAATGAGATGCAAGGTCTTCTAAAATTTGTTGTTCTTGGTTCATACTCAGAGTTGAATGTCATATAATAATGTAATTGGACGCTTCCACCTTAACCTTGCCATTAAGCACATTGATTTTGGACATGAGTATCCCCTGTTAACCAAACGTGCACAATTCTAGCTGCGAAGATATATAGACCGTCTTTAATTGTCAACATTTCTATCCAACAACTTGGGTTTTTGGATAAGCATTTCTATCCAACAAGTTAACTACAACAGGATATCAAATGTCAGAAATTTCTATGGCCAATAAATTGCCACACATGCAATGTTTATCTAAAAAAATAAACACGAAATGTACGTCCAGGTTTTCTACTAAGTAAAGTCGGCTACATAGATACACTTTTGCCATAATATTCTATCCAGAACCATGCTTTTTTCTAAATGTCTTATCCACGTTTGAATTAATTAAAAAATAAATACCATCAATTTGCACGACGAACAAACATCGAAAGAGTTGAAACAGTGAACGAGGAAAGAAGATTTTTCAACATTAAACAATTTCTTAGAATTTACATACAACTGTACATGACAACAATGAGAGCAATGTTGGTTGTTATTGAGTAGCATTGGGAATTTATGAACAAGCCAATGAGGGAGCAACATAGCATATATTTGTAAACTATGAAATGCTACTGGTAAATCAGATCACCAAAGGTGTTCTCCCCACTGTAAGTAACATACAGAAACCCATCTTCATCCTTCTTCTCATCATATATGGCTGACATTATTGCTCCTGCGAAAATTAACGAATCCCATAAACTGATCGGCTAAATTACACAAGACAGAAGAATCTTTAGGAAGAAAATGTATAGTTTTCTGTGGTTTACCTGTAGGAGGAAGGACATTGTCCACAAAAATAAAGATTGCCTTTTCAGCACTTAGTTTAATTCTTTTACGGATAACATACACAAACTGTCCAACTGTGAGATCAGCAGGGACAAGGTACCTACAATCGATTCAATCAGTTTGTTAGTGATGAAAGGGGTCATACTGCTCATAAATGTCAGTTATACATCTTGGAAATTTTATACACCAGCTGGCAGAAATAACTTCCCAACAAATCTCTAGTTATCTGAGAGAAGAAATACAGATCCATGACTATATAGCTATACAAACACCGCACATTCATAAATCAAATTCTCATAAAAATAGACAACCAATTTAAATTCTGTTTATCTAACTCAAAAGTTCAGGACCTAACATAAACTGGAAAAGTATATGCAATAGAAACCGTATGCCAAACTCTAAAAAAAATTAAACAAGAGGAATGCAGTGAACTGTTTGAATGATCTTTTCTTTGAAAAACATGTTGTGTTGATTATAAAGCAATGGATGAACACAATTTTAATTTATGTATAGAGCTACGTGAGCTTGGATTAAATGATACACACTTTTAACCCAAAGAGGATATTATGAAAAGTTCATCTTAAACATATTCAATTGAGCAGACTTCTAAATCTACTAAATTTCACCTGCAAAGTTGTAACAATTGAACCGTTAACCTAACTTCCAAGATATTGCACGAGAAAACCATGACTTTTCACTTTTCTATTATTTTGGCCAATAACAAGCATATGTTCATTATGTTATGTTAAGAAAATATAATACAAATAATACAAATAACAATAGTATCAAATCAGCTGTAACAGTTTTCTTTCCTTTTGAAGCGAAGCGACAAACATATGAATAGAAACAATTAATGTGACATTTATTAACAAAATCTTACTTCTTCTTGTCAATACTTGGGATATCGCTTCTTTCTGCCTTCTCCACAATCACCTTCAGGCACATCAAGATACAATTTAGCATAATAACAATGATCTATCATCTATCACAAATATACATTTTCAAAAATCATAAGTGCAGCAGGAAGCAAGTAGAAGCATAACTCAATATTAACTGCCTTTAATTACTATTTAATAGCATGTGTTTCTACCCAAAAATTAAAAGTTATCTGATCTCTTTTTTTAACCGCAATATTCAGATATTATGCTGAAGTAGGGATCGAACCTTCAATCTCCTTATCACTCCCCAGCCCAGCTAACCATCCTTACATTCCCTAAATTGATCCCATCTCTAAAACCCCAAACATCAACAACAACAACAACAACAACAACAACAATAACAATAACAATAAACAAGCCTTATCCCACCAAGCGAGGACGACTACATGGATCAACTTCTGCCATAATTCTATCCAGGATCATATTTCTATCCGAATCAGTTATTATCCAATATATTTATCACCAGCAGATGGCACAATCAGATAATCAACAGAGAAAAAGTTATATAAATTGAAAATCATCATCTCGTCCAGCACAAAAAATTACTAAAAAATAACAATATTGCTTTTGTTACAACCACATGATTCTCACCGGAATTCGGTCCGGATATTTCTCCCTAATCCTAGCAGCCTCAGCACTTCTCTTCTCTGGAAACAAAAACAAATAATTTATTAGCATATAACTCAACTTTCCACACACATAATCAAATCAATTAAATCACAAACAAAATTATTATTTTTTTTTTTTACCAAGATCATGCTCTTGTTTGAAGTAACTCTTTGCCATTCTTCCTGCAAAAATCATCAAACAAAAGTCAATTAATCCTAAATTTTGGATACACAAAATTGACTAATAAAAACCCTAAATTTTGGAAATAAAAATTAAATAGAACCCTGGAGTTAGCGATCATGTTTAATCGAAGGAATTAAGAAAAACCTGTAATAATTTGGTGATAGATTAAGAAGATTGAAAAGATAAAATCGTAAGAGTTGAAAAAAAAAATAAAGGAAATAATAAAGGGTGAAATGAACCTCGAGGATCGAAAAATAGAAGAAAATGAACGCTGTTATGTTATCTGTTATTGAACGGAACTCTCCAAGAAAGGAGTGTTTGCTTCACGAAAAGATAAACTTTGCTGTGTTCTTTGCTTTAATACCTTTTTTTGTTACAACTTTTTTAATATTAAGTAAAAATTAATTTAATTAATTTATATTTTTAAATTTCAATCAATCACAATCACAACGCATAGATCATAATTAATTCTTTTTTAAGAGGTAAAATCTAGAGATTAATTTATTATATTAAAAAAAATTCCTATTTCATGATGTTTAAACCAATGACTTGGCATTTAGTTGAACTAAAAGATACTCAAATAATTAAATTAAATTTCTTTTAGATAATCTTTAAATCTAATTAGTATATATTTATGTGATCTTTTAGGTCTTAAATACAAACAAAATGATAAATGCATTTTGTTAAAAATATATTTAATCTTTAGATTTAATTATGAATTTGTTAAATGTTGTTATAATTATAATGCTTAAATAATTTGCTCAAAGTTTATATATAAAATATTACGTGATTAATTAAGAGTGTAAACAATTTTACATAAACAATAAATAAATATACAATTTTACATAAACAATAAATAAATATTTTGGATTATATGTGAGAGAAAGAAAATGTTAGATAGTTGAAGGGAATTTTAATATTCTTTGAAATGATATTGGAGTTGAATTGAGCCCGGAAATTTAATTAATTATTTAATTAAATTATATAAAAAATTATTTATTGGAATTAGTCGAAGTTGAGAGTTATCGAAATTATTATAAGAAGCGTTAATTGGATTAATTGTTGACTAACCAATAGATAATAATAATAGTAATAATAATAATAATAATAATAATAGTTGACTATTAGTAATAATAATAAAATTAGAATAATTTGTTGGGCTTAGATGGTTGAAATTAGTAGTAAGAGAGGTGTAGAGAAATAGGTCCAATAAGAGAAATATAATTATTAGTTATTATAAATAATAAGAAATTAGGTTTTTGTAGAGGTTGTTAGAAAACAAGGAGAAGAAAAGGGAAAAGAATAGTATACGTGAAAAGAGGAAGAAAAAGACGAATAGGCTTGGGAGAAAAACTTCCGACCGGAACTCCGTAGAGCGACCTTCAATCCAGGTAAGGGTGGGGTTCTAATTTTCTAATGGGTTGTATGATGAGTAGTATGTGAGAATTAGGATAATGGAGAATCTACTATGTATTCGTGGTTGTTCTATTTGGTGAGAAACATGTTTAGATTAAAATCCCTAATTTTCTATGTTTTGGAATTTTTAGATTTTGGTGATAATTTTTAAATATAAATGAGTAATTGTGTTTTGAGGTGTAGAATTTTGTTCTGATTATGTTCAATATATGCATATAAACATGACTTGTTAATTCCTATGCACCTATTTTAGTTTCCGTTCAGTATATGCACATACTGTAGATTTAAAAATTAAAAGAAAAATAGCACTGTAGCGGCATCATGAGCATCACCATGAGTTAATTGGGAATGCAAATTGGTGTAGGCACTTGTGAGTTGTGAGACAGTTTGAGAGATACAATGTATATAGGCACTTGGTTTGTATGGAATATCAACTTCACATTCTATATATATCTTGTTACTAGTATAAAATAATATAAAAACTAATAATATAAATTGGCATATATATATATATATATATATATATATATATGTTGTAGTGATATTCAATGATAGGTTCTCTTGTGTGGCTAGCCTATTGAAAATACTGTAGCGACATTTTCTTAGAATGCTATATTCATTTATGATACACATATATAATGATAGATATATTACTATAGATATTACTTCACATGAGTTGAATTATATAGTGTGATAGAATTCCTTTATGACATAATGAATCAACAGTATAGTAGCATTGATATATTTCATTAGAATAATAATAATAGTAATAGTGATTTAGTATTATTAATATAATATTTTTGGAGTTTTGATTTAGAAATAAATATTTGAGTTAAGTGAATAATAATAAGTTACTATTATTAGAAAATTAATTTTAAGAGTGTTGAAATAGAGATAATTATTTTAGGTTAATTAATTAATTTAAGTTAATTTCAATTCTGATAGCGTTGTCAATAAAGTGTCAGAGTTGTTTGAAATTATTAAGAGTCACAGTTTAATTGTTTTGGGTGAGCACTAGAATTAAAGATAAAGGTATTTAGCCATTTAGAGTTGTTTTATTAGTAATTGACTTAGCAGGTAATGTTTAATAATTAAATAGTAGTAGAAGTAAATTAATTGTTCTAGGTATAGAGTCGTAACCGTTAATTTGTGTAGTAATTGTGGTAGTTGGTTGCTTGCGATGATGAGATTAATAATTGAGACGTTGCAAGTCGTGATAAAATTCGTAGTTGTTTGCTTGAATTATCGTTGTTAATTAATTGTTGTTGATATGTTGATGAAGTTGTAGGCATATGTCCAATGTTGATTAAGTTGAATCGTCCCAATTTATTGACATGTTTAAGTTGTAGGTCGAATGACCAGTGTTGATCTAAGTTGATGCCCTTGATGCATATTTTAAGTTGTTGTTGTATGATGTTGTTGTTGTCGCATTGTTGTGTATTTGTTGTTTAAGTTGAGGTCTCATGGCATACATTGCATTATTAAGTTGGCCTGGATTGACAATTTTTATGTTGGAGCTATGCTCACCCACGTTGGCCTGGATTGACACAAGTTGAAAGTTGAAGGCTTATGCCTTGTTAATGCCTCGATAAACTGACATGATTTTAAGTTGGGAGTTCTGCTCCAAATGGTACCACATGCATTTGCATAGTTGAGTCACATATTGATTCGCAAGTTAAAGTTGTTGTTATTATTCGTTGTTTAGTGATTGTCGTTGTGTTGTTGTTGATATAAGTTGTTGTTGTTATAAGTTGTTGTTGTTATAAGTTGGCGTTGTTATTAAGTTGTTGTTATTAAGTTGTGTTGAGTTAAGTTGTTACGTTGACGAATATGTTGTGATAAATATTGTTGTGTGGAAAAATTGTTGTCATTATATTACGTTGATGATTATGTTGTGATTGTTGGTTGTGAGAATAAGTTGCGAAGTGGTGATTTACGTTATCTAAATTCTATCATATATTATTTATCATACAATTTATTAGATTGTTAGATATCTCACCCCTTCATTTGTTTCGCCGTTGCCTTTATACTGGTAACGTGCAGGTATTCAAGAATGGAAGAATTAGTTGTTGTTGGTTCAAGTCGGTGTCTTTGCTCTGATACGTAACACTCGGGGGGACGTTTGGTCTATGTTGTTTATATTGTTGACTCTTGTTGTTATTAGTATAATTTGTTGAATCCTAAGTGATGTTGTGAAATAAAAAGTTGTTAAGTATGTTGAAAGTTGAATAACATGTTTCAAGTTGTTATTAGTATAATATATTCAGTTGTATAACTATGAATTCCGCTGCGTAGTAATAAAAAAGTATTTTGTTTGAAAGTTATTGCAAGTTGTTATGAGATTCTCCGAATTAAAAAGTGTTATGTATCTTATCTGTTTGTGTTGTTAATGTTGAAATGTGGCATCCCATGTTTTGTTGAAAATTTTAATTACTCTGATTTTCGATATGTTTTCCGGATAGAATATGGGGTGTTACAATTTTCATAAGAGTTTGTATGTCGACATAATGTTACGAATTTATGGATGATGAAGTGACCCGTCTTCATTTTTTTTTTATTTTGGTCTTCTAATTTGAAGATAGTCCTTGTCAAAGTTTATTTTGTATTCTTATGATGGGGAGGATAAACAAGTGTTATAAAAGTAGAAAAGAAAAAAAAAAGAAGTTTATTTTAAAACTATTTTGTAGGTTTATTTTGATGGATAATGGGAATGTACGTCTTTTAAAAGGATAATTAATTGGCTTAAGGGAGAAAATCGTTCTTATAAGTTTTGTCAATTTTATGATTTGATGGTTGCTAAAATATTTCTATGATGGAGATGAGTAAATTATCTTGAGATTATGAGCATTTGATTATAGGTAACATATATGACATTTTTCATGAGAGGAGGAACATGTAACATAGTGTTGTTATTTGTTACATAACATTGTTTTGCAAAATAATGTTGCCAATCATTAGGAGTGAACTCCTGATCATGTTGATGGCTACTCATTCAAGTGTGTATATTATATTCTAATTCATGAATAATAGATTGATCATGAACCGCGCATAAATCTCATTTAAAACACAATCTCGGGTGGAAGATGATAAAGAAACAATTGTTTGTTCATGTTGTTTGTTAAGGTGTCTTCTTTTCCGATCCTTACTAAAGACACTATGAAATAACATGTAATAATACCTTCAGGCTCAAAAATATTTAAGTTGCTGCAAAAAACACGAGAACTTTCAACATTTATTCATATAGTGGGATTTTTGGCCGAGTTTGGATTTGTGTCTTGCAGTGGTTGAGGATTATCTACGATCATTTGAATGTCATTAGTGATCATGTTTTGCAATTTCTAGATTCCATTCGTTTAGAAACGAGTCTCGTAAGTGCTTTTAAATAATTTGGTTGGCGATCATCTAGGTTATCTATAAGAAAATAAATTTTCGACTTTCGATAACAAAGAATTTAGGATTTTGCATCTTGTTGAAAAGACCAAAGTTCTTTCTTGGTGGTGGATAAAGACCAAAAGATTGTTTTGAATCTTCTTTGAGCACGTGCTTGAATGAGTTATCTTTCCTTTTCTTAATAGATTAATTTAGTTTTTTAATTAAAAGAAAATCTAAATCTAAATATTTAACTTTTTTTTTATGTAAAATAATATCTCTCACAAGGCATATCATTTTCACCTAAGAGTATAGTTTTAAAATAATTTTTGAAGGGTTAAATGTATTTTTAAAATTGAAAAACAAAAAATGTAGCCGTCTTAGCTCAGCTGGTAGAGCGCGTGGCTTTTAACCACGTGGTCGTGGGTTCGATTCCCACAGACGGTGATTTAAGATATATATGTTTTGTTCTCATCTAAACTTTATAATTTAGTATATATATTTTTAATATCATGTTATATATCTATTTATGTTTTCTAAAGAGATTGAACAATAAAATACCTATGTAAAATACAACTAAGTTATGAGCCACCATTGTAATTTGAGTTTATGGTGAGTATCAAACTTTGAGTGTCGTTTTCAAAGATAATGTTCTCCAACTGTAATGTAATAACTATGGATCGCCTTCTTGAGGGTCAAAACCTCGACTTCTAAAATAGATATATATGTTTTGTTCTCATCTAAACTTTATAGTTTAGTATATATATTTTTAATATCATGTTATATATCTATTTATGTTTTCTAAAGAGATTGAACAATAAAATACCTATGTAAAATACAACTAAGTTATGAGCCACCATTGTAATTTGAGTTTATGGTGAGTATCAAACTTTGAGTGTCGCTTTCAAAGATAATGTTCTCCAACTGTAACGTAATAACTCTGGATCGCCTTCTTGAGGGCCAAAACCTCGACTTCTAAAATAGATATAATGGCCTTATCCCAAACTGTACATGCGTAAACAAAATTACGAAGGCTGTTACAGATGATCTAACCTCGATTTATGGTGCCCGAACTGTTGTTGTTTCCCGCGTCGACATTACATTTAAGTTTATCTCGAGGCGGACGAATCCAATCATTGTTCATGTTGCTACTGTCCAGATTATGAAGCACATTCTGAGCCATATACCATTCATTCCATCTTTGAGTTGCAGTCATGCCATTTTGCGTCGCCTCTAATCCTTTGTTGTTCCAGACTATGTTGTTACGGTTCTGCCAAATAGCTTCCAACAACATCGCGAATTTCTCCACTATCAATTGATTCTCCTTGTATCACATATCCAAGATAATATCTTTGATGTTATTGTGGGTCTGCAGTCGCGGTTCATAGATAATTTAGTATATTCTTAATACCATGTTATATGTCTATTTACACCATTTATTTTCTAAAGAGATTGAACAATAAATATAATAATATTAAGACTCGAATCTTTCTCATGAATACATTACTATCTTTGAGCATAACCTATTCATTACTTATCCAACAAGACATTGCCCCAATATTCATTAACCATGACTTTACTATATCATTTAAGACTCAAATCTTTCTCATTAATCAATTACCATCTTTTAATATAACCTATTCATTAGTTATCCAACAAGACATGTCCCTACCATCCATTAACACAATAATAATATTAAGATTCAAATCCTTTGCATGAATTCATTATCATATTTTAGATTAACTTATCTATTAGTTATCTAACAAGACCTTTCTCCACCATCCATTAACATGACTTTACTATCATCTAGGACTCAAATCCTTCTCATGAATCCATGATCATCTTTTAGTATAATCTATTAATCATTAGTTATCCAACAAGACCTTTCTGAAAATGGTTACTTCAAGCATGACTTTCTCCTATGGTACATATCCAAGAATCAATAGTCCATGAAAGACACCATTGAGAGAAAAAAAAACCAAATCAAAACAATTTCAACAAAAAAATATTACCAATACTTCATCAATCTTTTGGATCATCTTCTAAGAGTGTCTCATTTAATCATGGAATCAATCTTGCATTATTCGGTGAAGTGGATTTTAGTATCTTTTTGACAAGTAATCCTGATTAATGAAATTATTTATCGATACTAAATTCAAGTGCTTCAAAATTCATATAATGTATTCCCATACATCAATTTTTTTTTATAATGTTAAAAATATTGACATTGTTTTCATTACTTTTTTTTAACGGGGATTCTAACACCACCATATTTATAGTCTCTCTATTTTCGAAATGTACCTATTTTTTTAATGAATTAATTTTTCTTTATAGATGTTATTACACTGACGATAAAAATTTAAAAATTTTGTTGTTATTTTATTGTCAAAACAAACTACTTAATCCTAAATAGATCAATTCTATCGGAGTTTGAGCTTTTTAAGATTGGACTAAAAAAATTATAATCTCAAATATATCAAAATTTAGACTTAAACGGATTACATGCTACCCAATCATCAACACATCATTTACTTATTATTTTTATTAAAAAAATCTATAATACTTATTGTATACTACATTTGTAAGTACAATATTAGTTTTAAAAATAATCTAGTATATAGATTACAATTTTTAGATTGTTCAAAATTAAACATAAATATTCAATATAAATCAAATTAACAAAATATTATAAAGTTGTAAAATAAAATATAAAATTATTAAATGTTAATTTGATTATATTATTATAATATTAACATCAATTATTATGAATATAATATAAGAGATGAATTTAATGGTATGACAACAATTTAAAATTGTCAAGTTATATGAATCAAATAAGCAACTGTAATCAATATGTAGGGGTGTTCAAAATCAAACCAACTCAATAAAAAATCGTAAATTAAATTAAACTAAATCGAAATTGCAAAAAACCGCATTTAGTTCGGATTAGTTTGGGTCATCTTTTAACAAAATCGCATGGTTTGACTCGGTTTGCAGTTTGTATTTCGCAAACCGAACCAAACCGAATTAAACCGCATTATGTTACAACCTAAATTTTACTTAACTCTCATCTAACTCAAACCTAAACTTATTATATATTAGCTTATGATTACGAACAATTTTCCCATCCTTACAATTATGGTTTCAGTTTCAGTCTTCTTAAATCTCTCATAACATTATTGCTCTGTCTTCACCACTTACATCTTGCCTCTTCTTTCTTTTTCACCTTCTCATTTTTATGCAAATGTTCTCTCTTTCAATTTCGTTTTATCGCACATATTTATCTCTAATGTCTTCACTCTTATGTTCTTTCTTTTTCATCTTTACTAATCTCTCATCTCTTCTATTTTTTTTGTTTCATTATAATATTTTTGACATTATTTTATGCTATTATTTTATGTTTATTATTTCACTTTTGTTTAATCTAATTTTTACATATTAAATGGAAAATTAGTGTCCAAATATGATGAATTTTATTGTTATTTAATAGTGTATGAATGACAAAATACAAAGTTATGTTGTCATCTATATGTGTACGTATGACTAAACAAAATATTTGTAAAAAATTGAACCAACCGCACCGAACCAAACCACATTGGTTTGGTTTGGTTTGGTTTTTTTTCTAAAAGCCAACCGAACCAAACCAAACCGCACGCATTTTTCTCTCGCGGTTCGAATGATTTTTTTGCGTCAAAACCGCCAAAACCGCACCGCGAACACCCCTATCAATATGAGATATTTTTAATAATTAGGATTTTTTTTCTTTAGCACTCGATTTTTCAAGAAAAAAGGACTCTAGTAATGCAGAGTTCATGCCGAGAGATATGAGGACTGACTAAAAAATATTTCTACATAGTAATCAAACTCAGTATTTCTCGAATTACATCCTTAATAAGTGCTTCTTTATCATTGAAATCTTGTGATGGCAAATGAGCATGTCCACCCCGTTTAGGCCCGCCCAACAAAACCCCTAAAAAAATCGGGCGGAGCGGGGCAGTCTTAATTGAAGATGTGGGCCTAAAATTAGGCATGGCAAATAACCCCGCTTTCGCCCCGAAATTAGCGGGGAAAACTCGGTTTAACCGGGGACGGGGGCGGGTGCGTGCAAAACCCGTTTTTTATTTAAATTTTATTTTCAAAAAAATAAATAATAACTCTAATAAACATGATATTATAACATTAAAAAGTGTAAATGAGTAATAAAACTATTAAAAATAAATTAAATTTAGTTTGCGGGTGCGGGGAAACCCGTTTCTTGTTGGGGGTGGGGACGGGTGAACAAATTTTAACCCCGAACGGGTTTGGGGACGGGTACGGGTCTGGGTCTGGATCGAGGATGCGGGTCTGGGTGTGCTTAAACCCGCCCCGACCCGCCCCGTTGCCATCCCTACCTAAAATCTAGTCTCACCCTGCAAAAAAGTGAGGACGGGTCGGGAAAAGCTCGCATGCATTGCATATTTTAAGCTTAAAAACATAAAAATTTATGAAAATACACACGCCTGCAAAAACCTGCGCCGAAAATGAGGCGGGACGGAACAATCACATTAGAGGGTGGGGGACTAAAATTTTGACCCGTCCCACATTAAAGTGCACAGACATATATAACAGACCGAATTTATTTTGCCACCCCTACTGAAACCTAAGTGTTTGGTTTAGATAGGAGATTTTTAAGATAGGTTAAAAAAGCTTATTTGAAATTATGACTCTAATTTTAATACTCAAATCTTAATTTTATTAAAGTTTTTTAACCAACTTATATTATTTTGACATGTGTACTTATACTTATGTGAATTCAAGAATATGATAATTTATTATTAAATGTGATTGTAATTTTATTTTTACATTATACCTATAATTCAACTCTATTAAGCTAATAAACTTTATAATTATTATTTAAAAAATTAAACATCAATTATTATTTCATAATTTACATGTTTTTAAGCAATATATATTTAAACTCCTAAAAAAATAATATGTTTAAAAAGACAACGACTTCTTGCAATTTATGAGACCTCATAATTTAGTGTGTGGCAAATATTAGTAGTTATTTTCCGCGTGAAGATAAATATGGAAATTGAAACGAGCCAGACTAGAGGTAGTTAGTACTTTTCTTATATATTTATGTCCATTATGGAAACGGATAGGAGTTTCGGAATAAGGGTATAATTCCTTTTCAAGACACGTAGGTGTTGTTTTGGAGTAGAATAATAGTATATTCTTTTTGAAGATTTTTTGTTTTTGTTTTTGTTTTTGTTTTTGATATAGAAACAAAACCTCTTATATTGGAAAACCTATTGCATTTTAGTTTAATTTCTTTATTTGAATTGGAAGGGATCCATGCTATATCCACAACCCAGCCAGCCTTTTAAGTAAGACATCCATATATTATTGATATTGTCACGGACGTCACCATCAAATGGGTCTCAACCTATCTATGCGACTCGAGTTTATAATAAATTAACTTATCAACAATTACTATTAAATTATAACTATTAATTAGTTAATAATACGTGACTCATATTCATAACAATTTAACTTTATTATCAACAAAAATATATAAGTTACAATCTTTTTATTAGGCCATATATATATATATATATATATATATATATATATATATATATATATATATATATATATATATATATATATATATATATATATATCGACCGGTCAACATTGGTGAGTTACTTGAATTGAAGGTAATTTGAATCCTGTGAAGAATGTTTCCGGATTGAGAGGGAGTCTCAACAATCTTTATTATCATGAACATTCAATATTCTCAGGCTGCTTGTATTAGCCGTGATGGATTGTTTCGGCTGATTATGAATATAAAGGTTTTTTTTTGGAACTTTTGGAGTTGTTGTGAATAAGATGTCGAACAAGATGTCCTAACATCTTAATTGAAGACTGACTCCATGTTGTTGTATTTAGTAGCTTCTGAAGATTAAGCTGATTTATTTTGTTTATTGCTGTAATTTGGGTAGTAATTTTTGTATTATTTGATTTAGCCAAATTTTTTCAAATGGGGGAGATTGTTAGTTCTCTATTTTTAGGATTGTCATTAATTTTAGTAAAACAAATATAGCAGCAATATGTTAAATATGATGTGATTACTTGCTATGAAGAACAAAGTGTTTCAACATCTGGAGCAACATGTCAGATAAGGTGTCATATGCAGGTTCATTTGACATTGTGTCTGAGTTAAACCGAACTGTTATATTATGTTAAGTCACAAAGACATAGTATATTGAGGATATTATATTATCTTATGTGGCACTGATTTGTAGGTCGAGAAGAATGCAAAAGATTGAAGAATATTGACTTTCTAATTATGGAGACAAATTAGGAAAAATTTGCTTGAAGACCTATTTTGTAACAGAAGTTTCCGCTAAGTTGTAACAGCCGATGTGCTGTGATTATAAGCCCAGATTCAGTTTGGACTTAGGTTATAAGTAGAAGCATTGTAACTTAAGAAAGGTACCAATCAAAATTAAAAAGATGCAATCATTAGAGCTGAGTCTGTACCACTATCTAGGAGAGTTGGTTGTGTATCTGGTTATGAGTAGGATTAGTTATAGAGTTGTAAGTCTCTATTATTGCTCTTCTCGAAGGTGTGAAACGAGAGTGAGTATTGTTCTTGGAGGAAGCTTGTAAGCAACTCCAAGTTGTGTTCTTATTCAAGAGTCTTGGTTAGGTATTGTCATGGAAGTGAGTCTTCTGTTTTGCTATAATTGAAGTGTGTCTTCCTATTTTGTCCAATCGTTGTCTGTGATTGATGAGAGCTCGGGGAGAGTCTCATATCTAGGTGAGTCTTAGATAGAAAGTTAGCACGGGTAATGATTACGTGAGAAGTTGTAAACAGAAGAGTTTAGATTCAAAATGATACTATTATAGTAGACTTAATCCCTGACTTGGTATGCTCCCAGATGTAAGAGAGTTGTTCTGAACTGGGTTAACAATTCTGGTGTGTTGTTTATGCTTTTCAGTACTATTTTATGTATTGTATACATTGTTTGTTTTGTTATAAGTCGGGTCAGTTGTCTCAACATGTCATAGGATATCTGAAGTTTGATATATCAGAATTTCAAATACGATAAAAAATCTAATCGGAACTCTAGATACCAATTTATTAGTGTATCAGATACATTTAGTGAGAGGAGAAAGAATGAGAAAATAAAATTATATATGAATTGAATAGCACAAACTGAATTATAAACTATGTTTATTTATATACACCTAACTTATACATTAAGTAGGCTAACAAATCTTAATTAAACTTAGACTTAAATTACACAATTTGGAATTGTCATTAAGTTGTTATGTGAATTGCTATTTGCTTGTTTGCTAGCTTTCTACCATGTTAACATATTGATATAGAATTGTAGATCTTGCCTCTAATCTATAAACTTGTTATATACACACATCAAGCAAAAACATAAATCGTTTTCAACAATCTGTATACAAAACTAGAAAATAACCAATACTAACTCTATCTTTTAGTCAATATTTAAGCAAATATCCCTTAACTTTGAAGGAGCTGTATAGCAATCATCTTCCTCTAGTGAAGATAGCTCAGAGGGACAACAGAATCTGTTTTCCTTATGCATCAAACGCCAATCTTCAACATTAGTCCCACAACAAAAATCCACACTAGGAAAAGCTCTCTTTTCAAGCATTTCTATAATCCTCTTAGTTTTACCAAGAACATAAACAGCTTCTCTAACATTATCCTCCCTCTCTTCAATTCCACTATTCAAACACACTCTTGATATAACATGAGGCAAGTTAGTCAAACATGCTCCCAATATATCAGAAATCATCACTACCACAACCTCAAACACCTTCTCACTTGTACTACAATCTTTCACAATATCACAATTCATCAGAAGCATTGTTTTGCTTATTCTATACATTGCATTAGAAGTCAACACTTTCAAAGGCCATGCTGAAGGACTTACCTTAACACATATGTGATTGTATTTTGTTTTGTATTTCTCATACCTTGCTTTTGCTAAATCAGCTAGTGTCTCAAGTGTTTCTTTGGGACTATTGCTTTGAGCTGAGAGTTTGTAAAGATCAACATCTAGCCACTTTCCATAGAGATCGGTTCCGAGCCAAACAATTTCGGCTGCTTTTCGTAGTTTGATTATTTTTCTATCTTGGTCTATGTTATTTTCTACGAACTTCACATAGGGTAGTCCTTCATTCAGAGTACTAATCAAGTTTTTCACCATACACTTCTCAAGATTTGGCATTGCAACTATAATGCTTGCTAGTGTCACTAGTGGAAGTGACCAACTATATGGAGGCTCTTCACCATGTAAAGGAACAATTTCGTCGCAATCGAATTCTCCAACTCCCTTAAAGCCTTGCAAGATTGAACACTTTTTCTCTAACAACTCAATCACAAGGTTTGGCTGCTTTTTCTCACCTTGTTGAACCCAATGCATTGTTGCATCCCTATTTTGTTTCATCATCACCTCAACCAACTCCTCCTCGCCTTCGAGATGCAGAATAAAACGACGCAGATCATGCTTCGTGCCTGTCCCTAAACTCGAAACACTAGACCCGAATTTCCAGTTCTTGCAATACTCACAAAATCCCAAAACCCAACACATAGGATAAATTGAAGCATACTGTGCAGCTTTACACAACCTCACAATTCCAATCTGTAGTTTAATACAGAAACACAAAATCATCAGTTTCACATCATGAGCCAACTTCCTTAACCACCGGTTACGAATCCGAAAACAAATTGGACTCTCTTTAATCACCACTAACCTATCAGTCCAATAACTTTCAACCTGAAAAATCTTCTTGCAGCTCCTTTTCCTCACATTTGGACACCTATATTTAACAGCAAAAAACCATCTAAAACCAGGAGCAAGAGTACCAACACCAACAGCAGCAGATTGAACTATAAGAATCAACAATACAGACCATTTATAATCAGAATCGCCGCTACAAAACTTAACCGACCACGGCATCAAATAAGATCGAAGCATCCCTTCGAGCAACGTCAAACTACTCAAAACACAAAAAGCACCAGAAGCAGTACAAGAAACTGATCTTCCAAGTAGAAACTGAGGACTACTTGTATGAGCCATCATCCAATATTTCATCAATTCATCTCTCAGTTTATCAGTCACATTACCAAACCCTTGTTTCTGCTTTGACTCTTCTCTCAAAGCTTCTTCGTTGACCTTATACTTCAACTCCATGTAATGTTTCATCTTATGCAAAGACAAAGTAGAAGAACACATGATCAACAACAAAATAAGCATAAGAAACATAATAACACCATGTTCAATCCAAAACTCATAGATAACACCAGTTGCAAACTGGATACAAATATTAACAATCATGGTAATAACTAAAATAGCCATGGCCATAACATTCATCATGGTTTCACTATTCTGTGTGACACCAAGAGAAGGCATGGAATTAGCCATGACTGTGCAGATTATAGCACTGCTGGTTAGTTTTGCTAGCTGATCATGACGGTGAGGCATAGGGGTGTTGAGATCAACAGAGAGTTTCACTGAAATAGCAATAATGGTTAAGGAAGTTGCGTTGAGGCAAAAGAATTTGCAAGGGAACCATAGTTTGCGAGCTTTGAAACCTTTGATGAGATCTATTGAGAATGAAATGAGACAAAGTAGTGATGCTGAGGCTATGTAGATTCCTATCCATGGCATAGGTTTGCTGAAACTTTTGTCGTCTAAGTTTCCTTCACTGTTGCACATGTTTTTTGCCATCTTCATTTTTCAATGTTTTTTTTGCTGCTGCAAAGGTTGTGATTCTGGTTTATTTAGGAAGAATGTTATGTCGTGTTTCTAATCCAGCCACAAGTCTTTTTCCAGGTTTTATGGACTAGAATATACTAGTGATAAATTATTATGGGGTGTAAATGTGTATATGTTATTATTATATTCTGATATAATAAATTATTAAGAGTGTAAATATGAATATGTTATTATTATATTGTGATATTAGTATATTGATTTGTGTTGATTGATGATGATTTGGACAGTGTTGAAAACTGTTAGTAGTAATATGAAATTATGAATGAGATGAGGGTGAAGACAAGATTAGGTGGTATGAATTATGAAATAAAACATCAAAGATTAGGTGGTGAACATTCATGAAGGAGTATGTGATGTGATGTAAGGCGGAATTTTCAATTCAAGTCGGTATTGGTTTCAACTTTCAATTTAGTCTAAATTGAGACAAAAAGAATCATGAAAAAAAGTAATATATTTCAACAAAAAGAAAAACATTTAATTATCAATAATTTTGACATTTTAAATTATATTTATAATTTTGAATATTTTAATTTTGATGAATTGGTTATTAGTTATTAAATATTTTTATAATGTTTGAATTTATTTATTATTTCTTAAAGACGAATTGTTAGTATACATTTATCCAAATACCTTAACTTTAAATCTTTAACTTCTATTAACTCTCAACTCAATTGTTGTGTTAAAAAAAAACTTTATATTGTTTTAAATCAGTTGCTACCATTTTCATCCGTATATATGTCATATTTGATAACAAAATATTAAGGGTGTTGCATCTATATATATATATATATATATATATATATATATATATATAAAATTAAACCCTAAACCCTTCTGTCTTTGAGGTCGTTTTGAATCTTTTATTTTGTTGGGGGTAGAGTTCCTATTTTAACTCCGAGGTAAATTCGGTCTTTATGGTCGTGGATGTAATATATAAGTATTTTAGTTTATCGCTTGTATGCATTTGATACTTTATGTTTCGGGGAGGGAACACTTATTAGTAATGTATGGTCTTTGAAAGTGTGGAAAAACTAGTCAAAGCGGGCCAGTTCTTTGTTGGACTCGGTCCGGAGCTCAAGCTTTGATTGAAGGCCTGAGGTCAGTGGCGTGAACGTCCCATCGCGAGTTGGGTGTTCTGCCGGGAGAGGTACTTAGACAGCGGGGCTCGTTTGAGTCTCCCGCGTCGAGGCAGAGATCCAACTCGTTAAGTTAATGGAGTGAGTGCCTCTTTATGTGCCATGATGTCACGCAACGCTGGTACCGGAGCGAGCGTGTGATGTCGAGCTATAAGCACTTGGGTGGTTTCTTGAGGTGTGTCGTCTGTTAGTGTTTTAACTATAGTATTGTTTTAGTTTTTTCGCGTTCCATGATCGATTGAGTTGTTCTCCTTGGAGATTTTCTAAGTAGTGGGCCCCTGTTCCTGTTTTGGCATAGATACGATAAGGGCCTTCCTAGTTTGCTGCAAGCTTTCCTTCGTGGAGCTCTTAAGGTTCCGCTTGAGGACTAAGCTCCCGACGTCGAATTCGCGAGGAATGACTTTGACGTCGTATTGGAGGGTTATTCCTTGCTTGAGAGATGCTTCTCTAAGGGAAGCCCCCGTTCTTATTTCTTCGACCATGTCGAGCTCCTCCCTCAAGGATTGGTCGTTCATCTCTGCGTCGAGGGGAGATTTGGTTCTTCTCGAAGGTTTAGAGATCTCTATCGGGATAACGGCCTCGTTTCCATAGGCGAGTCGAAATGGGTTTCCCCGGTGGATGAATGAGGAGTGGTTCGCTAGGCCCAGAGTATGTTGTGTAGTTCTTCGACTCATTTCTTTTTCGATTCGTCTAACCTTCGTCTGAGTCCGTGCAGTATGACTCTGTTGGAGGATTCGGCCTGTCCATTAGTCTGTGGGTGTTCAACCGAAGCGAAGTGTTATACGGTTCCCAGATGGGCGACGAAGTCTTAAAATTTTTTGTCGGTGAATTGTGTCCCGTTGTCGGTGACTATAGCTTGTGGAATACCGAACTGGGCTAATATGTTCCTCTTGTAGAAACGCAGGATGTTTTGGGCGGTGATTTTGGCCAGTGCTTCGGCCTCTATCCATTTGGTAAAGTAGTCGACACCTACTATTAAATATTTGTTTTGATATGCTCCTAAGACGAACGGCCCGAGGATGTCGAGCCCCCACCACGAGAAAGGCCATGGAGAAGAGAGGGATTTGAGTTCGCTCGGGGGAGTCAAGTGTATGTGTCCGTGCCGTTGGCATTTGTCAGATTTCTTTACGTGTTCCTTGGCGTCAATCTGCATGGTCGGCCAATAATAACCAACTCGAAGAGCTTTTCGGGCGAGTGATTTACCCCCTAGGTGTTGGGCGTTGATGCCTTCGTGTATTTCCTTCAATATGTGTGGCACTCTGGGTTCTTCGACGCATTTGAGGAGGGGGATGGAGAATCCCCTTCTGTAGAGTTTGTCTTCGAGGATGACGTGTGAACAAGCTTTTCGCCCGATAACGCTTGCTTCCTTAGGATCGTCAGGAAGGGTCTCGTCGATCAGATATTTGTAAACGGGCATCATCCATGAGGTGGCCTCTTCGATGACGAGTATGTTGTGGCCGAGACGACTTTTCTCTATGCTCGGTCGAGGGAGTATTTCCTCGATTACTGATTTTTCCCTCCTTTAGTCCTCGTGCTAGCGAGCTTGGACATGACATATGCTCGAGCATTGTGTTCTCGAGGGATATGTTGTATCTCAACTGAAGTGAACCTTTTCAAGTGTTTTTGGATGAGGGTCCAATACTCAATCAGTTGGTCGTTTTTGACTTGATATTCTCCTCGAACTTAAGAGGCTACGAGTTGCGAACCTGTGAGGATTTTGACTTCTTTTGCTCCCATATCCTCGATAAGGCGGAGGACGGTGAAGAAAGCTCCGTACTCGGCTTGATTATTGGAAGTAGGGAATGATAGGGAGAGGGATACTTTGATGACGATCCCTTCTCCGTTTTCCAGAATTATGCCTGCTCCGCTTCCTAATGAGCTGGAGGCACCATTGACGAATATAGCCCATTTGTTGGTTCCTACTTGGAGTTTTGGGAAAGTCATTTCTGCCACGAAGTCCTTCAGGACTTGTGCTTTGAGGGTTTTCCTGTTTTCGAACCTGATGTCAAATTCGGATAATTCTAACGACCATTTGAGCATTCTACCGGCCATGTCTGGTTGACCCAATAGTTGTTTGATGGGCTAGTTCGTTCGAACTATGACGGTGTGTAACACCCCATCTAAATACCCCGAAATATATTAATTAAAATAATATCTAAATCAGCTTTAACCAGAGTTAACACGACAATCAAGGGATGTCACAATTAATAAATAAAATCAAATTTCAATTAAAACAATAGCCATGCTACACTGAGGATCAACATCCAAATAATTTCAATCAATTTAAGACCATGTCTTACACGGCGGAAATACCAAACCAAAATTTAATAAACCATCATGGTTCTCAAAGAATACAATAACCAATTAAACGATAACAATTCTCTTAACTAAACGTTCCCCAGTGTTACAATCTAATCAGAGCATGACACTGACACGCGGACTTAAAAGATAAGCTCTAGAGCCATCCTCACCAACTCCTTAGCTTGTAACGTTAATCTGAAATGGTAAAGTAAGGGTGAGACTTCTCATAAATTAAAACATATTATAAGCTTCTCATTTAACAGTATAATACAAGCATATCATTTCACCCACTTAACAAAATTCAGAGTTCAACACACAACCATATTCATACAAGTCATCATGCATAATCAATAGACAACAAAAGAATTGCAACACTGGAAGACATCCTAACATGTTACAATTCCATGCAAACACGAATGCAGACTCAATGCATGCGGTACCGACTCGTGACCAAGTCACTCAACACTGATCCATCATCAACCGGATACAGTACCATCGATTCGCCCATAACCACCCAGACACGAATCCAGCCTAACCACCCATCCTCACTCGGGTATCGGCTATCGGCAATCCAAGTCAAATTCAACACAATGGGAATTAACTTCACCAAACAATACAAATGCACGCACATCACTAGCATGCAACATCAATCAGTCTATGTATACATTCATCTAACATAACTGAATCAAACCAAATCAACATGATGCTTCAACCAATCATGCATACATCTAACATCAGCATAAACAATGCTATTACATCTACACATTACCAATATCTCCATCACAAAGGTCCTCTGTTACACATACATCATCATGTGTCAGTTACTAATCATTTATTTCGAATTTCGACTCCTTTTCAAAATAAATTCAAGTTTTAGAAAATCTTTTTGTTTTATAAGATAGAGCATTAAATTTGAGAAACAGCGTCCAAAACGGCGCTCAAAACGGACTTACGGTTTGAAAGTTATGAATTTTTAAAGTTTTGAAATTTTCAAAAATATTTCAGTGGAACCCGGTTCCTCCCTGGGAGTAACCGGTTCCCACATTTCAGAAAAACAGCACCCCTGGAAAAATGTATGGGGAACCCGGTTCCTCCAGGTAGGGAACCGGTTCCCAGAAGTAAAATTTTCATTTCTCTGGAAAAATCAACGTGGAACCCGGTTCCTCCCATACAGGAACCGGTTCCTGAGTTCAAAAATGCCATTTTTCACCATTTTTAAAAGCTGGAACCCGGGTTCTCCCACTGGGGAACCGGTTCCCACGACCTTCAGACCCAAAAACTCAGTTTTGACAGCATTAATTCCCAAAACCATTTTCTTTTTCATCCAAAAACGTGCCCACATGTTCCGACATCATAAAATCACCCATTCATCATCAATAACATACAATATAACATGTTTTATTCATCATTAATGATCCTATATCATACTATCCAATGAATTCATACCATCTGACACAATCTGACACAATCTGACACCAATAGGGATACATCCATGGAACCCTAGAAATTCCTAAACTGGGATTCCCTAACATGCTATGATCTATAGTATCAAAATCAAAACCTATAATACGAAATAATCAATCGAAATCACCCCTTACCTTGTGGGTTCTTCGAATTCTGACACTTCTAGGTTTTCTTCCTTCCTTTTCCTCTTCTCAACTTCACGTATCTTGTTTTCTCCAAAATGACTCTATTTTCCTTCTCTTCTTATTTTATTCCTTTTATTCCTTTTAACATAAATAAAATAACTTTTACTACTCACACCTCAATTAAATCCATAATTAATCTCAATAATTCAATATATTAATAAATTATGTTCTCAATTAATTTAATAATTAAAAATCATAATTATTTAAATATCAAATTATTTCGGGGTGTCACAACTCTCCCCAACTAAAAGAGTTTTCGTCCTCGAAAACATACCTCAGACGAATAATTCGGGATACGAGTCCTTCATCTGACTCTCCAGCTCCCAAGTGACATTTCCATCAGCTGGTCCTCCCCAAGCCACTCTTACCAATGCAATCTCTTTGCCTCGCAACTGTTTCAACTTTCGATCCTCAATCCTCGCAAGTACTGCTTCCACAGTCAAATTCTCCCGTACCTGTATATCGTCTACCCGAATCTCATGAGACGGATCAGCAATGTACTTCCTCAGCTGAGACACATGAAAAATGTGACACCCCGATTTAATTTAAATAATTATTAAGTGAGGATTTAATTATTTAATTAAATGAAGTCCTAAGTATTATTTTATTTGGATTAATTGGGTCATTAAATGAGGAAATGTGTTGAGGTGTGCAGAGTAAACGGTGGGTGTAAGAAAGTAAATCACTCTACTAATTATTAAGTTTTAATTATTTTATTTTATTGGAATAATTAAAGGAACATTAAAAGGAATATAAAAAGGGAAAAGAAAGAAAGAATAGGTTTTTTTTTGGAGAAACTGTTTTCACGTGGAATTGGAGAGAAGAGGAAAAGAGAGGAAAAGTCGACACCAAGAGAATCGAAGAATCATCGCGAGGTAAGGGGTGGTTTCGATCAATTAATATGCCTTATGGGTTTTGGGAATCATAGGGATAATTGGGTATGTTAGAGAATTTGAATTATGATGATTATGAGTTATAGGAAACAAACCCTATTTGTGTCGGTGTTGGGATTAGAAATCATAAGTATGTCAAGTGATTGATGAGAGTGAATAAATCATGTTGATTGATGTTAAAATGGTGTGAAATGACGATAAATTGATGTTCCTAATGTGCCAAATCGTATTAGTAAGTTTGGGAATGAGTAAGAATGGAAAATGCTGTCAAAAACTAGTAAAATTAACATCACGGTCGTGGGACGGTTCCACTGGGGAGGAACCGAGTTCGATGTTAAATCTGACTGGGAAAAATAGACTCGGGAACGGTTCCATATATGGAACTGGTTCCCATTCAAAAATCAGGGGCGTGTTATTTTAACTTTCGGGAACCGGTTCCGTGCAGGTAGGAACCGGTTCCATGTATTTTCAATTTTTCTAAAAACTTCAAAATTCATATTTTCTAACCGTAACTCGATTCGAGTGCCGTTTTGCGTTATTTCTTAAATTTAAAATACTAACTTTCAAAATGGAAAAATATTATTTTGCTAAAATTATTTTAAAAAGTCGAGCTCGATTTTTGAAAAGAGTGATTAAGTTAAGGATAGTGTGGGCTATCACAATTGGTCTAAGTTACGGATGAAATATTAATGCTTACTATATTGTATCTGGTTATTCGTTATGATTGAATGCGATACATTGGTGATTGGCAGTAAGTGAATCTTGTTGAGATCGTAATCTATGAAATGGTTTAGATTGTTTGACAAGTTGAATGGAGATTGACGTTCATGTGATGTTTCTTTCCCTTGTTGTTTATTCATGATTGTATTGATATCATGTGTGGTTGTTATTGTGTATACTGGTGATAGTCTTACTGATTAAGGAGTAAGCGTTCGACATATTTATGCTTTGTGATAAGTAGTTCATGATTATGTTGTTATCATGCGATATATGTTGATATTGGCAATTATGTGGAATTATGTTGTTATCATATTCCGTTGAATTAATGTTGCATGCCTTTTGATGCATGCATATACATTATTGATTTGGTTCATTCCATTGTGCGGAGCGATGGTTGAGCCAATATACTTACCGGAGGTTGAGGTAGTGAGGCTGGATTCTTGACCCAATAGCTATGGGCGAATCATGAATTTACTTGTCTATCCACATGTAAGCGGAGCGGTGTGTGAAATCGGTTCACGTTTTGGTACCACATGCATAGAGTCGCATTGCATATGGGATTGTAACATGCTAGGATGGATTCGGTGTTGCAATTTCCATTGTTTGAATTATGTACATGTTCATTGTGAGGCGTGTTGTGAATTGATTATGACTTGTGCTTGATTAAATGGATTAATGTATCTCTACTTCTATTGTATTCTAAAAGCGTATAATGCATGTTATATTGAATTGAGATCTCACCCTTACTCAACATTTTCGGATCCAGTGATTAGGCTGCTTGGGTTGGTGAGGATAGCTCTAGTATTGAGTCGATCAATTAGTGTCGTGTTGTCGTGCTCGGTAGATGTAACTTTGGGAGCGGTTGTTTGAATCCTTTAATGGATATTTTTGAATAACTTTGAATTATGTTGACTTATTACCCGAAATTCTTTAATGTTTTGATTCGAGTTCGTTTATTATTCTGGAATACTGTGAATGTTGTATTCGAAGTTTTGGTTATGTTACATTTCATTTTAAACATAATTGCATTAATTATTTGATAAGCCTTCTTGATGAAAGCATGACACAAGTTTTGGAAATCTTAATGTTTTAAAAATTGTGGCGCCTTCTTGGTTATGATTAAACACTCGATTATTATTATTATTATTATAAAGCGGGTAAATAGAAGGGTGTTACAAAAACATCATGCAGTTCGCAAGTGGCGGCAAAGCAATCGATATGCAACCTTCCCATTCTCTTGGTGTCTGAAGCGGACCAATGAAGCGTGGAGTGACTTCTTGACGAAACCGATCCGAGAACTCGCATAAAACATGTTCTCCTTCACTAAACTCAAGATCTTTCCTCCTCTTATCATGATAACTTTTCCGACTACGAAGTCCTCATCTTCTCTGAATCATCTTAATCTTTTCGAAGTCTGTGAACAATCTCGGTCCAATCACCGCTCTCTCGATTCATACCAACACAATGGTGTCCGGCACCTCCTACCATACAATGCCTCAAAGAGCCATACCAATACTCGGTGAAAGCTATTGTTGTAGGTAAACTCAATCAATGGCGGATAACTATCCCAAGCTCCACCCTTCTCAACACCAAGCTCTCGGAAATCTTCCAACAACGAATCGTTCTTTCGATCGACCATCCTGCGGATGATAAGCGGAACTTAAAGCGCAACTTGGTACCCAAAGCTTCTTGCAATCCGTCCGAACTTAGATGTAAACCTCGGATCTCGATTCGACACAATACTAGAAGGTATACCATGCAAACTCACAACCTTCGACATACTTACGCGACCTCTCCATCGGATAATCCATTCTTATCGGAATGAAGTGGCGATTTCGTCAACCTATCCACAATCACCGGATGGAATCACAATTCTTAGCTGTCGGCAGCGGACACAAAATCCATTGAGATTCCATCCACTTCCATTCGGAACAAACAACGGCTCCATCGATCGGCGGATTACGATGCTCGATTTTCGACCGACAAACCAAACAAGCATACACAAACTCGGCAATTTCCTTTTCATTCCGACCACCAAAACAACTTCTTCAAATCATGGTACATTTTAGTAGCACCGGGATGAATACTCAACCCGCTACGATGTCCTTCTTCTAAAATACTCTTCCTAATCTCGGCAACATCTGGAACACACACACGATCACCAACTCTCATAACTCCATTCTCGTCAGTTCGGAACTCGCCTCCTTGACCTTGGTTGATCAATGTTAACTTATCAACTAAACCAACATCAGATTTCTGTCCCTTTCTAATCTCTTCCAGAATACCACTAGTCAGCTTCAACATACCCAATTCTGTCCCTTTCTAATCTCTTCCAGAATACCACTAGTCAGCTTCAACATACCCAATTTCACACTATTCGGAGTAGTTTCACAAACCAAACTTAAATCTCTGAACTGTTCAACCAAATCTAACTCGCGGACCATCAACATTGACATATGCAAGGACTTTCTACTCAAAGCATCCGCAACAACGTTTGCCTTACCAGGATGGTAATTCAAACCAAAATCATAATCCTTTAAGAATTCTAACCATCTTCTCTGCCTCATGTTCAACTCTTTCGATCAAAGAGATACTTGGACTCTTATGATCCTTTGAATACCTCAAACCGAGAACCATATAAATAATGTCTCCACAACTTCAAACAAACACGGCTGACTCCAAATCATGAGTCGGATAATTCCTTTCATGCACTTTCAATCGTGAAGCATAAGCCCCAACACTTATCTTGCATCAACACACCAATCCCATTAATGATGCGTCACAATACACCACAAAAGACTTAGTCGGATCGGCAAAATCAAGATCGGAGCACTTGACCTCCTCTTGACTCTTGAAATCCTTTCTCATTCAACATCCCAAACAAATATCGACCTTTCTGGTCAACTTAGTCAATAAGCGCTAGTTTGGAAAACCCTTCAATAAATTTAGGTAATAACACGCAAGCCCAGAAAACTACGGATCTCAGAAGCATTCTTCGGCGCTTCCCACTGAGACACCGCCTCTACCTTCGTAGGATCCACGGCAATTCCATTCTTGGAAATTACATGGCCAAGAAAACTTACTTCCTCGACGAATTCACACTTGGACAACGCATAAAGCTTCTTTTCTTTCAACAACTCAACCTGACTACGAGGCGTCTTGCATGCTCCTCATCTCTTTTCGAATAAATCAGAATATCATCAATGAACACTACCACAAACTTGTCAAGATACGGATGAAATATCCTGTTCATATACTCCATGAAAACACCAGGTGCGTTAGTAACTCTAAACGGCATAACGGAATATTCGTAATGTCCATACCTCGTTCTAAATGCAGTTTTAAATATCCTCCAACTTCACACGAATCTGATGATATCCAGATCTCAGATCAATCTTACTGAATACACAAGCTCCAACGAGTTGATCCATTAAATCATCAATCCTTGGAAAAGGATACCGATTCTTGATTGTAACTTTATTCAACTGTCGGTAGTCAACACATAACCTCATTGAACCGTCCTTCTTCTTAACCAATAACACCGGAGCACCCCACGACGAAACACTCAGACGAATAAACTTCTTCTCAAGCAACTCCTCTAACTGCTTCTTCAGTTCAACTAATTCAGATGCCGACATGCGATAAGGCGCCATCAACACCGGACTAGTTCCAGGAATCAGATCTATAGTAAATTCTACCTCTCTCTCAGGCGGCAATTCACTAACGTCTTAGGAAACACCTCGGAAATTCGTTCTGCTGGCAATCCATCACCTTTTGCTTTTCCCTCCGCTTCTATGGCAGAATACAACATAAACACCACAGCACCATCTTTCACAGCTAGGTTCATTTGTTTAACTGACATAATCTCACTTTCAACTTTAACCTCTTCAGGGAAAATGACTGTCTTCTCAAAACAGTTGATATGAACCTGGTTGAATTCCAAGCAGTTCATCCCAAGGATGATATCGAGTTATTCTAGCGGTAGGCACACTAAATCCATACGAAACCCTATCAAAAATCACAACGGGACAATTCCTACAAACATATGAGTAGTCACTTGAACTGGCGCAGAGTATCAATAACCATACTTCCATCCATATTAGAAATTTCCAAATTCAATCTCTTAGCACAATCTAACGCAATAAAAGAATCGTAGCTCGGTATCAATAATCGCAATCAAAGGTATGCCATTAATAAAACATGTACCTTTAATCGGCCGATCATCGATTTAGTCTACGATCGGACAATGCAAACACTTTACCACCGCTTGCTCTTTCTTGGGTTTTGTGCGAGGAGGCCAGTATGACCTTCTTCACCACGGTTGTAACAAGTCACCACTCTCTCTGCGGTCATTGGCCACATGGCGAGTTTCCCACTTGAAACACTTCTTATCGGTGCTTTTGCGGTCCACCATGCGATGTCTGTCTCACCACCTTATAGCACGGAAGGCTGGAATCTCCTCCACGGACTTCTTCCAACCAATGGATCTCGATTACTCCTATCATAAGGCTTACCACGATCCATCATTGCTTACCTTTCCTATCAACATACCCTCGAGCATTCGACTTAGTGTTAGCAAGATCCTCCTCAGAATTCTCTGCGATCAACGGATCGGAAAATCTTGGATGCGATACCAAATACCTGCTTAATCTCATCACGAAGACCATTCTCAAACTTGATACATTTGGAAAATTCTCCATGCATCGTTAGGGTAATGAGCATAATACTTCTTTCGGTAAACTTGAAGCATACTCAGCGAGTTTGTTACCTGGCGAGTTCGAGCTCAATCTCCTTCTTACCTCGATGTCCTCGGAGTACCTCCTCGGAAAAGCTCTCACGAACACCCAATTCAATGCAACGCCATCTTCCTCCAGTTCGATTACGGTAGCAACCCACAGGTCATCGACTTCCTCTCCTAACATGTGAGTTCCATATCTCACCTTGACCCTCTGCCCGATCAATCACTCGAAGATCCTCTCGATCTCCTTGACCATACGAGCACCTTGGGATCATGTGCACCCTTGAACAATGGAGGATTATTCCTCTGAAAATTCCCCAATTGTCGGTCAGCACCAATCGCAACTCCCTGCTGGTTCCCTCCGAGCACTCCAGCCAACATTCCCAAAGCCTCAGCAATGGCATCATCATTCCTTCGTTACCTCTTCCGACCATTGTTACGTAACATTACAAAACAATCTACATCACACACAAGTATCGGCGATTATTTACACTAGTCGCATACTAAAAGGGATAACGACACAAGACAAGACCGACCAGGCTCTGATACCACTATTGTAACACCCCATCTAAATACCCCGAAATATATTAATTGAAATAATATCTAAATCAGCTTTAACCAGAGTTAACACGACAATCAAGGGATGTCACAATTAATAAATAAAATCAAACTTCAATTAAAACAGTAGCCATGCTACACTGAGGATCAACATCCAAATAATTTCAATCAATTTAAGACCATGTCTTACACAGCCGAAATACCAAACCAAAATTTAATAAACCATCGTGGTTCTCAAAGAATACAATAACCAATTAAACGATAACAATTCTCTTAACTAAACGTTCCCCAGTGTTACAATCTAATCAGAGCATGACACTGACACGCGGACTTAAAAGATAAGCTCTAGAGCCATCCTCACCAACTCCTTAGCTTGTAACGTTAATCTGAAATGGTAAAGTAAGGGTGAGACTTCTCATAAATTAAAACATATTATAAGCTTCTCATTTAACAGTATAATACAAGCATATCATTTCACCCACTTAACAAAATTCAGAGTTCAACACACAACCATATTCATACAAGTCATCATGCATAATCAATAGACAACAAAAGAATTGCAACACTGGAAGACATCCTAACATGTTACAATTCCATGCAAACACGAATGCAGACTCAATGCATGCGGTACCGACTCGTGACCAAGTCACTCAACACTGATCCATCATCAACCGGATACAGTACCATCGATTCGTCCATAACCACCCGGACACGAATCCAGCCTAACCACCCATCCTCACTCGGGTATCGGTTATCGGCAATCCAAGTCAAATTCCGCACAATGGGAATTAACTTCACCAAACAATGCAAATGCACGCACACATCACTAGCATGCAACATCAATCAGTCTATGTATACATTCATCTAACATAACTGAATCAAACCAAATCAACATGATGCTTCAACCAATCATGCATACATCTAACATCAGCATAAACAATGCTATTACATCTACACATTACCAATATCTCCATCACAAAGGTCCTCTGCTACACATACATCATCATGTGTCAGTTACTAATCATTTATTTCGAATTTCGACTCCTTTTCAAAATAAATTCAAGTTTTAGAAAATCTTTTCGTTTTATAAGATAGACCATTAAATTTGAGAAACAACGTCCAAAACGGCGCTCAAAACGGACTTACGGTTTGAAAGTTATGAATTTTTAAAGTTTTGAAATTTTCAAAAATATTCGATGGAACCGGTTCCTCCACAGATAACCGGTTCCCACATTCGAAAAACACACGGAAAATGTATGGGGAACCCGGTTCCTCCAGGTAGGGAACCGGTTCCCAGAAGTAAAATTTTCATTTCTCTGGAAAAATCAACGTGGAACCCGGTTCCTCCCATACAGGAACCGGTTCCTGAGTTCAAAAATGCCATTTTTCACCATTTTTAAAAGCTGGAACCCGGGTTCTCCCACTGGGGAACCGGTTCCCACGACCTTCAGACCCAAAAACTCAGTTTTGACAGCATTAATTCCCAAAACCATTTTCTTTTTCATCCAAAAACATGCCCACATGTTCCGACACCATAAAATCACCCATTCATCATCAATAACATACAATATAACATGTTTTATTCATCATTAATGATCCTATATCATACTATCCAATGAATTCATACCATCTGACACAATCTGACACAATCTGACACCAATAGGGATACATCCATGGAACCCTAGAAATTCCTAAACTGGGATTCCCTAACATGCTATGATCTATAGTATCAAAATCAAAACCTATAATACGAAATAATCAATCGAAATCACCCCTTACCTTGTGGGTTCTTCGAATTCTGACACTTCTAGGTTTTCTTCCTTCCTTTTCCTCTTCTCAACTTCACGTATCTTGTTTTCTCCAAAATGACTCTATTTTCCTTCTCTTCTTATTTTATTCCTTTTATTCCTTTTAACATAAATAAAATAACTTTTACTACTCACACCTCAATTAAATCCATAATTAATCTCAATAATTCAATATATTAATAAATTATGTTCTCAATTAATTTAATAATTAAAAATCATAATTATTTAAATATCGAATTATTTCGGGGTGTCACACGGTGTGTGCTGAGAAATGGAAGCGAAGTTGTCTCGCTTCGTTGACTAGCGCGAGGGAAATTTTTTCAATTTGTTGGTATCTCAATTCGGGCCCTTGTAAGGCCTTGCTCGTGAAATAGATAGGTTTCTGCCCTTCCCGTGTTTCTCGGATGAGTGCGGCGCTAAGGACTCAGCAGTCACGGTCATATATAAATACAATATCTCCTCTTTATCAGGTCGAGATAACACGGGAAGTTGGGATAGGATTTTCTTGAGATGAATTAAGGCTTGCTCGCATTCCTCGGTCTAGTCGAACGCAGCCTCCTTTCTTAGCAGTTTGAAGAATGAGAGTGCGTGTTGGGTCGATCTTGCGACGAATCGAGATAACGAGGTCAACATCCTATTGAGGACTTGAATGGATTTTTTGGACTTTTGAGTGGGAAATTCTGAGAATGCCCGACATTTGTCGGGATTACCCTCTATCCCATGTTCAGTGAGGTAGAAGCCAAGGAACTTACCGGCCCGGACTCCGAAGGTGCACTTTTCAGGGTTGAACCTCATTTTGACTCTTATGGCTTGATCGAGACCTTCTTGAGGTGCATGGCATGATCAACCTTCTCTTGGTACTTCACGATCATGTAGTCCATGTACACCTCGAGCATGTCTCTGATTTCGCCTTTAAATACTTTATTCATCATTCGTTGGTATGTTGTGTCAACATTTTTCAGACCAAAGGGCATCACGTTGTAGTGGTAGTTGCCTGATTCGGTCATGATGGCCGTATAAAATTTGTCTGTTTTAGCCATTGGAATTTGGTTATAGCCCGAATAGGCGTCCATGAAAGAAAGCAATTTAAAACCTGCAGAATTATCAACGAGTTTATCGATGTTGGGCAGGGGGTAAGCGTCTTTTGGACATGCCTTATTAAGATCAGAGTAATCAATGCACATGCGCCATTTTCCATTATTCTTTTTCACAAGTACAAGTTGGATAGCCACATAGTATATTGGGCTTCCGATACAAAATTGTCCTCTAGAAGGTCCCTAACGACATTGGGCCTCGGTTTTCAGGACTACTACTGTGACGTACTCGGTCTTAGCGGGATCAATGGTAAGGTGGTGACATGCGACCTCGGGGTTGAGATCGGGCATTTCAGTTGCACTCTAGGCGAAGAGTTCGGCGTTATCCTTCAAGCATGCTTTAAGTTGGTCTCAATCCAACTCCGGGAGATCTGTTCCGATCTTGACTCCTTTGTTGGGGTCGTTGTCGAGTGGAACGAGCTCGAAATCCCCGTCTAAGATTGGACGTATGTGTTGCTCTGACGATCCTCTCGAGCTACTGGAATGGGCGAATCTTCTTCGACCATAGGGGCTTTTCTCTTCGTCTTCTTCTCGGCCAAGCCCTCCGGCCGCAAACGGCTGTCGAGGTCGATGACATCGACTCGAGGGAGGGGTTCAGGTTTGTGAGAGCTTTCTGGAAGGTCGACTCTGACCTTGGTCTGGGGTTGGAGGTTGATGGAGTCTATGCCCTTTGTTGATGCCTCGAAACATCTTCGTGCTGCTTGGATGTCTTTGTGCAACGTTGTCACCTTCCCGCTTACTGTATAATATTTCATCTTCAAGTGTACCGTGGATGGTACAACAATCAGCTCGATGAGTGCGGGCCGACCAAATATACATTGGTACAGAGATGGGCAGTCGACGACCAAAAACTGTGTTTTGATTGACCTACCGGTCTCTCCGGCACCAAAAGTTACAATCAGCTCGACATACCCCCACGACTTCGCTGTGGAGCCATTGAATCCCTGCAGATATGAGCCAAGGTAGGGAGTCAAGTGCGTCTTGTTGAGTTGTAACATCCTGAAGAGTTGAGTGTACATGATATCACCCGAACTTCCCTGGTCGACTAATATGCGCCTGACATCGAAGTTAGCCATTCGAGCACGTACGACAGAGGAATATTTGCGTTGGGGCGCCCCTAGGTAGCTCCTCCTTGTAGAAGGCCAGTGGATGAGACTTGCCTTGTATTTTGTGAAGGGTGGCGCCCATATCCGAACTCGTCCTAACGAGGTCGTTGAATCTTCTTTTGATTGATCCGATGGAGTTCTTGGTGAACCCTCCACCGGAGATGACCATGGCCGTTGGGAAAGATTCCCAAGGGCTGTGAGCGGCGAAGTATGCTGGGGTGGCATCTAGATTAGGGAAGAAGAAATCTTCCGGCTTGGATATGCTCATTGCTACGAGCATAAAAGACTCCTCCGCAGGTTTTTCTTCCTCGACCTTATTGGACGAGGGAGTTTCTTCTTTTGCAGACTCCTTTTTCTTGTACTTCTTGAGATGCCCGTCTTTGATTAGGATCTCAATCGCATCCTTTAGGTGGATGTTATCGTCCGTCACGTGTCCGTGACTCCGGTGAAACCTGCAATATTTGCTTTTATCTGTCCTCGGTTTAGCTGGGGTCTGCCGAGGAAAGCGTACACACCACCTTGTTTGAACTTGGAGTTTGTGCAGTCGGTCAGGATACGCACCCGAGAAATTGTGAGGAGGGGGGGTGTAATCACTGAATCGATCCACCGGCCCCTTGTGGTCTCTCAAATCACGAGGTTTGTCTTCCCGCTGTCTTTCTCCCCCCCGATGGGATGTCGAGGGGTCTTCATTCTTGGAGCTTTTGATGTTCTCCCTGTGTCGGGTGTCACAAGCAGAGTTTGCGGCTTCCTTTTCCTCGTATTGTATGTACGCCTGGGCTTTCAGGAGGAAAACATCCAAAGTAGAGGGAGTTTCAATACCTACAGCCTTCGCAAAGTCGCTACGAGGGCGTAGTCCTCTTTCGAGGAGATATTTTTTCACATTGCCTATCGTTGAGACTTGGACGGCTTCTTGGTTGAACCTCTTGATATATGCTCGGAGAGATTCTTCTTTGCCATAAATGATGGCCTCCAGGGATGCCTCTGACTTTGGGTGGTATCGGGAGACGGTGAAGTGTTTGGAGAATAGTTTCCCCAGATGCTTCCAGGACGTGACCAATCTGTCAGGCAGGTTTTTATACCAAGCCATGGCCCTTTTCCTCAAGGTCGTAGGAAATAAGCGGTATTTGATGGCCCCACGAACCCCCCAATAATCGATCAATGCATCGATGTTCTTGTCATACCCCAAAATTTGCCCTCCATCTACTCAAGAGATTTCATACATCTATGCTCAAGGATTCCTCAAGAGTTGATCATACAAACTCTCTCTTAGACAATCAACCCAAACTAGGGTTTGGTATCTCAAGTCAATATGGACTTCCAACATCTCCAATGGTCTTCATGCCTCCTCATATGCTTCAAAGATCCTCCATGTCAAGTTTCAAGCTTCACAGATCAAGTTTCCTCAGACAATTGCTCAGATGGTTGAAAATCAGTTGTATTGAACAAAAAAGTCAACTGTGGTCAACATACAGTCAAACTTCATAATTTTTGGTCAACATCCTCATTTTGAAGTTACATTCATCATTTGATCAAGGGTTGATCATAATTCATCAAGAAAACTCAAGATTTGCTCAAAAGTCAAACTTTCTAAATTAGGGTTTCTAGGTGAAAAGTCAACTGAACTTTGACTGATCATAACTTTCTCATACTTTCTCAAAAAATTTTCCACCACCTCTTGTTTTGAAGGAAATTCAATTCTCTACAACTTCATGTCTCACAAGAATGTCCAAAAAATGCTTCATTTGAGAGGTATAGCTCAAAACATTACAGGTCATTTTCAAAGTCAACAAAAAGTCAACTTTTTATTTTGAAGATATATTGAGCATGGAAACTCCAATTGAGATGAGATCAAAAAGGTTGGTTAGATGACTCTTAGAAATTTCCAAAAAGTCCAAGAACACTCAAAAATGTGGAAAATTGAGCAAGATACACTATTCAGAAGTTGGGCAATTTTGGACAATTACACAAAAGGACATTTTGGTCAAAATGCAAAATTTTCCAAATGGGCCTAAAATCTTTTGGTCCAAACTTGTTCATGACAATATTTTTGACCCATAAATGCTTGGCCTTGGTAATTTTCTATTTTTATGATTTATATTTGAATTTTATAACATTTAATTCAAAAATAAATTATATAAAATATGAAAATTAAGTTTTTTTCAAAAAGGAATGGATTTATATCTTTCTTAAAGTCCAAGAAAGCCCAAGACTCTTGCCAAATTCGTGCTAGCCATGGCATTCATGAGAAAATCAATTTTTTTCAAATATTTGATTTGTTTTAAAGAGAAAATATTTGCACATTGATTATTCAATCTTTTTTCACTCTCTTTGCCATCCAAATTTTCTCTATAAATACCTAGCAAGTACACAAGCCAGCAACACGAAACCCTAGCCCAAGAAAGAGTCCTTATTTTGCCAAAATTTTTCATAAACTTTTGAAAATCGAATTCTATTGTGCAGCCACTTTCAGCCTTTTCCAGCCATTCCATCGTGCTCAGAGGGTAGGTTTGAGTAAGTATACACTCTTATTATTAATCAAACCATCCAGAATCAAGCTATATACATGCATACATAATCGATTCTTTCTTGAAATTGCATTTTTATTACTTGCTTGTTTCAATTGTTTTTGATGATTTGGTTGTGTTCTTAAGAATCCATATGGTCGATCTGGGCAATCGTGGACGGGTTTGAACGTCTAGAAATCGTATTGCCATGCTTAGGGTTTCAAAGCGTGGAGCTTGATGGCCCGTCGGGCATTGTCCATCGAAACTAATGGTGCCATTGGACTCATGACCATCGAATTAGGTGGGAAGGGTGGTCCTTTGCTTTTATTCTGTTGTTTTGCGGGTTTCGGGATCGGGGTCGGGGAAGGCGGCCGGAGCTAGGGCTCCGGCGTCGTTGACATAGGCTTGACCGGCGTGGCTTGCGTGGCGTTATAACGCGTTCTGATTCGCTCCTTCATAAGTCAATGGACCCCACTTCGCTGACTGTGTTTCAAACATGCCTATGACACGTGATCACTTATATGTCATTGATTTCTACCTTCAGAACACCAGATGTCACATGACCCAGTGGTTAAGGCGCTTCCTGTGCAAGGATACTCTCCCATGTCCTGAGTTCGAATCCTGCTTGCACCGATTTTGTTTTGTTTTCATAAACTTTCAACTTTTTCAATATTTTTCTATTTTCTTTTTATTTTAATATTTTTGCATCTTATTTAATTAACTTCATATTTTTTATTCTGCATTAAAAAATCATCAAAAATTAATTTTCTTTTTGCATTATTTTCATAAAAATCTTTATTTAATTTAATAAATTAAAAAATATATTTTTGCATGCATATTTATTTTTATTTGTAGTTTTGCATTTAAATCATTGTTAATTCATTTTAAATTATTAAATTGCATCTAAAAAATCCCAAAAAATTATTTTAGCATATTTATATTATTTCCAGCATGTAATAATTTTCTCATATAAAAATTTGCATTTTTCTAACATTTTTTCTCTTATTCAATTCATCTCGTATTTTCCGATTTCTCATTCTTTCACAGGTTGTTCCGATTCAGACGATTTTTCCTTTATCATTTTATTTTTTCAATAATGTAACTGTATATGGGATGTAATAGTTTAAATTAGATTTTTATTTTCCGCAAGTTTAAATTATGTATCTGCTCCAAAGCCATGTAATAGAGTAGGACATTTACCTTTCTGCATCTTTACATTCCGCATTTTAATTTCCGCACTCTATCAATTGCTAGTAACTAGGCGTGTATGGCAAGATAACAATGAACATAGCCCACTAATTTGCAAGATAAAATACTTGAAATCAACACACTTCTTTCACACACGTACCCCTTAGGGTAATTCTCTCTCGTTGCCTTTGCGAATTCAAAATGGTCATGTCCCTCGAACGTAGAGGTATTCTAGCACCGTTGCCTTCCAAACGAATCATCATAGTCCCTTCGATACAAAGATCATAAGACCCACGATGTCGCCTCCGAATACATGATCTTGACCCTCGATTGTCGCCTACGAAAAATGATGATAGTCCCTTCGAATGTGCTAGGATACTTCCTACAAGTTGCTTTCTATGACCATCTGATGTCCCTTCGAATGTCCCGCTTACATCCAACGAATGGAGCTACCTACTAACTAATGGTACGGCTAACACTATTCTAAAGGAACGTAAAAGTACGAAAACGACCAATTCTGAGTGGGTAATAAGTCTTTTAGTTGCTCGCTCTATCAAATGCTTTTCACACCACACACTCTTTTTCAAAGTTCAAACTCTTTTCAAAAACAAAACATTTCCGAACACTTTGTATACACTCCAACATGAGTCATTACAAAGTCAAAGCGAAATGCCTTTTTTCAAAACATTTTTGTCAAACACACAGAAAGCAATTTTAAAAGGTGATCTAGAGCAACTAAGAGCCCGTAGATAACTACGGATGGAAAGGGGTGCTAATACCTTCCCTTTTCATAACCATTCTCCCGAACTCAGAATCTAACGAAGATCTTTTTCTGTACTTTTACCTTCCCTTAATTGGATAAAAATAAAAGTCGGTGGCGACTCTTGCTATCCGCACATTTGGATACAAAAATCCTACAAAGTCAGTTCACCGTATTACAGAACTGGCGACTCTGCTGGGGATTTACACCCTAAAAGAGAGAATTGCTTTAGGGATTTCTAGATAACTTTTATTGCTTTTTGTTTGACTTGTATGCTTTATCTTTAAAGGGTTGCTTGGGTATTATATTTGTGGGGGATCCTACACCCGGATCCGGGTTTCCTTTTAGGTAAGTAGCATTAAATCATCGCGACCACTAGACGTATAACTAAACGGTCAACGTGATGGCTACGTTAGCGTGACACTTTGGTTGTCTCGATACTCTTCATTCCCAAGTTGAAGGTAGTATTTGGCTTCTGCGTGGTGTCATCAAGCGCTAACTAAACTTTTAGAACCTTAATTGACCCATCTTAGCCATTAGAAAGTAGTGAGATGGCCGGCTTTGGTGCAGACTAAGGTTGGTTGATACTCGATGCTACGCTCATTGAGATCAGACTTTTGGGATATTTTCGATCGACCACTTGGCCGTCGTATTGAAATAAACGCCTACGAGAAAGATCGATGATGTGAGATTCCTAGAACCGGTTACTATTATAGGGCGGGATGAACCAACTCAAACTTTTGGTAGGGTAATCACCTATACCTCATGCAAGCCTTAAACCTAGGCTCATTGTGTGAATTGTTGTGTGTGCCAAACATGACATCATGACATCATTTGCATTGCATATCATTTTAACTATTTCAAGGACCTAAGGATTTATCTTTGCTCTTTTGTAGGGATTATGGCTTCTAGAAAGACTATCCGAATCAACTTCATGGGTATACCTCTCACTCAAAGAATTGGTTTGAAATTCCGACCATGCTCGGTTCATCAAAAGACATGGTTATCTACTTGATTTGGTTATCTTCGGTTTTGAAGAAGATATGATGCATGTCCTATTTCAGTTCTTTGATCCGAAACACCATTGCTTTACATTCCCAGATTATCAGTTGGTTCCTACCTTGGAAGAGTTCTCTAAGCTACTTGGGATACCTATTCTTGACCAAATACCATTCACCGGTCTAGAAAAGGTCCCTAAATCGAAGACATTATATCGACTTTACATCTTAAGCGCTCAGACATTGAAGCCAATTGGGAAACTAGAAGTGGAGTTAAGGGTTTACTTTCCAAGTTCCTAATTAAGAAAGCCCGAGAATTCCTCAAAGTTATGAGTTTCCATGCATTCGAAGATATTGTGGCCTTGCTAATCTATGGTTTGGTTCTATTCCCTAACTCGGATCAATTCATAGATGTCAATGCCATCAAGTTGTTTCTTACCCAATCCATTGCCTACTTTACTTGGAGATATCCTACATTCTCTCCACACTCACTACTAAGAGACAAGGAACTCTCATGTGTTGCATACCGTTACTTTCTAGGTGGTTTATTTCGCACCTTCCTCCATCAGTTTTGAAGAATGAACAAAGGTTAAGATGGTCTCAAAGATTGATGTCACTCTCTCATTCAGATATCCGTTGGAATCTTTTCTCTCAAAAGGATTTCACTTTCATCGAGCGATGTGGAGAATTCCCTAATGTACCACTACTTGGTATAAGGGAGTATTACTTACAACCCTTCTCTAGCTCTACGTCGGTTTGGTTTTGCCGAAGAGATGGTCCACATGATATGCTTCTCAAGATATTGTGTTCGACTACAATCATGATCTCGAGTGCAAGCGAAGGTTCATACACGCTTGGGGCATGGTAAAGAGGCGATACCAAGACTTTGGGGCACCAAAACTCCATTCCTTGGGAACCTTACCTCAAATGGGTGCGAGCTCGAGCTCAAAACCTCATGATGCCATTCACTTTGTTCTACCGGTAATTATGGAACTGTTGCTATAGGTGGCGTACCTATCTTGTTCTCCATCCCGACATGCCTCACGATTTTGAAGACTTGAAGAGATCCTGGATTCAACTAAAGAAGAGAGGATACCTTTGAAGCTCGATGTTATGCAAGTGAGAAGAAAGTGCTAGAGTTGACCAAGCTACTTCACGAGGGCGAAACATCAACGCCTACATCGGCACCAAGAGGAAGCGCCCATGGGAGACTTAGAGCTTTAGGATGTTTATGTTTTCTTTTATTGTTTTGAACTATCTTTTGTACTTAAAAAGAGAAAGAATGATAAGAAGAGTACTAATAAATATTTGTTCCTTGTTTGTTTAACAAATTTAAATCTCTAAGGTCCTTGAAAACATTGCATTGCATTCGCATAAACATTGCATATCATAGCATAACATTGCATCACAGGTACATTGAAGATTGGTTTTCTCATTTGCTCGCTATTTATTTTAGCAGAAATGGCTCTTGAACAGTTTGTCAAAGATCTTCAAGCTCAGAATGCTCAGTTTCAGCAGATGTTCACCAGCTTGGTCCAAGGCCAAGAAGATCTGAAGAAGCTCATCAACAGAAAGAAGAAGGTTGTTGGTCTCCTCAACATGGGCAGGCGCTACAAAGGTGGTCCTAAGGTGGTCAGCCGTATTGAGCTCTCTGAAGGAAGTGTCCATACTGAGGAAAGTAACAAGGGTGATGGTGAAGGCAGTCAGCCTAAGCTTGAGAAGAACTATGATGATGGCCAATACTCTAATGAAGATGACAAGTACAAGCAACTTGAAGACCGTCTGAATGCTGTGGAAAACCTGAAAATGTCCGGGTTGAATTTTGATGATCTGAGTCTTGTCCCTGGTGTTGTGATTCCTCCCAAGTTCAAAGTTCCTACTTTTGCTATGGATGACGGCATGTCTTGCCCTAAGCTGCATTTGAAGTCTTATGTCCAGAAGATCAATCCCATCCGATGAGAAAGTTGTGGATGCACTATTTTCAAGAGAGTTTGTCGAACTCGGTTGGAATGGTACTATCGACTAGAAAACGACCGTATCCGTACTTGGGTGACTTAGCGATGCTTTCTGATGTATGAGTACAATCTTTGAATTGACACCCACTCGCATGCAACTACAAAGCATGTCTATGGGTCGTGATGAGAAGTTCAAGGAGTATGCTCGAAGTGGAGAGATTTAGCGAGCGAGTTCAACCACCCTTGTCCAATAGGAGTTGGTTGATATGTTCATGGGGACAGCAGCCCATTCTTCAATCATCGATTGGAAACTCTTCACCGGATTCCGGCCGATCTTGTGAGCGTATTGAAGTTGGTATCAAGAGTGGAAAGATTCATGTAGAGACATCTTCAAATGCTACGAAGAGATCTTTTGGTACTAATAAAGCTAATCTGTATGGTCGAAAGCGAGCCAAGACCGACCGCTCGATCGTAGGCGGTTGTGATCTCGATCCTACATCGGACAACCTCGGTGAGACAACGCGTAACGAGCAGCGCCACGAAGGCATTCGAAGATCAACATGCCTTTGTCATGCAAGCCTTGCAACACATGTTGAAAGCGGTGATTACCTTGAGGGATCCTCCTCGAATGTCAACACTTCCTCTCCAGTATAATCCTAATGCTAAGTGTGCTTACAATTCCAATAGCCGGGACATAGTACGATGATTATTGGGCTCGAAGAACAAGATTCAAGATATGATTGAAGCTAAGCAGTTGAATTTGATCCTCTGTTGAGACTCGAATGTGATCAACGCCTATGCCTAACCATGACAAGAGTTCCAATCTTGTTGGTGAAGATACTTATGTTTCAACATAGATGACTTGACCATTCCTCGATGGTATTAAGAGGAATTTGCTACAAGTAGTGTCAACCAGGATGCCGGAGAATTGTCGTTGGTGCCCATCGCACGATGGTTGTGCTTGGTTGAGAAGGCGTGTTCGATGCATGATGGATAACCGTGAGATACTATTTCAAACCACCGGTCACGGTGTGTGAAGAAATGTCTAAGTTAAAGATTGACAATGCAAGCAGTGTACCATCTGTGTGGGATACCTGGGGCAGCCAAGTGGAAAGTATGATTACATGGTGAAGTACATCGTCACGATAGTTACAAGATTCCTATTGAAGATGTTAAGGCCGGATGGGGTGACGATTCCCGAAGACTATCTTGATGTTAACACAATAAGGATTTCCTCTCACGATCCACTGCCTAGAGTGGCACCTCTCATCATTACTTCTCCAAGGCCGTTCATATTCCTCGATAAAGCTATCCCTTGGAACTATGGGTGATGTTTACTATCATGGCGTCAAGCAAGACCCTCGACCATTGAAGATCTTACAGTTGAAGCTACCATTCCTGACATTGACAATATCACCGGATCAAGTAAGGTGACTAGAACCGGAAGGGTATTCTCTCCAAATCTCTCTCCAAAAGACGCTGCGACTCCATTTCGCATTCCGCTATTCAATCCATTCCCAAGCTAGAGGAAAGAACCGATGACTCATCACTCAACGAAGTACCAAGGAATTATCAAGACACCTCAAACAAGAAATGGAGAAATTCAAGATTATCAAGAATAGTGACTACAATATGGTGGAACAGTTGGGACAGACTCCGTCCAAGATCTCCATGCTTGCTCTGCTCTTGTGCTTCGAGGCTCATGCTAACGCATTGGTGAAGTTTCTGAAGAATGCTCACGTGCCACAAGACACTACTACTGATCAATTCGAAGTTTGTATTGCTAGCCTGGCTGCCAACAACGACCTAGGCTTCTCTGATGCTGATTTAACTCCTTCCGGGAAGAAACATAACAAAGCCTTGCACATCTCTATTGAATGCAAGGGCATTACATTGTCTCATGTTTTGGTGGATACTGGTTCTACTCTAAACATCCTTCCGAAGACTGCTTTTGATCGACTCGATGTCGAAGGGTTGGTTCGAGACCGTGACATTATTGTGAGAGCTTTTGATGGTTCTAAGCGAGCGATGCTTGAGAAGCTCACTGCATTAAAGTCGGTTCCCGACTTTTGACTCCATTTCTTTGTCATGGACATCCGTCCGACTTACTCTTACCTACTTGGGCGCCCTTGGATACATGGGGCGGCATACCTCTACCTTACATCGAAGTTGAAGTACCCGGTGAAAGGAAGGTTGTCACGTATGTGGTGAAGAAGAGTATATGGTCATCTACGGTCATTCCGATACCGAGGTGGAGGTGAATTCTTTGAGACTCCGTCAAGCTTTTGAAACAATACCAGTCATGCATTGACTCTCCCACCACTCCTGAAGCTACACAAGCTCCGCCTAGGATGGCCTCGTTGAAAGGCGCTCGTTGAAGAAGGAAAGAGTACTATTTGGGTCAGCTCACGATCTTCCTTTCAAATCGACAAACGGTTTAGGCTTCACCATCAAGGGTCGAAGATGATACGCTGAGCGTGCCGCCAACTTCCTTTCGCATCGGCAGTGGAATCCATGCTATAGAAGGCGACGACAACGACTTCGACATCGCAAGTGGATCTTCCCAACTCCGGACAACTGCATTGGAAGAATGAAGGCGTCATACAATTCTCCTTTAGTCGAGTAATTACTTTTGTTTTGTTTTGCTTTTCGTATTTCTTTACGTTTTGAACAATAAACTTTGAAAGCCTAGTGCCTTTCCGGGCATCATGGCTCGTTTGAGGTTATTATCATCGTTTGCGTATTTTCATTCAATAAATTCGTCGGACTTTTGCATTCAATTGTTTGTTTTCTTTCTTTACTTTATCACCCCTTCAAAAAGCTATGTGTTTCTTACACACCCACGTGATACTGCGAATCACTCCGAATCTCATTAATAACTATGCTAGTGCTAAATATGACCGATAATCCGATCTACCAAGCAAGACGAAAGTGAGGAAGATTGTGAAGTGCCGGAGAACTTGCAGCTACAACAAGAAGATCGAGTTATCTGACCACACGAAGAGCAAGTCGAGGTTGTGAATTTGGGTCTTGATGAAGCGAAAAGAGATCAAGATAGGAGCAGATCTTGAGAACAGTGTTAAAGAAAGGTTGGTTCAGATGCTACGAGACTATATTGAGGTTTTTGCTTGGTCATACGAAGACATGCCAGGGTTGGACATTGATAACGTGGTACACCGATTGCCAACAAAAGAAGGTTTTCTCCCAGTGAAACAGAAAGTTCGTTGCATGCGTCCTGAGATGTCGAGAAAATCAAAGCGAAGTTATGAAGCGGTTCAACGGTTTCTTAGTCATCACCTCTTATCCCATGGGTTGCAAATGTGGTACCCGTACCTAAGAAGGATGGTAAAGTACGAATGTGTGTGGATTACAGAGATCTGAACAAAGCAAGTCCGAAAGACAATTTCCCACTTCCTCATATTGATGTTTTGGTTGACAACACCGCTCAGCACAAGGTCTTCTCCTTTATGGATGGTTTCTCCGGTTACAATCAGATCAAAATGGCTCCTGAAGACATGGAGAAGACTACTTTTGTTACATTGGGCACTACATTACAAGGTTATACCGTTCGGACTGAAGAACGCAGGCGCCACTTATCAGCGTGCTATGGTAACATTATTTCATGACATGATTCATCACGAGATAGAGGTCTACGTCGATGATATGATAGCTAGGTCACGGACTGAAGAAGAACATCTTGATCATCTACAAAAACTGTTTGATAGGTTGAAGAAGTACAGGTTGAGACTGAATCCCAACAAGTGCACCTTTGGAGTCGATCCGAAAACTCCTAGGGTTTGTTGTCGGTGGTAAAGGTATTGAAGTTGACCCAAGGTTAAATCTATTCAAGAGATGCCGGCTCCCCGAGAAGGAAGTCGAGGTTTCTTGGGCGATTGAATTACATTGCCGATTCATTGCACATCTAATCGCTACTTGTGAGCCAATCTTCAAGTTACTCAAGAAAGATCAAGTAGTGGAATGGAGCAGCGATTGCGGATCGCTTTTGACAAAATCAAGGAGTACCTACGTAATCCTCCTATCGATACACGCCGAAGGAAGACCTCTTATCATGTACTTGACGGTGTTAGAGAATTCAATGGGGTGTGTGTTGGGGCAACATGACGAGTCAGTCGAAAAGAGCATGCAATATACTACCTTAGAAAAAGTTTCGTGAAACAAGATACTCACAACTCGAGAAAACTTGCAACGCGCTTGGTTTCGGCTAAGACAGATATGTTGACTACACTACCTTGTTGATTTCAAGATGGATCCGATAAAATACATATTTGAGAAACCAGCTCTCTCGGAAGAATAGCAAGATGGCAAATGATCTTGACCGAATATGACATCCAAGACACTTCTCGAAGCGATTAAAGGAAGTGTAGTAGCCGATCATTTGGCTCATCAAGCCGTAGATGACTATCGCCTATGTTCAAATTTCGAGATGAAGATGTTTTACTAGTTGATTGTGAAGAACCGAGCCCGATTTAAGGACACGAGCAAGGATCCCGATGGACCATGGTCTTTGATGGAGCCTCAAACGCACTTGGCAATGGCATTGGCGCTATCATTACATCCCTACAAAGGACATCGCCTTTCACCGAGACTTTGTTTTAGTTGCACTAATAACATGGCCGGTCTGGCGTGCATTATGGGTATTAAAGCTTCTATTGACTTAAGAATCAAGTTCTTGCAAGTATATGGAGACTCGGCTTTAGTGATCGGTCAGTTAAGGCGAGTGGGATACGAAGCATCCGAATCTCATTCGTATCGAGCATGTTACGAGTTTGATCCCTACTTCAAGAAATCACTTTCAATCATATTCCACGAGAAGAGAATCGGTTAGCGACGCATTGGCTACTATGTCGTCTATGTTCAAGGTTAGATGGGACAACGAGGCTCCCGGATCATCATTGAGAAGTTTGACGAACCGGTATTTTATGAGCTTGACACGTAAGAGAAACCTTGGTACTACGACGTGAAGAGGTATCTTGAGACTCAGAATATCCAGGGCATCTTAACGATAAAGTTCATGAGAAGATTTGCATCTAAATTCTTCCTTAGCGACATCTTATACAAGCGCAACCACGATCGTGCTTACTCCTGTAGAAGGAAAAGACAATGCGTATCATGGAAGAGTTACAGCGCATTTGGTACCCTCGTGGACACACCATGGCTAAGAAGATTTTGAGAACAGTTACTATTGGTCCACCATGGAAGCTAATTGTCACCGCTATGCTCGATCTTGTCACAAGTGCGGTTATGCCGACAAAGTACACGTACCTCCAGTACCTCTGAATGTTTTAACTTCTCCTTGGCCTTTTGCAATGTGGGGCATTGACATGATTGGAGAAATCAAGCCCACAACTTCCAACGGACATCGTTTCATCCTTGTGGCAATTGATTACTTCACCAAGTGGGTAGAAGCAGCCTCGTTCGCATATGTTACCAAGAATGTTGTGGCTCGATTCATCAAGCATAATCTTATCTATCGGTATGGCACCCCCGAAAGGATTATCACAGATAATGGCTCTAATCTCAACAACAAGATGATCACTGAACTCTGCACGCAGTTCAAGATCAAGCATCACAATTCTTCTCCATATCGGCCTAAGATGAATGGCGCAGTGGAAGCCGCCAACAAAAACATTAAGAAGATTATACAAAAGATGACTGTGACTTACAAGGATTGGCATGAGATGTTACCATTTTCTCTTCATGGTTATCGCACTACGGCACGAACATCCACAGGGGCAACCCCCTTCTCTCTCGTCTACGGTATGGAAGCCGTCTTACCCATCGAGGTTCAGATACCCTCAACTAGAGTCCTCCAGGAGGCAGAGTTAGGCGAAGACGATTGGGTCCAGACTCGCCTTGACCAGATTAATTTGATTGATGAGAAATGACTCGCGTCCATCTGCCATGGACAGTTACGAGCGAATGATCGAGCATTTAACAAGAAGGTCAAGCACCGAGTCTACCAAGTCGGTGATCTAGTAGTCAGCGCATTATTCTTCTAAGGTGATCCGTGGGCAAATGGACTCCCACGAGGGACCGTTTGTAGTCAAGACAGTATTTTCCGCGGAGCTATGATACTTAGCACCATGGATGGTGAAGACTTCCCACACCACGTGAGCAGACATAGTCAAAAATACTACGCATAAAAGAGACCCGCCAGGTCGGTCGCCTAGGCAAAATAAGGGCATCTGGCGAACCAAAGGTTCGGAAAAAGTTAAGGATATATACAAAGATGTACACGGCAAGTCGAAAACACGAAAAGGCGGCTTGGGCAAGAAAGGGTATCCGACCGACAACCCGAAAGGGCGGTCTAGGCAAAAGTTAGGGATTTAAGCGTCGACTATGTCTCTTCGGATCACACCTTGGACTACTATCGAGATTCAAGATTCAAATGGCGAAGATCAATTCACTCACTTTCTTGACAGCAAGGAGATGAGATAGTTGAAATATATGAGTACTAGCATAGTTGGAACTTAACGAGATTGTTTCCGCATAGCTTTTACCTTTCTTGTGTATAAACAACTTGGCCATACGCCACCTTTCAAATAAGCATGCTTCTTTCTCTTTACATTTATTGTTGTTATTTGCAATAAGTCCAACGTTTGTTTTGAATGACTATCGCATTTGACAATAAGAATCTAATCACAAACATACGAAAAGTGAACATACAAAAGTACTTACTACGAGCTCCGGGAATTGGGACGACGACGAAAGTCACCAAAGCATTCCCCAGGCGGGATCCCCCAAAGGTGTCACTCACCACAAACCTCCCAATGAGTATATGTTGGTCCCCGAGCCGTGATCCCGTCAACTAAGCGGATTACATCGGTCTCAAGAAGTAACATTTCATCCCGACCGAGATATTTATCCCCAGACATCTCTCATCCCTTCCTTTTCCCCAAGCGGTATCTAAACTTCGAGACTTGGTCGGATAGTGCAGGAGGAAACTACATCTTCATCTCGGCACGGGATTACAACGGATTCGACCCTTAACCGGGTCTCCCGGCAACTATCAATTGCTCTCCGGTAGGATCTACATTACGAATCCCGTGGGGCTCCTAAATTTCCTCGGCGGGATCTACATACAGGTCCCCACGGATCGCCTCCCATATTCTCCTCGTGAGGTCTATATGTGAGATCTCCAACAACGAGCTTCTCAATCTCTACCTTCCTCAACAATATCTAGGCCCAAGACTTGGTCGATAGTGCATCGGAGGAATCCAGGATATCTTTCTTCTCCTTCAAAGCGGGTTCTCACCTACGATCCCCAACAGGGTCGAATCTTCAAGAACATCCGCATCTTCTTCAAGATGGATATGTTTTGAAATACTACAACATCTATCATTCATACATTTCTCATAAAGTCATAATTCATGCATATGTCATTCATATACCATCATGCATCATACTTTGCATAAGACTAACAAATATTCTATCAAAGTTTCTCTTGTTTTTTCAAAAGCGGTGAAAGTCACTTCCGACAGTGGTCGAGTTAAGCCCGAATCGGGAAAACTATCGAAGACCACCCTAGTTGTCCTCCGACGGTGGTCAGGATTAAGCCCAACCGAGCGGAAAACTATCGAAAGACCACCCCTAGTTGTCCTCGACGGTGGTCGAGATTAAGCCCGAATCGACGGAAAACTATACGAAGACCGCCCTTAGTTGTCCTCCGACGTGGTCCAGATTAAGCCGGATCGACGGAAAACTATTCGAAGACCGCCTCTGGTTATCCTCCGATAATGTGCAATGGATCAACACCGATGCACTGCGGAAGCTATCCACATTTTGCCAACTACTATTTCCTCGGAGTAATCGGACGAAGATTTATTCGATTCCTTATTATCAACAGTGACTACAAAGTCTAGCGTACGACTCAGTTGCCTTGGATGGCATCTTAAGCCCATCTCCGACTATTTGTCAACAGTGCTTCACTTTCAAAATGCTGCATATATGGTTAAAATCAATGCAAACCAATAACTTCATTCAAAAATGAACACGAAGTCTAACGTCGACTCCTGGGATGGCATCTTAAGCCCGTCTCCATGCTCCTTCCACTATCAAGAACATCTACGAGCCTAGCGTGCGGCTCACTCCCGGCATCAATCTTTCGGATGGCATCTTAAGCCCATCCCGTCAATTCTCCTATCGACATTCTCGAGTCTAGCGTCGACTCATTCCCGGCTTCTCCAAATGGCATCGTAAGCCCGTTCCGCATCATCGACCGCGAGTGCAAATTTTGGTGTACGGTGTTCAATCATCTTCTACCTCCGGGCCACAAAAGACAAGCGTGTCAATCTAACCCTCGGTACAAGAGGATTGAGCGAGCAGTCATACCCCAAAATTTGCCTCCATCTACTCAAGAGATTTCATACATCTATACTCAAGATTCCTCGAGAGTTGATCGGACAAACTCTCTTAGACAATCAACCCAAACTAGGGTTTGGTATCTCAAGTCAAGATGGACTTCCAACATCTCCAATGGTCTTCATGCCTCCTCATATGCTTCAAAGATCCTCCATGTCAAGTTTCAAGCTTCACAGATCAAGTTTCCTCAGACAATTGCTCAGATGGTTGAAAATCAGTTGTATTGAACAAAAAAGTCAATTGTGGTCAACATACAGTCAAACTTCATAATTTTTGGTCAACATCCTCATTTTGAAGTTACATTCATCATTTGATCAAGGGTTGATCATAATTCATCAAGAAAACTCAAGATTTGCTCAAAAGTCAAACTTTCTAAATTAGGGTTTCTAGGTGAAAAGTCAACTGAACTTTGACTGATCATAACTTTCTCAAAATTTTTTCCACCACCTCTTGTTTTGAAGGAAATTCAATTCTCTACAACTTCATGTCTCACAAGAATGTCCAAAAAATGCTTCATTTGAGAGGTATAGCTCAAAACATTACAGGTCATTTTCAAAGTCAACAAAAAGTCAACTTTTTGTTTTGAAGATATATTGAGCATGGAAACTCCAATTGAGATGAGATCAAAAAGGTTGGTTAGAGGACTCTTAGAGCTTTCCAAAAAGTCCAAGAACACTCAAAAATGTGGAAAATTGAGCAAGATACACTATTCAGAAGTTGGGCAATTTTGGACAATTGCACAAAAGGACATTTTGGTCAAAATGCAAAATTTTCCAAATGGGCCTAAAATCTTTTGGTCCAAACTTGTTCATGACAATATTTTTGACCCATAAATGCTTGGCCTTGGTGATTTTCTATTTTTATGATTTATATTTGAATTTTATAACATTTAATTCAAAAATAAATTATATAAAATATGAAAATTAAGTTTTTCAAAAGGAATGGATTTATATCTTTCTTAAAGTCCAAGAAAGCCCAAGACTCTTGCCAAATTCGTGCTAGCCATGGCATTCATGAGAAAATCAATTTTTTTCAAATATTTGATTTGTTTTAAAGAGAAAATATTTGCACATTGATTATTCAATCTTTTTTCACTCTCTTTGCCATCCAAATTTTCTCTATAAATACCTAGCAAGTACCAAGCCGAACACGAAACCCTAGCCAAGAAAGAGTCCTTATTTTGCCAAAATTTTCATAAACTTTTGAAAATCGAATTCTATTGTGCAGCCACTTTCGACCTTTTCGCCATTCCATCGTGCTCGGAGGGTTTGAGTAAGTATACACTCTTATTATTAATCAAACCATCCGAATCAAGCTATATACATGCATACATAATCGATTCTTTCTTGAAATTGCATTTTATTACCTTGTTTCAATTGTTTTGATGATTTGGTTGTGTTCTTAAGAATCCATATGGTCGATCCGCAATCGTGGACGGGTTTGAGCGTCTAGAAATCGTATTGCCATGCTTAGGGTTTCAAAGCGTGGAGCTTGAATGGCTCGTCTGGGCATTTTCCATCGAAACTAATGGTGCCATTGGACTCGTGACCATCGAATTAGGTGGGAAGGGTGGTCCTTTGCTTTTATTCTGTTGTTTTGCGGTTTCGTGGATCGGGGTCGCCGGAGAAGACGACCGGAGCTAGGGCTCCGGCGTCGTTGACATTGGCTTGACCGGCGTGGCTTGCGTGGCGTTATAACGCGTTCTGATTCGCTCCTTCATAAGTCAATGGACCCCACTTCGCTGACTGTGTTTCAAACATGCCTATGACACGTGATCACTTATATGTCATTGATTTCTACCTTGAACACGGATGTCACATGGCCCAGTGGTTAAGGCGCTTCCTGTGCAAGGATACTCTCCCATGTCCTGAGTTCGAATCCTGCTTGCACCGGTTTTGTTTTGTTTTCATAAACTTTCAACTTTTTCAATATTTTTCTATTTTCTTTTTATTTTAATATTTTTGCATCTTATTTAATTAACTTCATATTTTTTATTCTGCATTAAAAAATCATCAAAAATTAATTTTCTTTTTGCATTATTTTCATAAAATCTTTATTTAATTTAATAAATTAAAAATATATTTTGCATGCATATTTATTTTTATTTGTAGTTTTGCATTTAAATCATTGTTAATTCATTTTAAATTATTAAATTGCATCTAAAAATCCCAAAAATTATTTTAGCATATTTATATTATTTCAATGTAATAATTTTCTCATATAAAATTTGCATTTTCTAACATTTTTCTCTTATTCAATTCATCTCGTATTTTAGATTTCTCATTCTTTCCAGGTTGTTCGATTCGACGATTTTTCCTTTATCATTTTATTTTTTCAATAATGTAACTGTATATGGGATGTAATAGTTTAAATTAGGTTTTTATTTTCCGCAAGTTTAAATTATGTATCTGCCCCGAAGCCATGTAATAGCGTAGGACATTTACCTTTCCGCATCTTTACATTCCGCATTTTAATTTCCGCACTCTATCAATTGCTAGTAACTAGGCGTGTATGGCAAGATAACAATGAACATAGCCCACTAATTTGCAAGATAAAATACTTGAAATCAACACACTTCTTTCACACACGTACCCCTTAGGGTAATTCTCTCTCGTTGCCTTTGCGAATTCAAAATGGTCATGTCCCTCGAACGTAGAGGTATTCTAGCACCGTTGCCTTCCAAACGAATCATCATAGTCCCTTCGATACAAAGATCATAAGACCCACGATGTCGCCTCCGAATACATGATCTTGACCCTCGATTGTCGCCTACGAAAAATGATGATAGTCCCTTCGAATGTGCTAGGATACTTCCTACAAGTTGCTTTCTATGACCATCCGATGTCCCTTCGAATGTCCCGCTTACATCCAACGAATGGAGCTACCTACTAACTAATGGTACGGCTAGCACTATTCTAAAGGAACGTAAAAGTACGAAAACGACCAATTCTGAGTGGGTAATAAGTCTTTTAGTTGCTCGCTCTATCAAATGCTTTTCACACCACACACTCTTTTTCAAAGTTCAAACTCTTTTCAAAAACAAAACATTTCCGAACACTTTGTATACACTCCTACATGAGTCATTACAAAGTCAAAGCGAAATGCCTTTTTTCAAAACATTTTTGTCAAACACACAGAAAGCAATTTTAAAAGGTGATCTAGAGCAACTAAGAGCCCGTAGATAACTACGGATGGAAAGGGGTGCTAATACCTTCCCTTTTCATAACCATTCTCCCGAACTCAGAATCTAACGAAGATCTTTTTCTGTACTTTTACCTTCCCTTAATTGGATAAAAATAAAAGTCGGTGGCGACTCTTGCTATCCGCACATTTGGATACAAAAGTCCTACAAAGTCAGTTCACCGTATTACAGAACTGGCGACTCTGCTGGGGATTTACACCCTAAAAGAGAGAATTGCTTTAGGGATTTCTAGATAACTTTTATTGCTTTTTGTTTGACTTGTATGCTTTATCTTTAAAGGGTTGCTTGGGTATTATATTTGTGGGGGATCCTACACCCGGATCCGGGTTTCCTTTTAGGTAAGTAGCATTAAATCATCGCGACCACTAGACGTATAACTAAACGGTCAACGTGATGGCTACGTTAGCGTGACACTTTGGTTGTCTCGATACTCTTCATTCCCAAGTTGAAGGTAGTATTTGGCTTCTGCGTGGTGTCATCAAGCGCTAACTAAACTTTTAGAACCTTAATTGACCCATCTTAGCCATTAGAAAGTAGTGAGATGGCCGGCTTTGGTGCAGACTAAGGTTGGTTGATACTCGATGCTACGCTCATTGAGATCAAACTTTTGGGATATTTTCGATCGACCACTTGGCCGTCGTATTGAAATAAACGCCTACGAGAAAGATCGATGATGTGAGATTCCTAGAACCCGGTTACTATTATAGGACAGGATGAACCAACTCAAACTTTTGGTAGGGTAATCACCTATACCTCATGCAAGCCTTAAACCTAGGCTCATTGTGTGAATTGTTTGTGTGTGCCAAACATGACATCATGACATCATTTGCATTGCATATCATTTCTAACTATTTCAAGGACCTAGGGATTTATCTTTGCTCTGTTTTGTAGGGATTATGGCTTCTAGAAAGACTATCCGAATCAACTTCATGGGTATACCCTCTCACAAAGAATTGGTTTGAAATTCCGACCATGCTCGGTTCATCAAAAGACATGGTTATCTACTTGATTTGGTTATCTCGGTTTTGAAGAAGATATGATGCATGTCCTATTTCGGATCTTTGATCCAAACACCATTGCTTTACATTCCAGATTATCGTTGGTTCCTACCTTGGAAGAGTTCTGCTACTTGGGATACCTATTCTTGACCAAATACCATTCACCGGTCTAGAAAAGGTCCCTAAGTCTGAAGACATTGCATCGACTTTACATCTTAAGCGCTCGGACATTGAAGCCAATTGGGAAACTAGAGTGGAGTTAAGGGTTTACTTTCCAAGTTCCTAATTAAGAAAGCCCAGAATTCCTCAAAGTTATGAGTTTCCATGCATTCAAGATATTGTGGCCTTGCTAATCTATGGTTTGGTTCTATTCCTAACTCGGATCAATTCATAGATGTCAATGCCATCAAGTTGTTTCTTACCCACAATCCAGCCTACTTTACTTGGAGATATCCTACATTCTCTCCACACTGTACTACTAAGAGACAAGGAACTCTCATGTGTTGCATACCGTTACTTTCTAGGTGGTTTATTTCGCACCTTCCTCCATTTTGAAGAATGAACAAAGGTTGAGATGGTCTCAAAGATTGATGTCACTCTCTCATTCAGATATCCGTTGGAATCTTTTCTCTCAAAAGGATTTCACTTTCATCGAGCTGTGGAGAATTCCTAATGTACCACTACTTGGTATAAGGGAGGTATTACTTACAACCCTTCTAGCTCTACGGTTTGGTTTTGCAGAAGAGATGGTCCACATGATATGCTTCTCCAAGATATTGTGTTCGACTACAATCATGATCCGATCGAAGGTTCATACACGCTGGGGCATGGTAAAGAAGCGATACCAAGACTTTGGGGCACCAAAACTCCATTCCTTGGGAACCTTACCTCAAATGGGTGCGAGCTCGAGCTCAAAACCTCATGATGCCATTCACACTGTTCTACAAGAATTATGGAACTGCTATAGGTGGCGTACCTATCTCGTTCTCCATCCCGACATGCCTCGATTTTGAAGACTTGAAGAGATCCTGGATTCAACTAAAAGAAGAGAGGGATACCTTTGAAGCTCAGTGTTATGCAAGTGAGAAGAAAGTGCTAGAGTTGACCAAGCTACTTCACGAGGAGCGAAACATCAACGCCTACATCGGCACCAAGAGGAAGCGCCCATGGGAGACTTAGAGCTTTAGGATGTTTATGTTTTCTTTTATTGTTTTGAACTATCTTTTGTACTTAAAAAGAGAAAGAATGATAAGAAGAGTACTAATAAATATTTGTTCCTTGTTTGTTTAACAAATTTAAATCTCTAAGGTCCTTGAAAACATTGCATTGCATTCGCATAAACATTGCATATCATAGCATAACATTGCATCACAGGTACATTGAAGATTGGTTTTCTCATTTGCTCGCTATTTATTTTAGCAGAAATGGCTCTTGAACATCAAAGATCTTCAAGCTCGAATGCTCGGCCAGCAGATGTTCACCACTTGGTCCAAGGCCAAGAAGATCTGAAGAAGCTCATCAACAAAAAGAAGAAGGTTGTTGGTCTCCTCAACATGGGCAGACGCTACAAAGGTGGTCCTAAGGTGGTCAGCCGTATTGAGCTCTTTGAAGGAAGTGTCCATACTGAGGAAAGTAACAAGGGTGATGGTGAAGGCAGTCAGCCTAAGCTTGAGAAGAACTATGATGATGGCCAATACTCTAATGAAGATGACAAGTACAAGCAACTTGAAGACCGTCTGAATGCTGAAAATGTCCGGGTTGAATTTTGATGATCTGAGTCTTGTCCCTAGTGTTGTGATTCCTCCCAAGTTCAAAGTTCCTACTTTTGCTAAGTATGACGGCATGTCTTGTCCTAAGCTGCATTTGAAGTCTTATGTCCAGAAGATCAATCCCCACACTGATGATAGAAAGTTGTGGATGCACTATTTTCAAGAGAGTTTGTCCTAACTCGGTTGGAATGGTACTATCAACTAGAGAACGACCGTATCCGTACTTGAGTGACTTACGATGCTTTCTGAGATGAGTACAATGTTGAATTGACACCCACTCGCATGCAACTACAAAGCATGTCTATGGGTCGTGATGAGAAGTTCAAGGAGTATGCTCAGAAGTGGAGAGATTTAGCAGGCAGAGTTCAGCCACCCTTGTCCAATAGTAAAAGGAAAAAAAAATTATTTTAATTTCTTTTTTAAATAATAAGAACAATTTTTTATTATTAATTATGACTATTTTTTTAAATTATATTTAGACTATCATTGTTTTTAGAAAATAAGTTATATGAAGAATTACATGAGGATTAAAAAAAAACTTATTTTATAAAAGTATGATTTTATAATTTTATAAAGTAGAATTGATTTATTACCTAAATAAGATGAGGCTATTTGAATGTGTGATATGAACATTAACTAGTCATTTGATAACCATTAGATCAAAACAAAATCCACGACTAATAATGAGTGGAATATTTGGTGTAATTTGATATATATATATATATATATATATATATCACAACTTATGTTCTACCTCCTTTCTTCACATTAAACAATTTGAACACATCCATTCCATTTTCACTTTTCCACTCTTTCCAATCTCTCATTTCATTTGGGTATTTCTTAAAATGAAGAGGCACAGCTAAGAAAAATTAGGGTTTTGAAAAAGCTATGAAAATGAAGAGGAGTCACAAAATTAAGGTTTCGGAAAAACTTGAGTATCAATTCATAAAATCCAACCCGAAGATCAATTCGTCATCTTTGCTTCTGATGGTTTGTGGGAGCATCTTAGCAACCAAGCAGCTGGCAATATTGTTAACAATAATCCATGCGATGTAAGTTTCCTTTCCAATATGTCACCGATGTTTTCTTATTCATGAGTTATTTTCCTTAGTACTATTTATTTATGTAACAATGGATTTCTTAATCTTTTTGTTTGTTGTTTCTCATTTTGTTGTAACGTGTTAACTTTCAGACCCCTGTTATATATGTTGGATACAAGCTTCCCTATCAATTTATCATGACTAGTTTGTATCAAATTATGCATATAACCCTGCTCCGTCAATTTGGTATAATATTCACGTTCCAGACTGCATACAACTTAATAAGTTTATTACAATACTATTTGAAAATTTTCAATTCATACAAAGTACAAACACATTTAAGCTAGCATACACTTTATTAAATTTGATAAGCAGTTATAAATATGCTTTGCACGCAATTCTAACTCGATGCTCATATTTCAGTGGAAGATATGCAGATTTTGTTTGGCAGATGACATTATGCAACATTTGTGACTGGTCTAAAGTTCTATGTTATATTGCTACAGGTCATGGAGATAGTGATGTATTACATGATTATGTTTATTCTCTTTATCATGTGATTGCAGGAAGCACAGTAAGTATATTTTCACTAATTATTATGCAGATTTTAACGGGTCATTGAAACATGGATTATGTCCTCTTCTTCATCTGTCTCGCAGGCGCTTTCAAAATGTAGGTTGAAGAGGTTTCTCACCTGCTTCAGTTCGGCAATTTGGTTGCCGGTCAAAACACTTATGAATTAGATGAGTATCCATGAATTTTGAGATATTCGTGGGTATTAACGGATATCCATAAATATTATTATTTGAATATATTTTAAAATTATGTATATTGAACTATTTCTTAATCTATTTTAAAGTCAAAAAAATTATTTTTAAATTTAACACATAATAAATAATAATAAAAAGGGTTAATACATATTTTCACCCCTGACATATGGGGTGTATTTGAAAAAACCCCCTGCCAAAAAAAAAGTTCCAATAGTTACCTTACAAATTTTAAAAGTTTCATTTTTTACCTTTAGGATGCCACATCACCTAAAAGGCTGATGTGACTTATTTTTTTGTTAAATTTGTATTTTTTGGTTATTCCACATCACATAATTCCCAAGCAAATGACCAGAATGCCCTTAGCTCCATTTATCTTAAAATCCAAAATTATTTTGCATTCTCCATGTTTCATCTTCATCCTTCGCCCTAGATCTGGTGCACCCTCCACACCAGATCCCCCCTCCTCCTCACCACCACCCCTACCCCCAACCAGATCCTCCCTCTTTCTCTCTCTCCGAAATCGTCCTCTTCCCTTCCCCTTCCTCCTCCGACTCTCGCAACATCTCCCAACCAGTCTCACCCCCTTAGATCCATCCCCGGCTTCAGCAGCTCCATCGTCTCGGCCTTTCCAAGGCGAGTATTTCACCCGCATAGGCGTAGGCACACCAAAGAAAATACGTGTTCATGGTCCTCGACACCAAGCGTCGTTTGGCTCCAATGTGCTCCATGTAAATGCTACACCCAAGCGGATCCGCCGATCCCACAAAGTCACTCACCTTCGTCGAATCCCATGCGGTCCTCCTGCGGAGACTCGACTCACGGATGCAACAATAGAAACAAAGTTTGCAAGGGTTTCTTACGGCGATGGCTCTTTCACTTTCGGTGATTTCTCAATCGAAACGCGACGTTGACGCGTGACGCGTGGCCTTGGGATGTGGTCATGATAATGAAGGTCTCTTTGTTGGTGCTTTGGTTTATGGGACTTGGGAGAGGAAGATTATCTTTCCGATTCAAACCGGTCGCCGATTCAATCGAAATTCTCTTCCGTCTTGTCGGGGTTAAAGACATTGATAGGATTAAAAGTTTGACTGTTGGAGCAAGCGAAGGAGATTTGAGTATCTTGAGTCATTTGATGTGCGCTAAGGAAGTTCCTAGTAGGTTACAAAGAACTTGTCGCTAAGCATAAGGTTGTGCTTTGTATTAGGCAGAATCCTAATTTGCAAGGATGAAGATGAAACATGGATTTGCAAAATAATTTTGGATTTTAAGATAAATGGAGCTAAGGGCATTCTGGTCATTTTAATGGGAATTATGTGATGTGGAATAACAAAAAATTACAAATTTAACAAAAAAATAAGTCACATCAGCCTTTTTGGTGATGTGGCCTCCTAAAGGTAAAAAATGAAACTTTTAAAATTTGTCAAGGTAACTTTTGGAACTTTTTTTTTGGCAGGGGTTTTTCAAATACACCCCATATGTCAGAGGTGAAAATAGGTATTAACCCTAATAAAAATAGTTCTCATTCATTTTATTTCTTCTTTTATCTAAATAATAATAATAATAGTAATAATATCATATTTAAAAATAACCATAATAATTTTGATCAAACAAATTAATATTTAAGTATTTTTTTAATTATTAACTGATACGGATACCCGCGCGTACGGGTACCATCAAATTCATATCCGTATCCGTAAGTAAATAGATAATCAAATATCCGTTTATTTTACCCGTGGATACCCATTAAGCCATCATATCCATATCCGTGACAGATTTTACCCGAATTTTTTTGTCATCCCTAATTATATCAAGAAACCTGATACATAAAATTTTTATAGATAAGTCCTTCTAATTTTTTTTTTTCAGACAAGGGAGATCTAATGCCAAAGTTATGAAGGCAATTTCTCATTTGGTATGGTCATTTTACACTTAATGCCTAGGGGTGGAAATATGCAAGGCCGACCTATAGGAGTTTATGGCCTCGTCTATTTGAGGTCAAACCAGGTTTATTTGCTAAAAAGGTCTGTTAAATAGGTTGGCTTATACATGCATATATAAGACGACTTGTAAGACTTTTTAAGTAATATGAATTTATCGAAAACCATAATGAAAAAAAGATTTTTTAAATAGATTTTTAGGTCATGTCAGACTTTTAAAAAATTAAGTCAAACCATAAAAATAAGTCTACAGTAAGCCATAGGCCAGACCCAAATCTTGTAAGTTTATCATAAGTCAGACTTAAGCTTTATAATGCATACTCTAACCTAAACTATTTTTACCCCAATTAATACTCCTTGCCTGCGGTTAACTACATGTTAAGTTGTAACTTTCAACATCACATCAATAATCAATATCTTATGCCTTAACCACATATTCTAATTTGTTCAAAAAATCACATATTCTAATGAGATGTGTGAAACTCTTTTAGCATAATCCAATTAGACCTTAATTTTTTTCAATAACTTATAATTATTAACTTTTGATTTTGATTTTCATTATCAATATCAATAATTTAGATTCACTTTCTCATTTTAAAATTAAATTAGAATAAATATTTTTTTCAAAACTTATTTCTTTTTATTACTATAATTCTATAAATCATGTGTTTGTTTCTATCTATGTGTTTGATAAAAATAAAATTTTCTAAAAATGTTTACACAATTTATTTGATTTTAAAATTATAAAAATAAAAATAAATTCTAATGCGAATATTAGTGGAAAGTTGTTATTAGTTAACTTTATTCTCATGGGAATCTTGGATTTTCACTCGTTAGACATGAGAATAAATAAGAGAAAAACCATGTGTAAAATAGTTCCTGGGAATAAAAAGTACCTGGAAACAATTTTAAAAAACTTGAAACAAACATGATATTATTGTCTTTTCTATGTCACATTTTCGAGAATATATTTTTTATCTGTGAAACAAACACACCACATTTTCCACATATTTCTAATTTGACCAATATTTCCACAATTGTGTTTATCATATTCCAACCCTAATTTTTTTAATCAAATAATATATTTATTTTTTTTAATTTGTTTGAGATTTCATGATAAATCGGTGTCAATTCCACAATCCATAATAGTATTTGTGCAAATGCACGGATAACACATTTATACTCGTGTGAATAATATATCTATTTTAATAAAATAATGTTAACATTATTTTTATTTTTATTTAATCAATCATTATCTTGAATTAACAAAAAATTATTATTTTTAAATATTTTTTTCAATCACGTTTTTTTTTTTTTTGTTTTTTAAGATTATTTAATACAATATATGAATATTTTGCTTTTAGGGTTTAGGATTTACTTAAGTTATTTCATCAGTTACTATGGTTCCCTACTAAATTATATGTTTTTTGCATCTCCTATTAAATAATATACATCAGTTACTATGATTCCCTACTAAATTACGTAAGTGATAACATTATACAATTTCATTATCGATTTATTGTTATAACAAATACTTCAACACAAAAATGAAATTGACGAAAAATTAACTTTCTATGGATGACTCGTTACTGACAAACAGCTAAACATGTACAACAATGATTATCTGAAGCAAGATCTTCACAAGTACATTGATGAACCATGGCGCTTGCTCCAAATGCAGCATTAACATCTTCACCGCAACTGCGAGAATTGTTGCATTTTCCTGAAACCTCCAACTGTCTTGAACAAAAAGCAATATCTACATGTTGCACGTAAACATAAATATGATTGAAATCATTGTTTAGAATCTGAATAGCTCTAAAGATGTTATAATTATGCTACAATATATGTACCTGTGATAGCAATTCGAGATCCGAAAGTGGAGGTCAAGAGAACAAACAAGGTTACAACCATTAGAAGAATGATTCCAAAGTTCATCACGATATGTTTTTTAACAAACAATCTTTTCAAATAAAACTCTTAAACAATGGACACATTATCAAAAAAAGAGGACACCTATTTATAACGTCATTGTTTAAGGTAAAAATATTTAAAAATGATAAAATAACTTTTTTTTTATATATAATTAAATAAAAATAGATGATAACAATTAAACAACTACACACTCAAACATTTAAATAATTTAGTTTTTTTAGATAACTTTATAAAATAACTTATATATATTGTGGAATTTTTTTTGTGATGAAAAAGAAAAAATATTTTATTTCTGCTTATGTTTCTTCAATATATAATAAGAAACATATGGAAAAATAAAATATTTTTTCCTTTTTAATAATATATATATATATATATATATATATATATATATTAAGAAAAATAAATTTTATTAAGAAGAAAAAAGATTTTTTTTTATATTTTGGTCATGTTTCTCCAATATATATGATGTCTTTATTGATTAAATATTAATAGTAACTAATGAGTTATTTATCTTAAAAAATGTATTTAAATAATAAAATACTATATATATTCTTTAATTAAAAAATCTTGACGGAATATATTTGGTATTTATATAATAGATTTTTGAAAACAATTATTTTATTAATTAATAATTTTAAAAGTTTAATTGGGAAATCTAAATTACTAATGAAGAGAAGTTGGTAAGTTGTATTCTTAACTAAAGATATATGAGTTAATTAACTTTACTAATATCGACAATTAAGTTTTTAACTCAAAATATTTTTATAAAGTTATAATGTCTCTTTTTGGTCCTTTACCTATATCTCAGAGTCTAGTATTGTCATTTTTTAAAAACAACACAATATCAGTCTTTTCCGTCTATTTTTCAGAAACGGGGCCAAATATTGAACCTATGCCATTTGAGGTGGCATTTTCTCTTCAACACATTTTTCTTCATTGCGTCGTGTTGATTTTTTTCCATAACAAAGACCTAATTCGAAAAAATCCAATTTCATCATTCTCCTTCCATATTCTTTAACAATACCTAAATTGAATAATTTGGTTTCATTATCATAAGTTCTAGGTGTTGTTCAACATGTTCAAGGAAAAACAAGATTATTAAAAGTAGTGATTCGTAGGTTTAAAATAGTTATAATATACGATAGAAACCTTATTCTAGTTGTGGAAACTTTGATGTTATTCACATGGAAAGAACAATTACCAATGGTCGATAGTTTTTTTTTGAGGTTGTCCATATTTCAAGGTAAGTTGTAATGTTAAATAGGAGTTTGTGTCAAATTTCTGAAAAAGATTATTGTGAATCTTCAACTTATTTTAACACATTGTTTTTTCGGTTTCTTAATATATATAGGGGATCATAATGGTTGTGGCTTCTTTGAATGGTTCTATAAAGAAGTTCAGGATGAAAATATCAATTGGCAATGAAGTTAATAAGTAGAAGGAAAAAGTTAGAAGACGAAAATAAGAGAGCAGAATTGTAGATTGAAAATTAATGTGTTAAAAATATAAACACCCCTGTAATATTAGCGAATTCTCATTTTAGATCCTGGTAATGTTTTTTTTTAATCGCCCCCTTGAAATGCTAAAATTCAAAGTCTTTTGCCCCCTAGGCGAAAATTTTACCCCCTCGTAAAATATATTTTTTTGCTTTACCCCCCTCGTTTTGCTCCATTTTTACACACTTAGGGGGGTACCCAAAAAATATTGTGGGGTAATTAAAAAAAATAATTTTACAGGGGTCTAATGCGAATCTCGCTAACATTACATGGGGAATTTATATATTTAACCCAAAATTAATTGCTCACAATTCTTGAATTAGACATAATTATGAAGAACGCGATGAAGTGGAAAAAGTTTTAGAAGTTTATGTTTTATGTTGTTTTAAGTGTTTTAATAATCAAGATGTTGTAATTTCACTGCATTAGCAAACCATGGTGTACCAGATTAAGGTTAATGTGTGTTTATTGAACTACGAACAAGATTATGTAATGTTGGTTTATTATGTACCAGATTATATTGAATGTTTGTTTATTATGTAATGTTTTCAATTTTGAATTAAATTGATAATTTGGTAATGCTGATTTCAATATTGATTAAGTAATTTTGAAGCAGTAAACTTTTGCTTAAATAATACATGCATTCCTTTAACAAGATTAATGCATGAGTGGCATGTAATTATGCAGTTGTGGTATTATGTACCATTTCTACTCTAACCATAAACCATGTTACTCAATTTTTGATGAATTATGCATAACCATAAAGCATACATTACTCCATGGATAATATGATTACAAAACATTTCATTCAACATTAATTCAAACTTATTTAGAATAGAAATAACATTGTTGGAGTGGTTCATAAAAAACAACATCAAACAATACGTAAATAAACATCTCAAATCACACAGTAGCCTTACAAAATATTATTAGAGTGATTCTCAAACATCAACAAAAAACAGTACATAACCAAACATCTTATAATAGGCACTACATAACTAAATCCTAAAGGTCTTCTACTTTGGCATGGATCTCTTTGTAGGAGTACTCCTTCTTGTGGTTGACCCAATTGCTTTTTTGTTTCACTGAGCATGGTTTTTGGACCACGGCTTGTGGTTGTCCCAACCATTGATGATGGCTCCCTTGGCTTAGATATCCTAATAGTAAATTTCTTTGGCCTCCCTTGCCTCGTTTGAGATTGTTGTGACACCTGAGTTTCCTGATTTGACTTACTATCCCTAGCTTGGCTCTACTGATCTATTTGTTGAACTGGTTATGTAGACAGTGCCATCTTACAATTATAGTTATTATGCTCAGTTTTCTTTCACCTAAGAAGCATTTGAGTATTTATAATTTTCTTTGTGCTCAATTTCTCTATGCTCAAGATTCCTTCTCTTCTTGAGTCTTGGCATTTTTATGTATTTAGGTGGTTAGACATCTGGATAATCAGTCTTCACCCGCGAATTAGAAGCATTGACAGAAGTGATTATTGAAATATAGATAGCCTAACACATTTTTCCTGGTAAATATTTGGGATGTAATCACCAACTCTTAAGTTCATGTTGTTCACGGCTGATATTACATGAGTACAAGGAAGAGTTGTGAGTTTCCATTTTCTATAGGAGCATAAAGGATCCTTCAAGTTCACAGAAAAGTTTCTACATGACTTTCAATATGTCTGGACTCAAAAATGTAATCAGAAGTAAATGTCGGACTGCCTTTGAAATTATCCATTGGTGATTATGTCCATGACTTTAATCTTTGTATTACATACTTTCATAGTTTATAACAATATTGTATTTCTTGGAAAAAAACAATAATGTAATTAATATTCTAATGAAATTATTATATAATTTATTTCATGTTAAATATTATAAAGGTGCTAAACACATGGAATTGAATAATTATCAACGAAAGAAGAAGTGCATATATGAAAGGTGTCATTTGAACATATTGGTACAAATTTATTGATACCACTGAAAACAAAATGATAATTTAGCTTTTTGTTTTTAAACAAAAGATCAAAATTCATTCTTTTAAAATACTAAATATTTAAATGCACGTAAAAATAAATAAAAAAAACTGAACAAAAAACTTAAAATATAGCAACATATATATTGAAATGTGATAACATTATTCAATTTCACTATTGATTTATTGTTATGAGAAATACTTCAACACAAAAATGAAATTGATGGAAAATTAACTTTTTATGGATGACTGGTTACTGACAAACAGCTAAACATGTACACCGATGATTATTTGAAGCAATATCTTCACAAGTACATTGATGAACCATGGCGCTTGATCCAAATGCAGCATTAAGATCTTCACCGCAGCTGCGAGAATTGTGGCATTTTCCCGAAATCTCCAAGTGTCTTGGACAAAAAGCAATATCTACATGTTGCACGTAAACATAAATATGATTGAAACCTTTGTTTAGAATCTGAATAGCTCTAAAGATGTTATAATTATGCTACAATATATGTACCTGTGATAGCAATTCGAGATCCGAAAGTGGAGTTCAAGAGAACAAACAAGGCTGCAACCATTAAGAGAATGCTTCCAAACTTCATCATGATATGTTATTTAACAAACAATCGTTTCAAATAAAACTCTTAAATTGTTGGCAGATTATCTAAAAAAGAGGACGCCTATTTATACACTCTTGGATCACTAATTAATTAATTCTATAACGTCATTGCTTAAGGTAAAAATATTTAAAATTAATAAATTGACTTTTATTATATATAATTAAATAAAAATAGATGATAACAATTAAACAACTACACACTCAAATGTTTAAAGAATTTCGTTTTTTAGATAACTTTATAAAGTAACTTATACATATTATGGAAAAAAATTGTGATTAAAAAGAAAAAATATTTTATTTATGCTTACGTTTCTTCAATATACAATAAGAAACATATGGAAAAATAAAACATTTTTTCCTTTTTGATAATATATATATATAAAGAAAAAAATCGTTTTTATTAAGAAGAAAAAAGATTTTTTTTTTGTTCTGGTCATGTCTCTTCAATATAATATATATGAGGTCTTTATTGATTAAATATTAATAGTAATTAATGAGTTATTTATCTTAAAATATGTATTTAAATAATAAAATACTATATTCTTTAATTTAAAAATCTTGAGGGAGTATATTTGGTATTTATTTAAATTTTTCTTTAAAATAATTATTGAGTTAATTCGTATACTAAAGAAATAGATAAATCATTATGTGCACTAATATTTTTCTTTTCATACGTTGTATGTTTGAATTTTATAGTTGAGATATTGGAAAAGAATAAATATATATTATATATACTTGCTTTGCATAAACATAACTAATAAATAAATATTATTAACCGAATGACAAAATATAGATTTTTGGTATCAATTATTTTATTTTATTAATTAATAATTTTAAAAATTTAATTGAAAAATTTAAATTATTGATGAAGAGAAGTTGGTAAGTTGTGTTCTTATCTCATGATATTTGAGTTAATTAACTTTACTAATATCGACAATTAAGTTTTTAACTCAACGTATTTTTATAAAGTTATAATGTCTTTTTTTGGTCCTTTACCTATATCTAGGAGCCCAGTATTGTCATTTTTTAAAACAACCTGTTAGGTCATTTATCTACTTAAACAACACAATACCAATCTTTTTCGTCTATTTTTCATAAATTGGGCCAAATGTTGCACCTCTGCCATTTGAGGTGGCATTTTCTCTTCAACACATTTTTCCTCATTACGCCGTGTTGGTTTTTTTCCATAAAAAAGACCGAATTCGAAAAAATTCAATTTCATCGTTCTCCTTACATATTCTTTAACAATACCTAAATTGAATACTTTGGTTCCATAATCATAAGTTCTAGGTGTTGTTCAACATGTTCAAGGAAAAACAAGATTATTAAAAGTAGTGATTCGTAGATTTAAAATAGTTATAATATACAATAGAAACCTTATTGTAGTTGTGGAAACTTTTATGTTATTCGCATGGAAAAAATAATTACCAATGATAGATAGTTTTTTGAGGTTGTCCATATTTCAAGGTAAGTTGTAATGGTAAATTGGTGTTTGTGTCAAATTTCTGAAAAGATTATTGTGAATCTTCATCTTATTTTAACACATTGTTTGTTGGTTTCTTAATCTATATAGGGGATCATAATGGTTGTGGCTTATTTGACTGGTTCTATAAAGAAGTTCGGGATGAAAATATCAATTGGCGATGAAGTTAATAAGTAGGATGAAAAAGTTAGAAGACGAAAATAAGAAAGCAGAATTGTAGATTGAAAATTAATGTGTTAAAAATATAAACACCCCCTATAATATTAGCAAATTCTCATTTTAGACCCTGATAATGTTTTTTTTTTAATCGCCCCCGTGAAATGCTAAAATTCAAAGTCTTTTGCCCCCTAGGCGAAAATTTTACCCCCTCGTAAAATATATTTTGTTGCTTTACCCCCTCGTTTCGCTCCATTTTTACACGCTTAGGGGGTACCCAAAAATTATTGGGGGTTAATTAAAAAAAATAATTTTACAGGGGTCTAATGCGAATATCGCTAACATTACAGGGGGGATTTATATATTTAACCCAAAATTTATTGCTCACAATTCTTGAATTAGACATTATTATGAAGAACGCGATGAAGTGGAAAAAGTTTTGGAAGTTTATGTTTTATGTTGTTTTAAGTGTTTTAATATTCAAGATGTTGTAATTTCACTACGTTAGCAAACCATGGTGTACCAGATTAAGGTTAATGTATGTTTATTGAACTACGGACAAGATTATGTAATGTTGGTTTATTATGTACCGGATTATGTTGAATGTTTGTTTATTATGTAATTTTTTCAATTTTGAATTAAATTGATAGTTTGATAATGCTGATTTCAGTGTTGATAAGTAATTTTGAAGTAGTAAACTTTTGCTTAAATAATACATGCTTTCATTTAACAAGATTAATGCATGAGTGCATGTGATTATGCAGTTGTGGTATTATGTACCATTTCTACTCTAACCATAAACCATGTTACTCAATTTTGGATGAATTATGCATAACCATAAAGCATACATTATTCCATGGATAATATGATTACAAAACGTTTCATTAAACATTAATTCAAACTTATTTAGAATAGAAATAACATTGTTGGAGTGGTTCGTAAACAACAACATCAAACAATACGTAAATAAACATCTCAAATCACACAGTAGCCTTACAAAATATTATTAGAGTGATTCTCAAACATCAACAAAAAACACTACATAACCAAACATCTCATAATAGGCACTACATAACTAAATCCTAAAGGTCTTCTACTTTGGCATGGATCTCTTTGTAGGAGTACTCCTTCTTGTGGTTGGCCCAATTGCTTTTTTGTTTCACTGAGCATGGTTTTTGGACCACGGCTTGTGGTTGTCCCAACCATTGATGATGGCTCCCTTGGCTTAGATATCCTAATAGTAAATTTCTTTGGCCTCCCTTGCCTCGTTTGAGATTGTTGTGACACCTGAGTTTCCTGATTTGACTTACTATCCCTAGCTTGGCTCTACTGATCTATTTGTTGAACTGGTTATGTAGACAGTGCCATCTTACAATTATAGTTATTATGCTCAGTTTTCTTTCACCTACTACACCTAAGAAGCATTTGAGTATTTATAATTTTCTTTGTGCTCAATTTCTCTATGCTCAAGATTCCTTCTCTTCTTGAGTCTTGGCATTTTTATGTATTTGGGTGGTTAGACATCTGGATAATCAGTCTTCACCCGCAAATTAGAAGCATTGACAGAATAGATTATTGAAATATAGATAGCCTAACACATTTCTTCCTTGTAAATATTTGGGATGTAATCACCAACTCTTAAGTTCATGTTGTTCACGGCTGATGTTACATGAGTACAAGGAAGAGTTGTGAGTTTCTATTTTCTATAGGAGCATAAAGGATCCTTCAAGTTCACAGAAAAGTTGCTACATGACTTTCAATATGTCTGGACTCAAAAATGTAATCAGAAGTAAATGTCGGACTGCCTTTGAAATTATCCATTGGTGATTATGTCCATGACTTTAATCTTTGTATTACATACTTTCATAGTTTATAACAATATTGTATTTCTTGGAAAAAAACAATAATGTAATTAATATTCTAATGAAATTATTATATAATTTATTTCATGTTAAATATTATAAAGGTGCTAAACACATGGAATTGAATAATTATCAACGAAAGAAGAAGTGCATATATGAAAGGTGTCATTTGAACATATTGGTACAAATTTATTGATAACAGTGAAAACAAAATGATAATTTAGCTTTTTGTTTTTAAACAAAAGATCAAAATTCATTCTTTTAAAATACTAAATATTTAAATGCACATAAAATTAAATTTAAAAAAACTGAACAAAAAACTTAAAATATAGCAACATATATATTGAAATGTGATAACATTATTCAATTTCACTATTGATTTATTGTTATGACAAATACTTCAACACAAAAATGAAATTGATGGAAAATTAACTTTTATGGATGACTTGACAAATGACTAAACATGTACACTGATGATTATTTGAAGCAATATCTTCACAAGTACATTGATGAACCATGGCGCTTGATCCAAATGCAGCATTAAGATCTTCACCGTGTTCGCGTTAAAAGGTGACGCGCCATGAGGATGCGAACGTGAGTTCGGATCTTCTGGTACGCAACGATTTAAATCTTTTGATTTGTTTATAAAGATGCGAGCATCAAGCTTTATTATTTTCAACACAAGAAAGATGATTTAATGATTATGGAAAGTGAAATACCCTCAATTGATATTGGTATGCGTAACGACTAGCGCAAACTAGACATAACACATTGGGGAGATTAGTAAGGGGATTGGTATATAAAGGAATAGATGGAGCACCCTAAATATATGTAGTTATCTGACTTTATATATGAATATATTTGATATGTTTGTGTGTTTTAATTGCTATTTCTAGGATTGGGAAAGTTTCTCCTTTGGGATTTTAAGAAACAGTAGATTATGTGAGATTCTAGGTTTTGTTATTATTGTGCTCGCAAAGATCTTTGGATCTTCGCATACATATCCTAGTGGGAATCGAGCATTTGTAGCTCGGATCTACTGGGTTCTATGGTTTGTTTGGTCCGAGGAGATAGAAATTTGCTCGGCAAGGATGAGACCTTGCCTCACGTATTCTCAAAAGGATGTTGAGAAAGTCAGAGCAATCGTAGTTCCCACTTATGCTAGTGGAAAGCAACGGGATGTTAGTAAGAGACAGACAAATGTCATCTTAATGAAAAATGTATCTAATCTATTTCATCACATACATTTTTGAAAAGTTGATTAGAATCTTTCATCGTAAGTATTAGGTGTTTTGCTTGAGTGTACAAGCGTTACCACTTACATGTTTAAGAAAGATGTTTGAAAATGTTTGAATCTTTTAACTGTAAGTATTGGGTGTTTTGCTTGAGTATACAAGCGTTACCACTTACAATTAAGAGATGTTTTTTTGTTTGAAAACAGTTTAAAAAGAGTTTGAAAAAAGTTTTGACTGTATGTGATGTGATAGATGAGATACTTCTTCCATAGAGATGATAGATGTCTAAATCTCCAGGAGAAATTGATTGGATTAAAGGGATGCTTTTAAGAAGCCCGTGGGTCCTTGTATTGTTAGCCCAAGAGGAGGCATTCCGAGGGTCATCGAGGGTCATCGAGGGTCCTTGTATGAAGCTCAAGAGGAAGCTATAGGGTATGGTGTCTTTGGCTTGAAAGGATTTCACCAGAAATCATCCTTTTCGAATAAGAGCAATTTCAGGAAATTTTACTCATTGGGGAATTTGAAAGTGATTTCACGGAAACCATCCTTTCGTGGTTCTATCTTAGCTGGTGATTCTTTGTATTGGAAGCCCAATAGGAGGTGTTAAGAGATTTCTGTCTCTTTCATTGTATGATGCCCAAGAGAAGGCTAAACTCAATGAGGAGTTCTTTTGAACGAAGCCCAAGAGGCGACTCAACAGGAGTGTTGTCTTATACGAAGCCTAAGCGGAGGCTAACTCTGTGGGAGAGTTTCTTTGTACAAAGCCCAAGAGAAGGCTGACCCATGCTGGGGATAAGTTATCTTGTATGAAGCTCAAGCGGAGGCTGACTCATGCTGGGGATGAGTTGTCTTGTATGAAGCCCAAGCGGAGGCTAAACTCAAATGGTGATGAGTTGTCTTGTATGAAGCCCAAGCGGAGGCTATACTGTGGGGAACCTATTGATTAGTCTAATTGCTATGTTATTTATTAGACGGTTGTATAAACAGGTGTGTGTGTGTGTGTGATATGTATTCACAGGAGTTTATGAAGGAAATATAAACAATGCATGATGTTTATTTACAGCAGTTTATGAAATATAAACAAGTGTATGTGAAACGAACGTTTGAAACGAGCGTAACTTGATTATTTACAAGTTTAAATTGTGTACAAGGAAATGAATATGTACACGAACGAGTTTTTATGTACAGACAAAGATGGATGTACATAGGAGGGTTGGGACTTACACCGTAAGGGAGGCCCATTGATTTGAAAGCAGTTTCACAGGGAATAATGCTTCTTTCAAAATCAATGGTATTTAGTGTAAAATGTACAGATGAAACAAAAATGATTGATCAAAGTTTATCTGTAAAAAGTATTTTTTTCAAAAGAAAAAGTATCTGTATTATGTACAGATAAAAGTTTTTAAAAAAAAAAGAAGTATCTGTGTTATGTACAGATAAAAATTTGTATGTGTTTGACAAAAGTTTGATATGTACAAGGAAATATTATGTACATAAAAGAATGTTATGGGACTTACACCATGATGGAGGCCCATTGGTTTAAAAGAAATCTTGCTCAGGAGAAACCTTCCTTTAGAACCAATGGATTCAGCGTATAGACAAACGAATGAAAAACAAATGAAAGAAATTTGTTTATGTTTGAATATTGACAAAGATGTTTTGAATATGTACAAATAAAGCTAAGTATGTACATAAAGGGTTGGGACTTACACCATAAGGGTGGCCCATTATCGATCGAGAAATTCGAGAAGAAACGAGTTCAGTTTTTATCGTTTTGAATTGGATCGATTATGGTAAAAGATGCAAGTTTGATGAAAAAAAGTTTTGAAGAATGATTTGAAAATGTTTTCAAAATGTTTTGAAATGTTAAGTTCATTTATGAGAAGTTTTGAAAAAAATCGGAAGTCGAAAACTTGAAAAATTCACCTTTTAAGGAGGTTTGAAAAAGTGTTCAGAACATCGTTTTCGGCTCGATTAAAATTTAATCAGATGAAAGTTTTTTTTTGGATTTTTTTGACATAATCATAAAATATATATATATTAAATGACAAGTGTACAAAAAATCATCTCAAAATGAGAAGTTTTGATTGGTTAAAAAAAATTGTTGAAGTTTGATAAAAAAACATGAAAATATTGAAGTTTTGTGAAAAAAGAGTGAAAAAAATGGTCTTGCTGGGTTTTGAACCCATGACCTTTGAGTGGACGCGTGGCAAAAGAACTAAGAGCAAGCCGGGACCACTGAGCCAACGTTTGAATGTGTTAGTGGAAAATGACACGCGTAGACAAAGGATTGGAGAGTTTGAATGAAAATGGAAAGTTTGAAAAAATTGGTCCGCAAGGCTCGAACCGGGACATGATGGCGTGGCAAGGCAAGAGAGTTTTAAGAGTGAGCTGGCAACCGCTGGGGTGGTGATACATCCGTTAATTTAAATGAAACTAGAAATATATATTATAAATCTAGCTTTTAAATTTGGAATTCAAAACTTCATCTTCTTCCTCCTGTCAGAATCAAAAAAAACCATGGCTATGGAAATTCAATTTCTTCAAATCTTGATCAATTTTAAAAGTGTAAAATGCTATTTCATCTAGATTTTCATACGATTATGAATATGTGTTTTGTTGTTATTATTAATCAAAGATTATCACAATTTTAACAATCCCAATTTGAACCCTAACTAAAAAATTGTTAATTCTTGAAACTAAGTTGTTTTAGTTCCAATTAACAACCAGATAGCTTTAGTGATTGAATATCTACATTTTCCTTTTCAATTTTAAAGCTAAAAGTGCATGAATTGAGGATTCAAAGTTTGAAAAACTTACCTCTTGGTATGAAAAACCATTCGAGTTCTACAACTTCCGGTGCAAAGTAAGGATTGCTTTAGCTTCCTTGAACCTCCACGAATGTGTTCCTACCCTTAGTTTGTCACGAGGATGGCTAGAACTCTCGACCAAGTCAACTTGCAGCCACTTAAAGTGAGTTTTGATTTCGGGTTTAGAGTTGTTACAGTCTGATGATGATCCGGATTACTTATGAAGTATATGGAAGGTGTTTGAAGTGATAAATCAAAGTTAGCACGAGCAAATTAAGAGATGGCAAGTTAAGGCATCATTTTGCAAGTTTTGGTTTTTTTGATTATGTTTATGAGTTTGATCACTTCTTGTGTTGCTTTTAAGTTTTAAACTACTTCTAAATGATATTTAGAACATGTTAGAAACTTAAGTTCACTCAAATTTTGCAAGATTTGGAGATTTGCAAAATTCCCTCTTATAACTTAGAAACTTGAATTTCAAGAAAGGAAGAGTGAAAGCTTGATTTGGATAGCTTTGGGGTAATTTGAACTTGAATTGGTGAGATATTTATAGGCAAGAGAATTCTGAAATGTTAGGCAACAAGTACAAGCCATTTGGTGAATCAAAGCTTGCTTAAGGGGCAAGATTGTCCTTTGGCTTTTGAAAAGGAAGGTTCCTTTTTTTACCATGTGCAAAATTATTCAACTTGATCCAATCTCTCAATTATCACTTCTTACTGATGTTTATCAGTTTGATGAGTCATTTTGGCAAGGTGGCAAGTGGTTTAAATGAAAAAATCACAAAATGACCTATAATTGAAGTTTTGAACTTTGAAAAATCAAGTTTCATGGACCCTTTTGTTCCAATTTCAAAGACATAGCTAGCCTTCATGGATTTGAGAGTTCTTGGACATTTTGGAAAGATCTTTCCACAAGCTACAACTTTCATGTTTTGAGTTTTTTCAAATTCCAATTGGAACTAGGTGAAAAAATGGTTTGAAGTTTGGAAAAAATGTGAAATTTCAACACTTAGAAATTTTTCTAAGTTATAGAAATTTTGACTTTTTGTTGACTTTTCCAAATTCTTTGATTTTTTATGATCATGATGGATCATTTGAAGTATTTTGATGATTGAAAAAGTTTTGTTTTGAAAAATTTGACCAAAAGTCAAAGTTTGACTTTTCTGTGCAGATGAAATTTCATCAGATGCGTCTGAAAACGACTGATGAATTCTGTGAACCTCTGTGATGTTTTGGATCCAGAAATTAGGTCAAGAGGTTGTATCTAAGATATAATGACCAATCTTTATCCAAAAAAGTCATTCACTGCTCAAAAAATCAGAGAATGCCTATGCTCGACCAAAACCCTAATTGGTCGATCCTCGATTGATCTGTGAGAAAATTTGATATCTGAGGATTGAAGGCTGATGATTTGATCAAGATAGATCAAATGGAGTGAGAAAATCTCAAATCCTAATTGGTTAGCTCTTGAATCAGATGAAAATCTGATGAAACCCTAATTTCGACCTGTGAATGCTATACCCGATTAATGATATCTGAACTGTTAGTTATGCAATGATGCAAATGTAAGATGGTATATTAGGTCAAAATTTGAGGTATGACACACCGCAGCTGCGAGAATTGTGGCATTTTCCCAAAATCTCCAAGTGTCTTGGACAAAAAGCAATATCTACATGTTGCACGTAAACATAAATATGATTGAAACCTTTGTTTAGAATCTGAATAGCTCTAAAGATGTTATAATTATGCTACAATATATGTACCTGTGATAGCAATTCGAGATCCAAAAGTGGAGTTCAAGAGAACAAACAAGGCTGCAACCATTAAGAGAATGCTTCCAAACTTCATCATGATATGTTATTTAACAAACAATCTTTTCAAATAAAACTCTTAAATTGTTGGCAGATTATCTAAAAAAGAGAACGCCTATTTATACACTCTTGGATCACTAATTAATTAATTCTATAACGTCATTGTTTAAGGTAAAAATATTTAAAATTGATAAATTGACTTTTATTATATATAATTAAATAAAAATAGATGATAACAATTAAACAACTACACACTCAAATGTTTAAGGAATTTCGTTTTTTAGATAACTTTATAAAGTAACTTATACATATTATGGAAAAAAAATTGTGATTAAAAAGAAAAAATATTTTATTTCTGCTTACGTTTCTTCAATATACAATAAGAAACATATGGAAAAATAAAACATTTTTTCCTTTTTGATCACAATATAATATATATGAGGTCTTTATTGATTAAATATTAATAGTAATTAATGAGTTATTTATCTTAAAATATGTATTTAAATAATAAAATACGATATTCTTTAATTTAAAAATCTTGAGGGAGTATATTTGGTATTTATTTAAATTTTTCTTTAAAAAAATTATTGAGTTAATTCGTATACTAAAGAAATAGATAAATCATTATGTGCACTAATATTTTTCTTTTCATACGTTGTATGTTTGAATTTTATAGTTCAGATATTGGAAAAGTATAAATATATATTATATATACTTGCTTTGCATAAACATAACTAATAAATAAATATTATTAACCGAATGACAAAATATAGATTTTTGGAATCAATTATTTTATTTTATTAATTAATAATTTTAAAAATTTAATTGAAAATTTTAAATTATTGATGAAGAGAAGTTGGTAAGTTGTGTTCTTATCTCGTGATATTTGAGTTAATTAACTTTACTAATATCGACAATTAAGTTTTTAACTCAACGTATTTTTATAAAGTTATAATGTCTTTTTCTGGTCCTTTACCTATATCTAGGAGCCCAGTATTGTCATTTTTTAAAACAACCTGTTAGGTCATTTATCTACTTAAACAACACAATACCAATCTTTTTCGTCTATTTTTCATAAATTGGGCCAAATGTTGCACCTCTGCCATTTGAGGTGGCATTTTCTCTTCAACACATTTTTCCTCATTACGCCGTGTTGGTTTTTTTCCATAAAAAAGACCGAATTCGAAAAAATTCAATTTCATCGTTCTCCTTACATATTCTTTAACAATACCTAAATTGAATACTTTGGTTTCATAATCATAAGTTCTAGGTGTTGTTCAACATGTTCAAGGAAAAACAAGATTATTAAAAGTAGTGATTTGTAGGTTTAAAATAGTTATAATATACAATAGAAACCTTATTGTAGTTGTGGAAACTTTTATGTTATTCGCATGGAAAAAATAATTACCAATGATAGATAGTTTTTTTGAGGTTGTCCATATTTCAAGGTAAGTTGTAATGGTAAATTGGTGTTTGTGTCAAATTTCTGAAAAGATTATTGTGAATCTTCATCTTATTTTAACACATTGTTTGTTTGTTTCTTAATCTATATAGGGGATCTTAATGGTTGTGGCTTCTTTGACTGGTTCTATAAAGAAGTTCGGGATGAAAATATCAATTGGCGATGAAGTTAATAAGTAGGATGAAAAAGTTAGAAGACGAAAATAAGAAAGCAGAATTGTAGATTGAAAATTAATGTGTTAAAAATATAAACACCCCCTATAATATTAGCGAATTCTCATTTTAGACCCTGATAATGTTTTTTTTTTTAATCGCCCCCGTGAAATGCTAAAATTCAAAGTCTTTTGCCACCTAGGCGAAAATTTTACCCCCTCGTAAAATATATTTTGTTGCTTTACCCCCCTCGTTTCGCTCCATTTTTACACGCTTAGGGGGTACCCAAAAATTATTGGGGGTTAATTGAAAAAAATAATTTTACAGGGGTCTTATGCGAATCTCGCTAACATTACAGGGGGATTTATATATTTAACCCAAAATTAATTGCTCACAATTCTTGAATTAGACATTATTATGAAGAACGCGATGAAGTGGAAAAAGTTTTGGAAGTTTATTTTTTATGTTGTTTTAAGTGTTTTAATATTCAAGATGTTGTAATTTCACTACGTTAGCAAACCATGGTGTACCAGATTAAGGTTAATATATGTTTATTGAACTACGGACAAGATTATGTAATGTTGGTTTATTATGTACCGGATTATGTTGAATGTTTGTTTATTATGTAATGTTTTCAATTTTGAATTAAATTGATAGTTTGATAATGCTGATTTCAGTATTGATAAGTAATTTTGAAGTGGTAAACTTTTGCTTAAATAATACATGCTTTCATTTAACAAGATTAATGCATGAGTGGCATGTGATTATGCAGTTGTGGTATTATGTACCATTTCTACTCTAACCATAAACCATGTTACTCAATTTTTGATGAATTATGCATAACCATAAAGCATACATTATTCTATGGATAATATGATTACAAAACGTTTCATCCAACATTAATTCAAATTTATTTAGAATAGAAATAACATTGTTGGAGTGGTTCGTAAACAACAACATCAAACAATACGTAAATAAACATCTCAAATCACACAGTAGCCTTACAAAATATTATTAGAGTGATTCTCAAACATCAACAAAAAACACTACATAACCAAACATCTCATAATAGGCACTACATAACTAAATCCTAAAGGTCTTCTACTTTGGCATGGATCTCTTTGTAGGAGTACTCCTTCTTGTGGTTGGCCCAATTGCTTTTTTGTTTCACTGAGCATGGTTTTTGGACCACGGCTTGTGTAACACCCCAATTCTACCCAAAGTTTAATAAGCAAAAATCAGAGTAATTTTAAAATTTCATAAATTAAATACTGAGGCGTTACACCATCAAAAACAACTCACTTTAAAACAGTTTACTTTAAAGTATAAATTTCGGATACATAGCATCGCAGGAAAACATAAATTGATTCATAGAAATCAAAACATCTCCTTTATTAAACTTCCTTATCAACATCATGTTTTATGAATTATGGTTCTTATTCACAAAAGGAATGGTAATAAAACAACAACAACAACAACAAGACGACATAAATATTTCCCCCCGAGTGCTACGTATCAGAGCGATACCGACTCGACTAACAGCAGCTATAGACTCCGTCTTCAAAACCTGCACGTTACCATATATAGGTAACGGCGAAACAAGTAAAGGGTGAGATACTCCAAAACATATAATTAAGGCATGATAAAATATATATAAATATATAGTGTCAGAATTATAAAGGGGTATAGATTAATAAGTGTAATTCCAACACATAATCAAAACTCACTTACTTTACTTGTCATCCTATTATGTATAATCTACACAGTATCACCATAACCTCATCGACATAAACGTCACAACAACACATAAACTCTCATCGCCACGAAATCGTCATGAGCTAATACATCACTAATTAACACAGTAGTCTTAAACAACAACATCAACCAACAACATTAAATAATGCTAATAATATAAGCAACACAAACAAATCATCACAAATTGGCTAAAGCCCATCTTCACTTTTGGCATAAAGCCCATCTTCGCTTTCGGCATAAAGCCCATCATCGCTTGTGGCATAAAGCCCATATTCACAACATCATCACAAACATCATTATAACATATATCATCGCAATTCAATATCATCCATCAATCAACAAAAATCCAACGCCAAACAACTCAAACATAAACATAACCGACTCCATGAGACACGACTATGTTATGCATGTGGTACCCGTCGCTTTGTCCATAATTAGCGACACTTGGCATAAAGCCGATCTTCGCTCGGCATAAAAGCCATCATCGCTTGGCATGAAAGCCCTCTTTGCTTATGAAATGTATGTGACTCGACAATAAAACAATACAACACAAAAATATCATCATCGCTCATCCAAATTGGCATAAAGCCCACATCGCCATAATTTATCCAAAACAAGATAAATATATCATCGCATCATAATTTCATTATGCAAACATCACTAATAAATTCACCAAAAGTCATGCATTCACAAATCGGAAGCATATATTAACAACATCAATTTAATCATCACATCATCATGTACAAAACATATATCATCGCATTGCATATCAGCAAGTATTCATTAATAAATACACCATCGCAAATCTTACGTTTATTCACACCGCATCATTATTAATTAATTCACTAAGTTCCGAAAACGGGAAAATAGTCGAACACCTATAATCGTCACGAAAGCCATTCCTAACAACCGATATTAATCATAATCGTCGATGTCGAAATCGGATTGTCCATACGTACCTTAAATCTACTAAAACACCGTCCGATTCAATTTTACCGTAAATTGGCTTATTTCGGGTTGTCTCGTAAAAACTCGTAATTTCTAAAAACTAACTTCACCACTAAGTTCTACACGTCAAACTTAGCTAGCACGTCAATTTTCGTTGAATTCGGAGCAACTTGCTCCGTCGTCGAATTTACCGAAATCAGAAAATCGGAACATAATCGGGTTCTAAATTTAATCGGCTATCTAAACCCCTAATTATATTTTATGGTCACCCAATGCTACTAGGTAGAATTGACATATTTAAGAAAACCAGTAGCCATTTACAGGGAATTATGCAGGAAAGATTTCCATGACAGAAAACAACAAAAATTGGTATACAGCAAAACGCATGGATTCTTCAATTTCCGTTTTCTCTTCACTATATGGGGACGGACGTCCCACCCACCAAAGAACAAGGGAGGAGGGTGCCTCAACCTTGGGGGTGGGCGCCTCACCCCCCCTTGTGCCTTCCATTAAATTATTTTCCATTCCCTGCGTTTTGTTTTGTTTACAGTTTCTTAATTTTTCTGTTTTTCTTATTTATTGTTAGTTCTTCATTTTCATTTCTATTCTTATTTTCATTTCCATTTCTTCCTATAAATCCAACAATACAACACTAAGATATCACCCATAATTTCTATACCCAATTCAAATCTTCTAAACCCTTCAACAATCACCCAACACAACTCTATAAACTATCTATCAATTTTTCTCCCAATCCAAACTATCACTAATAAACCCTAACAATATGAAATGGAAATCAAACCATCAAACACCCAACTCAAAACCCCAACACCAATTTTCATCACAAATCCACAATATAAGTATCAAAACCCTAACTATAGGAAGTGGAGAATCAAACCCCTTACCTCAAGATATTGGATGATCCAAGATGATTCTTACAACTCAACCTCAAGCTTTTGCTCATGATCATCCTCTTCTTCTCCTCTTGTTCTTCTCATGCCAAAACCCTCTTCTTTCCTCTATGTTTCTATTCTTGGCTTTTGTTTTTCAAAATGGGAAGAAATGAGGAAAAATGTCTTTTATAAGTTATTTCTACTAGCTTCCTCACATGCTCTTGTTTGGTTTTGGTGTGTTAGGTTGGAAAGAAAAACAAGGAAAGTGTTTGGATGGAAAGAAAATGAGGAAAGTGGTTTTATGATAACCTTACTAGTAAACTAAGGTGTAAACCCAATTCCTCCCAATTAATCCTCACACTCCTAAATTATTAATATAATTAATTCAATCAATTAAAATAATTCCGGGAAATTAAACATCGGATCCGAATATTATTTACCGAACCGAACCAAACGTCGCCAGATAAATTAATAAATATATTAATTAACACAAATATTCTCGTCGCAAAATAAATATCGATCGGTAATTCGAAAATATTAATATAACATATTATTAATAAAAACGGGCGTTACAGCTTGTGGTTGTCCCAACCATTGATGATGGCTCCCTTGGCTTAGATATCCTAATAGTAAATTTCTTTGGCCTCCCTTGCCTCGTTTGAGATTGTTGTGACACCTGAGTTTCCTGATTTGACTTACTATCCCTAGCTTGGCTCTACTGATCTATTTGTTGAACTGGTTATATAGACAGTGTCATCTTACAATTATAGTTATTATGCTCAGTTTTCTTTCACCTACTACACCTAAGAAGCATTTGAGTATTTATAATTTTCTTTGTGCTCAATTTCTCTATGCTCAAGATTCCTTCTCTTCTTGAGTCTTGGCATTTTTATGTATTTGGGTGGTTAGACATCTGGATAATCAGTCTTCACCCGCAAATTAGAAGCATTGACAGAATAGATTATTGAAATATAGATAGCCTAACACATTTCTTCCTTGTAAATATTTGGGATGTAAACACCAACTCTTAAGTTCATGTTGTTCACGGCTGATATTACATGAGTACAAGGAAGAGTTGTGAGTTTCCATTTTCTATAGGAGCATAAAGGATCCTTCAAGTTCACAGAAAAGTTGCTACATGACTTTCAATATGTCTGGCCTCAAAAATGTAATCAGAAGTAAATGTCGGACTGCCTTTGAAAATATCCATTGGTGATTATGTCCATGACTTTAATCTTTGTATTACATACTTTCATAGTTTATAACAATATTGTATTTCTTGGAAAAAAACAATAATGTAATTAATATTCTAATGAAATTATTATATAATTTATTTCATGTTAAATATTATAAAGGTGCTAAACACAGGGAATTGAATAATTATCAACGAAAGAAGAAGTGCATATATGAAAGGTGTCATTTGAACATATTGGTACAAATTTATTGATACCAGTGAAAACATAATGATAATGTAGCTTTTTGTTTTTAAACAAAAGATCAAAATTCATTCTTTTAAAATGCTAAATATTTAAATCCACAAAAATAAATAAAAAAACTGAACAAAAACTTAAAATATAGCAACATATATATTGAAATGTGATAACATTATTCAATTTCACTATTGATTTATTGTTATGACAAATACTTCAACACAAAAATGAAATTGATGGAAAATTAACTTTTTATGGATGACTGGTTACTGACAAACAGCTAAACATGTACACCGATGATTATTTGAAGCAATATCTTCACAAGTACATTGATGAACCATGGCACTTGATCCAAATGCAGCATTAAGATCTTCACCGCAGCTGCGAGAATTGTGGCATTTTCCGAAATCCAAGTGTCTTGGACAAAAGCAATATCTACATGTTGCACGTAAACATAAATATGATTGAAACCTTTGTTTAGAATCTGAATAGCTCTAAAGATGTTATAATTATGCTACAATATATGTACCTGTGATAGCAATTCGAGATCCGAAAGTGGAGTTCAAGAGAACAAACAAGGCTGCAACCATTAAGAGAATGCTTCCAAACTTCATCATGATATGTTATTTAACAAACAATCTTTTCAAATAAAACTCTTAAATTGTTGGCCGATTATCTAAAAAAGAGGACGCCTATTTATACACTCTTGGATCACTAATTAATTAATTCTATAACGTCATTGTTTAAGGTAAAAATATTTAAAATTGATAAATTGACTTTTATTATATATAATTAAATAAAAATAGATGATAACAATTAAACAACTACACACTCAAATGTTTAAAGAATTTCGTTTTTTAGATAACTTTATAAAGTAACTTATACATATTATGGAAAAAAAATTATGATTAAAAAGAAAAAATATTTTATTTATGCTTACGTTTCTTCAATATACAGTAAGAAACATATGAAAAAATAAAACATTTATTCCTTTTGATATATATATATATATATATATATATATATATATATATATATATATATATATATATATATATATATATATATATATATATATATATATATATAAAGAAAAAATCGTTTTTATTAAGAAGAAAAAAGATTTTTTTTTGTTCTGGTCATGTCTCTTCAATATAATATATATGAGGTCTTTATTGATTAAATATTAATAGTAATTAATGAGTTATTTATCTTAAAATATGTATTTAAATAATAAAATACTATATTCTTTAATTTAAAAATCTCGAGGGAGTATATTTGGTATTTATTTAAATTTTTCTTTAAAAAAATTATTGAGTTAATTTGTATACTAAAGAAATAGATAAATCATTATGTGCACTAATATTTTTCTTTTCATACGTTGTATGTTTGAATTTTATAGTTCAAATATTGGAAAAGAATAAATATATATATTATATATACTTGCTTTGCATAAACATAACTAATAAATAAATATTATTAACCGAATGACAAAATATAGATTTTTGGTATCAATTATTTTATTTTATTAATTAATAATTTTAAAAATTTAATTGAAAAATTTAAATTATTGATGAAGAGAAGTTGGTAAGTTGTGTTCTTATCTCATGATATTTAAGTTAATTAACTTTACTAATATCGACAATTAAGTTTTTAACTCAACGTATTTTTATAAAGTTATAATGTCTTTTTCTGGTCCTTTACCTATATCTAGGAGCCCAGTATTGTCATTTTTTAAAACAACCTGTTAGATCATTTATCTACTTAAACAACACAATACCAGTCTTTTCCGTCTATTTTTCATAAATTGGGCCAAATGTTGCACCTCTGCCATTTGAGGTGGCATTTTCTCTTCAACATATTTTTCTTCATTACGCCGTGTTGGTTTTTTTCCATAACAAAGACCTAATTCAAAAAAATTCAATTTCATCGTTCTCCTTACATATTCTTTAACAATACCTAAATTGAATACTTTGGTTCCATAATCATAAGTTCTAGGTGTTGTTCAACATGTTCAAGGATTGGGGTATGACAGATGCCCCTATTTAAGTTTCTTTAACCTGAGAGATGAAGAGGAATATCTTCGTTTTGATAGGTGTAAAGAGACTTAAATATCAGAATACGCAAAATTTGGACCTAAGATACCAAAAAATGCGGATGATGCAAAATGATTAAAAAAGTTTTACCCAAAGGATGTCAAAGAAATGACATGATGGGGAATAATTTATGAGGATGACTCGATCTATTTTGAGAAAAGAGAATCCTATCTGTTGGGAAACAAACAATATGTTTCGCTGGCGAAAGAATGATTCACAGAGAATGTGAATATCTGTTTCGTTTTGGGAAACAAAAGATTACCTTCATCACTTTGTGACAATGTTTAAGGTAAGTGGAAATGATATTACCAATTATCAGCCTTGTGATATAGTATGGTAATGGGTTTTGAAGATGTTACCAATTATCAGCAAAGTGATAACTATAACAAGGTAAATCTTGGGAAATGAGGTGTTGCGTATTCAGCTTTGTGAATAACAGACAGTGTTCTATCCAGGAATGAACTGGAGATAAAGAAGTTAATCAAGACATTGTTCCCAATGAGATTATCTCAGCTGGGGAATGTGATAGAGAGAAGAAAATGCATTTCTCTGTTTGGGGATTCCGCCGGGGAAAAGGAAGACATAACCTTTTTGTTTGGGAATACTCCGTTGGGGAAACAAAAAAAAAAAGAGTATCTTTTCTGTTTGGAGATATTCTACTGGGGATATGATATACTCGTATGAGTATATATATAACCAGTGATTTGGAAGCAAACATTTTGAGAGATGCAAAAAATGCAATGAATGATGCTATTATGTATGAATGTTATATATGCATGCTAACAATACTTGACAAAACACTTAAAGGGATATTTGAGAAAAGGACTGCGTCACAGTTCGAACAAACACTTGGTGAAAATTGCAGCAATGGTGCAGATATTCACTAATGAAGAATTTGAGTTGCATGGTTTACACTTTCCGAGAAAGGTATTTCATTGGCAACTTGGTCGGGGATTCTTTTTTGGATAAGAATACCGTCCTTTGATGATTTCTGATGAGGAGAAGACTGCTTGGCGACTCCACTAGGGATCGAAATACTCTTGGAGAAACGGTTGAAGTTATTTCCGTGTTCATAGTTTCAAAGGAGAATTTTGCTTTTGTTTCAAAATTTTGAAGTAAAAATTCATTTAAAACATTTTAGTTTCAAAAAGTGATTTTCACAATAAAAGCGTTATTTTGCAAAGCAGAATAAAATAGGAATTGCAAACAAAAGGCACAAGGCTCAAATTTATTGAATAGAATGGTAATCAACCAAAGGCGTGATTCCATGAACTATTTACAAAAGTTGGAAATGATAATTTATTAGGAAAAGGCTACATTGAAAGCAAATAACCACTACTATCCCTAACAACTTTGAATTCCAACTGTGCTTGTTGCTCCAGAAGAGTTGATTGAAGATCCGTTGATGGAAGACTCTTCATGTGGACAAAATCTGATCGACGCATTACTTTGTCGTTTGTATCCTTGTTTTTGCCTAGATCGGCTTTTGTTTTCGATCTATCGGGATAATTTTTATTGTCTCTAATTTTGCAGGTCGCCTTTTCGTGTTTTCAATCCACCGAGACGCTCATTTTGCCTAAGCCTCCTTTTCGGTTTTCGACTTACCGTGTTATTTTGTTTTTAGACAAAGTATTTTTTGTCGGCATTCACGGATACGGAGTTCATCGCCGTCCATGGTTGTGAGAGTCATAGCACCGCCAGAGAAGCTTCTTTTGACGATGTATGGGCCTTCGTAATTAGGAGTCCATTTGCCCCTAGAATCTGTTTGAAAAGACAGAATCTTTTTAAGCACGAGGTCGCCTTCTCGGAATTCACGAGGTCGGACCTTTTTGTCGAAAGCTTTCTTCATTCTTCTTTGATAGAGTTGTCCGTGACACGGCGGTCAGCTTTTCTTCAATTAAGTTCAGTTGGTCGTATCTGCTTTGACACCATTCAGCCTCAGATAGCTTAGTTTCCATGAGAACTCTCATTGACGGGATCTCAACTTCTACGGGGAGCACTGCTTCCATGCCGTATACTAGAGAAAAAGGAGTTGCCCCTGTTGAAGTGCGTACTGAGGTACGATACCCATGCAGAGCAAATGGCAGTATTTCGTGCCAGTCTTTGTAAGTGATGACCATTTTCTGGATGATCTTTTTGATGTTCTTGTTGGCAGCTTCAACAGCACCGTTCATCTTTGGCCGGTAAGGAGACGAGTTATGATGCTCGATCTTGAATTCCTCACACAGTTCTTTCATCATTTTGTTGTTCAAGTTTGATCCATTGTCAGTAATGATCTTACTTGGAATTCCATATCGGCAAATGAGGTTGTTCTTGATGAACCTCACAACCACTTGTCTTGTGACGTTGGCGTAAGACGCTGCTTCGACCCATTTGGTGAAGTAGTCAATGGCTACTAGAATGAAGCGATGTCCGTTGGACGCTTTTGGTTCAATCATTCCAATCATGTCAATGCCCCACATGGAGAAAGGCCACGGAGAGGAGAGAACGTTGAGTAGAGTCGGAGGCACATGGATCTTATCTGCGTAGATCTGGCACTTGTGACATCTTTTGACGTGTTTGCAGCAATCAGATTCCATCGTTATCCAATAGTATCCTGCTCTCAAGATTTTTCTAGACATTGCATGCCCATTTGAATGGGTTCCAAAGGACCCTTCATGCACTTCATGGATGATCGTGTCTGCTTCTTGTCTGTCGACGCATCTGAGCAGAACCATGTCGAAGTTTCTTTTGTATAGAATATCTTCATTGAGGAAGAAATTCCTGGAAAGCCTCCTTAGAGTTTTCTTATCCTTGTACGATGCCCCGAGTGGGTACTCTCGTGTTTGAAGGAAACGTTTGATGTCGTGGAACCACGGCTTATCGTCAAGATACATTGCAAACACATATGCAGGTCTTTCAAGGCGTCTGATGCGAATTCTGGGCATATCATTCCAATCGTTGACTTTGAACATGGAAGATAGAGTAGCCAAGGCGTCTGCCATACGGTTTTGATCTCGAGGGATATGATGCAGTTCAACTTTGTTGAAGAAAGTCAACAATCGTCTTGCATAATCTCTGTAAGGAATTAGACCAAGATGATGAGTTTCATACTTGTCTTTGATTTGATTGATCACAAGGGCTGAGTCTCCATATATATCAAGGATCTTGATCCTCAAGTCGATGGCTTCTTCAATACCCATGATGCATGCTTCATTTACGCTATGTTGTTGGTGCAATCAAATAGCAATCGGAAACGGATATGAGAACCCTCGGGAGTGATGATGACTGCCCCAATTCCATTGCCAAAAACGTTAACGGCTCCATCGAAGACTAAACCCCATCTGGATTCTGGATCTGGTCCTTCTCCGTGTAGCGGTTTGTCACAATCTTTCATCTTCAAGTACATAACATCCTCGTCTGGGAAGTCATATTTGAGAGATTGGGATTCATTAAGCGGCTGATAAGCCAAGTGATCAGCGAGAATGCTTCCTTTAACCGCTTTTTGGGCGTGGTATTGGATATCATATTCAGATAGTAGCATTTGCCATCGAGCAATTCTCCCGGTTAAGGCAGGCTTCTCAAATACGTACTTGATAGGATCCATTTTGGATATTAACCAAGTCGTGTGATTGATCATGTATTGGCGGAGACGTTTTGAAGCCCATACCAAAGCACAACATGTTTTCTCGAGCATGGAGTAACGAGTTTCACAGTCTGTGAATTTCTTACTCAGGTAGTAGATGGCATGCTCCTTCTTACGGTTTGTCTTGTTGTCCAAGCACGCACCCATGGATTCTTCTAGTGCAGTAAGGTATATGATCAATGGTCTTCCTTCCACTTGAGGGATCGGATTGGTGGTTCGGGTATTCTTTGATCTTGTCGAATGCTCTTTGGCAATCTTACATCCACACTACCTTTTGATCTTTGAAGTTTGAATATCGGCCCAGTGTGATCATCGAGAGATAAACGGAGATGTAATTCAACCGTCAGAAATCCTCTCACTTGCTTTTCCGTATGTGGTGTAGGCATTTCTGAATAGCCTTGACTTTGTCGGTCGACTTCAATTCCTCTTTGTTGACGATGAAACCTAGGAGTTTTCTGATCTTACCCCAAAGGTACATTTGTTAGGATTGAGTGAGTGAAACTTCCTTAGTCGTTGAAACAACTTTAAGAGATAGTCTATATGTTCCTCTTGATGTCGGACTTTGCTATCATGTCGTCCACGTAGACCTCGATCTCTTTATGCATCATGTCATGAAGAGAGTAGTCATTGCCCTCCGTAAGTTCTGCATTCTTTAATCCAAATGGCATTACCTTGTAGCAAAAAGTGCCCCATGGCGTGATGAAAGATGTCTTCTCCATGTCTTGGAGCCATTCGATCGATTATAACCGAGAAACCATCCATGAAGGAAAAGACGTTGAATTTGGCGACTATCCACTAGCATGTCGATATGCGGAAGTGGGAAATCGTCTTTTGACTAGCTTTGTTCGGATCCGGTAGTCAACACACATTCGACCTTTCCATCTTTCTTGGATACGGTACTATGTTGGCTAGCCATTGAGGATACTCGAGTGACAAGGAAACCGGTCGGTGTTTTGGACTTCCTTTTTAATTTTCTCACCATTTCGGGATGAACTCTCCTCGATTTTGCTTAAGCGCGAACATTCGGTTTTAACGGCAAGTGATGCTCTACGATGCGGTATCCAATCCGGCATGTCTGGTAGGACCAAGCAAACACATCAACGTATTCTTTGAGAAGACTTATCGGTTTGCCTTTGACACCGCTGTTGAGTGAAGCTCCGATATTTACTTCTTTGCGTCTTCCTCGTAACCCAAGTTGATTGCTTCTAGAGGTTCTTTGTGAGGTGAATGATCCTTTCCTCGTGCTTTAGCTAGAAATTTCATCCGGATCTTTTCTTCAACTTCTTCTTTAGCGACTTCGAGGGATTTCAAAGTTGAGAGAGCGAGTTCTGCTTTCAATGGATTTGTCCATTTGTTTAATCTGCATTTTGATTTATGTTTGATTAAAAAGTTTTTATCATCATTTTTTTGAAAGTTAATGTGAAAGTGTTGCGATTAATTTTTCATTATGATTTTTTTGAAGATTTTTTTTATTGTGTTTTTAGGATTATCATTTCGGAAAGGGTAAAATGAAAATAAACACAGAGAGTGGAAACAAAACAACGCATTTTATTTATGTTTCACAATATGAACAGGGCCCTAAAATACAAACTCATTTGTCTTGGGCAAGACAAAGAGAAATTATTTAAAAGCTAAACCCTATAAAACATCTCTTCGCTTGGCGAGAGTTCAAAACAAAAGCAAAGATAAACTACTTAGAGCCTTGAACATTAGTCCTAACTTCAACAGGTTTCCAATAGTGACGAACTCCTTGGAAGTCGAGGTACTCGGGTAATTTTCCGCTTGGTTTAACCCTCGAGTAAACTTTGATTGTTGGTGGAGGCTTTGAAGACTACGGACAATGGCCTTTGCCTTTGGTGCTGCTAAAGCAATCTTCTTGATTAACAGATCGGGAAGTATGAGAGATAGCCTTTGTACTTCCTGTTGATCTTTGTGGTGAATACTGGGGATGTTCCTTCCAGTCTTCGGAGTGAAGAGACTCGTTGTCAGCGACACTTTCCGCATCGTATCTGAATCATACTCTTGATCTTGATGTTGATGTAGTGGTAACCGGATCGGCTTGGTGAAATCCACACGTGTTGAAACAGAGATCTTCATTTGGGACCTCGATCTGTTGATTAGTTTGAGAAGACAGTATTCCTCTCCGATTGACTAGGGTAGTCAAAGTCATCACCCCATCCTGTGGGTTGGATATCTTCAATCCAGTTTTCGAGCTTCGCGCAGTATTTCACCATGTAGTCGTATTTGCCACTTGGTTCTCCCAAGGTATCCCAAACTTTAGGATGGTGGATTTTCATGTTGCAGGGACATGTCTTTGAATTGATCGATCGGTGCATATGATTCCTCGAGACACATACTGGGGCTATTCAAATAAGTGCTCCACTCTTGATTCGGATGGATCATCTTCATCCTCTTCAATGGTTACAACATTAACCTCTTGCAGGGTTTAAGAAACCTCCACTATGAAATACTTCCTTGATCGGGAAAGTGTTTCATCTTTTTTTCTTTGGAGGATACGGTGTGAACCCAAGTCCGCTTTCGTTTCATTCTTGGGGTTTGATAACTTGTCCCCATCCTCGAGTCTGCCATCTTTCACCATTTGTGCCGCTTTATATGAAGAGATAGATGATCTATTTTAGTAGATTCATCTTCTAACGGATTTTCGGGAGCGCGTTTCAATGTCATTAGCGTGATGAAGGAGAAACTGGATAGATGACTTACAAGTAAAGCTTGTTTGATGGTCACCAACTTTCCATTTCGTGAATTTTAATTTCGAGAGAAGTTCGCCCGCATCGTGGATCCAAGGTCTTCCTAGCAAAACTATACGCATTTGGTACATCCATGACTTGGAATGTAATTTTGAAAGTGTGAGGACCAATTGTCATTGGGACATCAATAACCGACTTTCTCGATCCATCGAAGCTCTTACTATGATGTCGTTGAACTTCATTGGCGTTCCTTTGTAAGCTAAACGAGCGCGTCGTTTTGGCATTACATTTAAAGGCGAACTGTATCCACCAATACATTGGATAGGGAATCACGCAAATCATTGAGATGTGCAAGGCCAAGTTGTGATCTTTCCTTCTTCCGGAAGTTCTTCGTCACTAAAACTCGATTGTTGCGGTGTTATGTTGGAGACGATCCTCCAAATTGGTCGTAGTCACATCGTGATCCACATAAGCCTGGTCTAGTACTCTCATCAAAGCTTCTCGGTGAGCTTGAGTTAAGGAGTAAAGATGATTGAAATTTTTGAAGGAGCGCATCAATTGGTCTACGACTCGATATTCGCTCTTCTTGATTAGTTTCGGGATCTCGTCAAAGTCGAGTTGATGTTGGTTCCATCAGAGAACCAATGTTTGTACTGGTTAACAATGGGAATCGTTGCGGATTCTCGGAGGATATGTTAACTTGGTTTTGTTTAACAACGGAGTGAAGGCGATTTTGGTGGTAATGGGCGTGTGCCCACTTGGCGTTACTCGTCCGATTGTTATATTGACATTAGTGGAAGTGTAGGCATGGGTTTCTCTTTCCATCCTCTATCAAGGTTGCATTATGGTAAAGAATTGCTCTAGTAGAACTAACACCGGTGGGAAAATCACCAAAGGAGATGTTGGAATGTTGGAACCACGCGATCTCCACATGCTCGGGTATGTTGAAACAAGGGATCACAATGTTTACTTCGGGATTTTCCGAGTTGATATCTGAGACTAAACGCTCATGCGGAAAATGCCCTATTGCATTTACGTCATGGTCATCTCGGTTAGATTTGTAAATCACCGTGTTTAACAAATGTTGAATATCCTCTTATGGTGGGACATCCATGGATATTGGGAGGAGATATAAGTGCATAATTGTGCTTAGTTAAGGTACTCATTTCTTGTATGTTTCATGGAGATGCACCAAGTTTCCTTTGACTAAGTTTACATCCGTGACAAGGTACGTATTCCTTAGCATTAGATTCACCGAATGTCCACTATGGTGGGAAGTGGATTGGCTTGCACATTCGGACTTGTGTTTCGAAGGAAAGAAGATTAGCTTTACTAATCTTACGCCTTCAATGCTATGCAATGCTCAAGGTCATGACCGTGCCCTTGGTGAAAAGGGCAAGATACTTGACTTTGTACCACCATGGTAGTTTTCGGACGGAGGTGGTAACCTTGTTTGTATTAGATTCCTTTCTATCGGGGGTAAAGTTACGTATACGTCATGGGAATTGGGTTGAACCGAGTGACCCGAGGCGTCGGTTTTGGTTGTGAAAGCCGAGCCTGACGAGGTTGAGTTTGTTGATTTTGTTGGAATTGGAGCAATTCGGAGTGTTGACAGAGGTGCTATGGCGCTACATCGTTGTTGAATGACATTTTGTGTGGTTTCCTCGGGATACCATTCCTACGTCATGTTCTTTTTCCTTGGGAAACCGGTTCCAACTTTCTTGGTATTACTAGAAGATCCTACTTCCTTGGTTGCGTCTGTCCGAACCCTTCTTCTAGTCGCATCCCCATGCTTACCATTTCGTTGAAGTCACCGGAGCGCTAGCGATCATTCGCTCATAGTAGAATGAGTTTAGAGTATTCAAGAATACCTTAGTCATCTTTCTCTTCCAAGGGGGTTGACTTGGGGCAATTTCCTCCATCGTTCGATATTCCTTGAATGTCTCTCTTTCCTTTTGAGACATGGAGCGGAGTTGATCCCTATCGGAGCCATATCCAAGTTGAATTTGTATTGCTGGAAGGCTTTACCTAAGTCGTTGAATGATTGGATATTCGCTTGTCTAAACCCATGTACCACTTGCGGCACCGGTGAGACTATCACGGAAGTAATGAATTAGCGGTGATGATCCTCATTGTATGTAGACATTTTCTAGCATACATTGTAAGATGACTCGAGGACAAGAATTCCCTTTGTACTTTTCAAAATCCGGATTTTGAATTTGTATTTTACACGAGGGACTAAGGAGATCCTGGCGCTTTTCCCAAACAATTCTTTCCCTTGAATCGTTTTATCTCAAGTGCATTTTGAGGAGTTGTTCGGAGATTCTCCATTGAACCACGAGCATTCGTGCTATTTCTGAGTGTGATGAACTTCTTCGTGGTAGTGTGTACTAAGTTGAGTTCAACATGATCGGTTGAAACCGACATTGTTACTTGTGGAAAAGTTATTCCATGTTGTGGAGTGAGCGTAGCGCCAAAGTAGGTATTTCAAGCGAGGTTGTTTGAGAAGTCGGTTGGCGAACTCCAATGCCGAAGTTAAAGGCATTCCCATGGATAGCCCTCGGCAAGGTGAAAGGTGAAACGGAGTAGTAGTAGTATCCTCTGGTTGCTATTTGGTTATGGCTGTGCTTGTTGACTTTCTCAAGAGAGTTGACCAAAGATGTGAGTCTTTCCACTTCTTCTTGTAGCGTAGTTACCGTACTACGGAGTTCAACGTTTTTGCTCAAAATTCTCCATTACTTTTCTTTTTTGCTCGGTATCGTGCGTTCGAGTTGGTGCGACGCAATCGAGAAACTCTAAGACGCGACTTGACAATTTTCTATCGGAAAATTGACGTTCAAACCGTGAATGATTAGACTCAGATGATAGACTTAAATGCAAAGCATGATGCATGAATATGATTGTAAAGAAAAGAAATTTCCAAAGAATTTACGCTAAACGAGATATTTCGCAAATATTTGGATGGAAAACACAAATTTTATTGATTAATGAAGGAAGATTACAACAATTGTTTTTGTTGGAGCATTGCTCACACAAATGATACAATAAATGATAAAATTAACAAACTAAATTAAACTAATTAAACATCTTCGGATGACGATCCAAAGGCTTGATGACTTGACGAGATTTCCTTCCCATAGTGAGCTTTTAGTTTGGCTTTTAGCTTGCTAATGACTCTTTTCCACTCGTTGGGAGCGGGCTTCTTGGTTGTCATTTCCTCAAGCTTTCTTTTCCTTTCCTTGACGTATTTGGATGGCGTTATCCTTCGGAGAATCTTCTCATCTTTCTCCATGAGCCATTCATCCCGGTAGTAGCGTCTTTTCATGATCTTTGACTTGCTTCTTGAGCTTCTTATTCTCAAGGTTAGTCTTAAGGAATTTGCTTTCCAAAGCTTCTTTCTCAAACCTTATCTTGGTCAAGGCTTCTTGGTATTCTCCACACTTCAACGGAAAATTTGTTGATTTGGGCGTCGAGAACATGGGATCCTCATAAGCGTAAGGCATTCAAATTCCTTCGCTCTTTTCTTTATCCAAGAAGTGTAGGTTTCCATGGCTACACAATTCTTTGCCTTACCTTTTCCTTTCTTTCGGATGTGATGCCAAGCTTTAATCATCCTAGCCTTCAATCCTGGGAATCCTCTCCTTCATGATAGAAGTAGCTTTCACCAAAACCGGAGGTTTACGAATTTGCGTATCCGGTGACGTTTTGCTAGGAATGGGTTGTAGTTGATTCCTCCTTTCGTACCAATGAGAGGTACGTTGGCAAATTCTCCACACTCTCAATGATTTCCATCTCATTGTTTGCCAAGGTATACCAATGGATATCGTAAGAGACATGAGTCTTCTTGACCAATGCCACTCGTCTTTGTTTTCGCGGAAGATAGGAGATTTAGGCGGTGTGAGATAATCCATTTGAAAAGCAGTACACAACACACGATAGTTCCGTCTCCTTGACGATTCCTATGATGAATAGAGGCGTCGTGTCACCAAGCGAGTGGAAGCAGATTTCCAATCGGAAAGATCCTTATGGCGTTGATATCAACGAAATTTGGGACGTTGGGAAACAACACCAATCCATAGAGGAGTAAAGCTAAAATAGCTTCAAAGGCTACCATACTACCGGAGAATTTGAGAGCCTTCTCCATTAGGAACTTTGAAGTTAGTCCTAAGAGTTTTCCTCTGGTAGTTAGGTTTTGTCTATCTCGGGTTTCTTCAAATGAGTCATTGTTGCAATGACTTGTGACTTAGGAATGGCTTCAAACCATTGAAAGGCACTTTGTCCGATCGAGATTCCTAGGATATCGCATACTCTTCCAAAGTAGGCATCAACGATAATCGGGAAAGTGAAGCGATAGATGGATCGTAGAAGAACAAAGGTTTTGAGAAGTCCTTCATCGACGTTAGCGTTCGGAAGAGTTAAAAGAGTTCCATAGCGTTTTCAAATCGAGGGATCTTCTACCAAGGATGCTAACTCTTTCAAATTTCCTCGTCAGAATCCTAAAGTATCTTTTGGTGAATCTTCCTCGATGTCCATCACTCTAACCTAAAATATTTTACAAAAAAAATCTCTAAATTCTTTGGAAATGGAGAGAAAATGAAGTTTTTTTGTTTTGAATGAATGAATGAATGCATGAATGCAACAAACATGGTTAGTAGTTATACACACGGCAAGCGTTCAAGTCACGAGCATGAAGCCAACGATAAGAATCAACGGGTTAAGTTCTAAGGGCTTATTCATCTGCGAATCGGTTCTATTGATAATACAGCTCAACACTCCCTTCAAAACATTATTGGATTTGGTGAATACTCGATGGTCCAATAATATTTTCAAGAGAAACTTTTGATCGTAGTATCGCATGACAATTACTCTAGGCTTACACCGAATAATCTCGCACTACATCCTAATGGCCGGGATGGTTTATGTGTTCTGATCCACTCGACTTCTTAAGTTCCCTCGAAAATACAGCGTCTTCGCATTACTTGCTTAAACACAATACCCTCAAGACAACCTCCACGGGAAATATTAACTCGAAAGCATTGAAGCGCTCACGATTAATACCTCCACCTAGATCTTAAAATGTTTCTTAAATCCGGTTAGGATTTCTTTCCATCAAGTGAAATCGCGAAACATACAATAAAGAAAAACAGATATATGCAAAATATGAAAAGCTTATCCCTTTTTTTTTTTGAAAAAAAAAAAGCTTGGTGCTCTCGGACAGTAACGTTTTCTTTTTGAAAGTTTCAGTTCTCCCAGAGTCGCCATTTTTCCCGCGTTAAAGGTGACGCCATGAGGAATGAGTGGATCTTCTTACGCAACGATTTAAATCTTTTGATTTGTTTATAAAGATGCCATGAGCATCAAGCTTTATTATTTTCAACACAAGAAAGATGATTTAATGATTATGAAAAGGGAAAGTGAAATACCCTCAATTGATATTGGTATGCGAACGACTAGCGCAAACTAGACATAACGCATGGGGAGATTCGAGTAAGGGGATTGGTATATAAAGGAATAGATGGAGCACCCTAAATATATGTAGTTATCTACTTTATATATGAATATATTTGATATGTTTGTGTGTTTTAATTGCTATTTCTAGGATTGGGAAAGTTTCTCCTTTGGGATTTTAAAAGATGAGATTATGTGAGATTCTAGGTTTTGTTATTATTGTGCTCGCAAAGATCTTTGGATCTTCGCATACATCCCTAGTGGGAATCGAGCATTTGTAGCTCGGATCTAGGGTTCTATGGTTTGTTTGGTGCGAGGAGATAGAAATTTGCTCGGCAAGGATGAGACCTTGTGCCACGTATTCTCAAAGGATGTTGAGAAAGTCGAGCAATCGTAGTTCCCACTTATGCTAGTGGAAAGCAACGGATGTTAGTAAGAGAGACAAATGTCATCTTAATGAAAATGTATCTAATCTATTTCATCACATACATTTTGAAAAGTTGATTAGAATCTTTCATCGTAAGTATTAGGTGTTTTGCTTGAGTGTACAAGCGTTACCACTTACATGTTTAAGAAAGATGTTTGAAAATGTTTGAATCTTTTAAGCGTAAGTATTGGGTGTTTTGCTTGAGTATACAAGCGTTACCACTTACAATTAAGAGATGTTTTTGTTTGAAAACAGTTTAAAAAGAGTTTGAAAAAAGTTTTGACTGTATGTGATGTGATAGATGAGATACTTCTTCCATAGAGATGATAGATGTCTAAATCTCCGGAGAAATTGATTGGATTAAAGGGATGCTTTTAAGAAGCCCGTGGGTCCTTGTATTGTTAGCCAAGAGGAGGCATTCCGAGGGTCATCGAGGGTCATCGAGGTCCTTGTATGAAGCTCAAGAGGAAGCTATAGGGTATGGTGTCTTTGGCTTGAAAGGATTTCACCGAGAAATCATCCTTTTCGAATAAGAGCAATTTCACGGAAATTTTACTCATTGGGAATTTGAAAGTGATTTCACCGAAACCATCCTTTCGTGGTTCTATCTTAGCTGGTGATTCTTTGTATTGGAAGCCCAATAGGAGGGTTAAGAGATTTCTGTCTCTTTCATTGTATGATGCCCAAGAGAAGGCTAAACTCAATGAGGAGTTCTTTTGAGCAAGAGGAGGTGACTCAACAGGGAGTGTTGTCTTATACGAAGCCTAAGCGGAGGCTAACTCAGGAGAGTTTCTTTGTACAAAGCCCAAGAGAAGGTGACCCATCGGGATAAGTTATCTTGTATGAAGCTCAGCCGACTCATGTGGGATGAGTTGTCTTGTATGAAGCCCAAGCGGAGGCTAAACTCAAATGGTGATGAGTTGTCTTGTATGAAGGCGGAGGCTATCTTGGGGAACCTATTGATTAGTCTAATTGCTATGTTATTTATTAGACGGTTGTATAAACAGTGTGTGTGTGTGATATGGGAGTTTATGAAGGAAATATAAACAATGCATGATGTTTATTTACAGCAGTTTATGAAATATAAACAAGTGTATGTGAAACGAACGTTTGAAACGAGCGTAACTTGATTATTTACAAGTTTAAATTGTGTACAAGGAAATGAATATGTACACGAACGAGTTTTTATGTACAGACAAAGATGGATGTACATAGGAGGGTTGGGACTTACACCGTAAGGGAGGCCCATTGATTTGAAAGCAGTTTCACAGGGAATAATGCTTCTTTCAAAATCAATGGTATTTAGTGTAAAATGTACAGATGAAACAAAAATGATTGATCAAAGTTTATCTGTAAAAAGTATTTTTTTCAAAAGAAAAAGTATCTGTATTATGTACAGATAAAAGTTTTTAAAAAAAAAAGAAGTATTTGTGTTATGTACAGATAAAAATTTGTATGTGTTTGACAAAAGTTTGATATGTACAAGGAAATATTATGTACATAAAAGAATGTTATGGGACTTACACCATGATGGAGGCCCATTGGTTTAAAAGAAATCTTGCTCAGGAGAAACCTTCCTTTAGAACCAATGGATTCAGCGTATAGACAAACGAATGAAAAACAAATGAAAGAAATTTGTTTATGTTTGAATATTGACAAAGATGTTTTGAATATGTACAAATAAAGCTAAGTATGTACATAAAGGGTTGGGACTTACACCATAAGGGTGGCCCATTATCGATCGAGAAATTCGAGAAGAAACGAGTTCAGTTTTTATCGTTTTGAATTGGATCGATTATGGTAAAAGATGCAAGTTTGATGAAAAAAAGTTTTGAAGAATGATTTGAAAATGTTTTCAAAATGTTTTGAAATGTTAAGTTCATTTATGAGAAGTTTTGAAAAAAATCGGAAGTCGAAAACTTGAAAAATTCACCTTTTAAGGAGGTTTGAAAAGTGTTGAACATCGTTGCTCGATTAAAATTTAATCGATGAAAGTTTTTGGATTTTTGACATAATCATAAAATATATATATTAAATGACAAGTGTACAAAAATCATCTCAAAATGAGAAGTTTTGATTGGTTAAAAAATTGTTGAAGTTTGATAAAAAACATGAAAATATTGAAGTTTTGTGAAAAAGAGTGAAAAAATGGTCTTCTTGGGTTTTGAACCCATGACCTTTGAGTGGACGTGGCAAAAGAACTAAGAGCAAGCAGGGACCACTGAGCCAACGTTTGAATGTGTTAGTGGAAAATGACACGCGTAGACAAAGGATTGGAGAGTTTGAATGAAAATGGAAAGTTTGAAAAAATTGGTCCTGCAAGGCTCGAACCGGGACATGATGGCGTGGCAAGGCAAGAGAGTTTTAAGAGTGAGGCAACCACTGGGTGGTGATACATCCGTTAATTTAAATGAAACTAGAAATATATATTATAAATCTAGCTTTTAAATTTGGAATTCAAAACTTCATCTTCTTCCTCCTTGTCAGAAAAAAAAACCATGGCTATGGAAATTGAATTTCTTCAAATCTTGATCAATTTTAAAAGTGTAAAATGCTATTTCATCTAGATTTTCGCCACGATTATGAATATGTGTTTTGTTGTTATTATTAATCAAAGATTATCACAATTTTAACAATCCCAATTTGAACCCTAACTAAAAAATTGTTAATTCTTGAAACTAAGTTGTTTTAGTTCCAATTAACAACCCGATAGCTTTAGTGATTGAATATCTACATTTTCCTTTTCAATTTTAAAGCTAAAAGTGCATGAATTGAGGATTCAAAGTTTGAAAAACTTACCTCTTGGTATGAAAACCAGTTCGAGTTCTACAACTTCGGTGCAAAGTAAGGATTGCTTTAGCTTCCTTGAACCTCCCGAATGTGTTCCTACCCTTAGTTTGTCCCGAGGATGGCTAGAACTCTCGACCAAGTCAACTTGCAGCCACTTAAAGTGAGTTTTGATTTCGGGTTTAGAGTTGTTGTCGTGATGATGATCTGGATTACTTCTATGAAGTATATGGAAGGTGTTTGAAGTGATAAATCAAAGTTAGCACGAGCAAATTAAGAGATGGCAAGTTAAGGCATCATTTTGCAAGTTTTGGTTTTTTTGATTATGTTTATGAGTTTGATCACTTCTTGTGTTGCTTTTAAGTTTTAAACTACTTCTAAATGATATTTAGAACATGTTAGAAACTTAAGTTCACTCAAATTTTGCAAGATTTGGAGATTTGCAAAATTCCCTCTTATAACTTAGAAACTTGAATTTCAAGAAAGGAAGAGTGAAAGCTTGATTTGGATAGCTTTGGGGTAATTTGAACTTGAATTGGTGAGCTATTTATAGGCAAGAGAATTCTGAAATGTTAGGCAACAAGTACAAGCCATTTGGTGAATCAAAGCTTGCTTAAGGGGCAAGATTGTCCTTTGGCTTTTGAAAAGGAAGGTTCCTTTTTTTACCATGTGCAAAATTATTCAACTTGATCCAATCTCTCAATTATCACTTCTTACTGATGTTTATCAGTTTGATGAGTCATTTTGGCAAGGTGGCAAGTGGTTTAAATGAAAAAATCACAAAATGACCTATAATTGAAGTTTTGAACTTTGAAAAATCAAGTTTCATGGACCCTTTTGTTCCAATTTCAAAGACATAGCTAGCCTTCATGGATTTGAGAGTTCTTGGACATTTTGGAAAGATCTTTCCACAAGCTACAACTTTCATGTTTTGAGTTTTTCAAATTCCAATTGGAACTAGGTGAAAAAATGGCTTGAAGTTTGGAAAAAATGTGAAATTTCAACACTTAGAAATTTTTCTAAGTTATAGAAATTTTGACTTTTTGTTGACTTTTCCAAATTCTTTGATTTTTTATGATCATGATGGATCATTTGAAGTATTTTGATGATTGAAAAAGTTTTGTTTTAAAAAATTTGACCAAAAGTCAAAGTTTGACTTTTCTGTGCAGATGAAATTTCATCAGATGCGTCTGAAAACGACTGATGAATTCTGTGAACCTCTGTGATGTTTTGGATCCAGAAATTAGGTCAAGAGGTTGTATCTAAGATATAATGACCAATCTTTATCCAAAAAAGTCATTCACTGCTCAAAAAATCAGAGAATGCCTATGCTCGACCAAAACCCTAATTGGTCGATCCTCGATTGATCTGTGAGAAAATTTGATATCTGAGGATTGAAGGCTGATGATTTGATCAAGATAGATCAAATGGAGTGAGAAAATCTCAAATCCTAATTGGTTAGCTCTTGAATCAGATGAAAATCTGATGAAACCCTAATTTCGACCTGTGAATGCTATACCCGATTAATGATATCTGAACTGTTAGTTATGCAATGATGCAAATGTAAGATGGTATATTAGGTCAAAATTTGAGGTATGACACACCGCAGCTGCGAGAATTGTGGCATTTTCCCAAAATCTCCAAGTGTCTTGGACAAAAAGCAATATCTACATGTTGCACGTAAACATAAATATGATTGAAACCTTTGTTTAGAATCTGAATAGCTCTAAAGATGTTATAATTATGCTACAATATATGTACCTGTGATAGCAATTCGAGATCCAAAAGTGGAGTTCAAGAGAACAAACAAGGCTGCAACCATTAAGAGAATGCTTCCAAACTTCATCATGATATGTTATTTAACAAACAATCTTTTCAAATAAAACTCTTAAATTGTTGGCAGATTATCTAAAAAAGAGAACGCCTATTTATACACTCTTGGATCACTAATTAATTAATTCTATAACGTCATTGTTTAAGGTAAAAATATTTAAAATTGATAAATTGACTTTTATTATATATAATTAAATAAAAATAGATGATAACAATTAAACAACTACACACTCAAATGTTTAAGGAATTTCGTTTTTTAGATAACTTTATAAAGTAACTTATACATATTATGAAAAAAAAATTGTGATTAAAAAGAAAAAATATTTTATTTCTGCTTACGTTTCTTCAATATACAATAAGAAACATATGGAAAAATAAAACATTTTTTCCTTTTTGATCACAATATAATATATATGAGGTCTTTATTGATTAAATATTAATAGTAATTAATGAGTTATTTATCTTAAAATATGTATTTAAATAATAAAATACTATATTCTTTAATTTAAAAATCTTGAGGGAGTATATTTGGTATTTATTTAAATTTTTCTTTAAAAAAATTATTGAGTTAATTCGTATACTAAAGAAATAGATAAATCATTATGTGCACTAATATTTTTCTTTTCATACGTTGTATGTTTGAATTTTATAGTTCAGATATTGGAAAAGTATAAATATATATTATATATACTTGCTTTGCATAAACATAACTAATAAATAAATATTATTAACCGAATGACAAAATATAGATTTTTGGAATCAATTATTTTATTTTATTAATTAATAATTTTAAAAATTTAATTGAAAATTTTAAATTATTGATGAAGAGAAGTTGGTAAGTTGTGTTCTTATCTCATGATATTTAAGTTAATTAACTTTACTAATATCGACAATTAAGTTTTTAACTCAACGTATTTTTATAAAGTTATAATGTCTTTTTTTGGTCCTTTACCTATATCTAGGAGCCCAGTATTGTCATTTTTTAAAACAACCTGTTAGATCATTTATCTACTTAAACAACACAATACCAGTCTTTTCCGTCTATTTTTCATAAATTGGGCCAAATGTTGCACCTCTGCCATTTGAGGTGGCATTTTCTCTTCAACACATTTTTCTTCATTACGCCGTGTTGGTTTTTTTCCATAACAAAGACCTAATTCGAAAAAATTCAATTTCATCGTTCTCCTTACATATTCTTTAACAATACCTAAATTGAATACTTTGGTTTCATAATCATAAGTTCTAGGTGTTGTTCAACATGTTCAAGGAAAAACAAGATTATTAAAAGTAGTGATTCGTAGGTTTAAAATAGTTATAATATACAATAGAAACCTTATTGTAGTTGTGGAAACTTTTATGTTATTCGCATGGAAAAAATAATTACCAATGATAGATAGTTTTTTTGAGGTTGTCCATATTTCAAGGTAAGTTGTAATGGTAAATTGGTGTTTGTGTCAAATTTCTGAAAAGATTATTGTGAATCTTCATCTTATTTTAACACATTGTTTGTTTGTTTCTTAATCTATATAGGGGATCTTAATGGTTGTGGCTTCTTTGACTGGTTCTATAAAGAAGTTCGGGATGAAAATATCAATTGGCGATGAAGTTAATAAGTAGGATGAAAAAGTTAGAAGACGAAAATAAGAAAGCAGAATTGTAGATTGAAAATTAATGTGTTAAAAATATAAACACCCCCTACAATATTAGCGAATTCTCATTTTAGACCCTGATAATGTTTTTTTTTTAATCGCCCCCGTGAAATGCTAAAATTCAAAGTCTTTTGCCACCTAGGCGAAAATTTTACCCCCTCGTAAAATATATTTTGTTGCTTTACCCCCCTCGTTTCGCTCCATTTTTACACGCTTAGGGGGTACCCAAAAATTATTGGGGGTTAATTGAAAAAAATAATTTTACAGGGGTCTTATGCGAATCTCGCTAACATTACAGGGGGATTTATATATTTAACCCAAAATTAATTGCTCACAATTCTTGAATTAGACATTATTATAAAGAACGCGATGAAGTGGAAAAAGTTTTGGAAGTTTATTTTTTATGTTGTTTTAAGTGTTTTAATATTCAAGATGTTGTAATTTCACTACGTTAGCAAACCATGGTGTACCAGATTAAGGTTAATATATGTTTATTGAACTACGGACAAGATTATGTAATGTTGGTTTATTATGTACCGGATTATGTTGAATGTTTGTTTATTATGTACCGGATTATGTTGAATGTTTGTTTATTATGTAATGTTTTCAATTTTGAATTAAATTGATAGTTTGATAATGCTGATTTCAGTATTGATAAGTAATTTTGAAGTGGTAAACTTTTGCTTAAATAATACATGCTTTCATTTAACAAGATTAATGCATGAGTGGCATGTGATTATGCAGTTGTGGTATTATGTACCATTTCTACTCTAACCATAAACCATGTTACTCAATTTTTGATGAATTATGCATAACCATAAAGCATACATTATTCTATGGATAATATGATTACAAACGTTTCATCCAACATTAATTCAAATTTATTTAGAATAGAAATAACATTGTTGGAGTGGTTCGTAAACAACAACATCAAACAATACGTAAATAAACATCTCAAATCACAAGTAGCCTTACAAAATATTATTAGAGTGATTCTCAAACATCAACAAAAAACACTACATAACCAAACATCTCATAATAGGCACTACATAACTAAATCCTAAAGGTCTTCTACTTTGGCATGGATCTCTTTGTAGGAGTACTCCTTCTTGTGGTTGGCCCAATTGCTTTTTTGTTTCACTGAGCATGGTTTTTGGACCACGGCTTGTGTAACACCCCAATTCTACCCAAAGTTTAATAAGCAAAAATCAGAGTAATTTTAAAATTTCATAAATTAAATACTGAGGCGTTACACCATCAAAACAACTCACTTTAAAGCAGTTTACTTTAAAGTATAAATTTGGATACATAGCATCGCGAGAAAACATAAATTGATTCATAGAAATCAAAACATCTCCTTTATTAAACTTCCTTATCAACATCATGTTTTATGAATTATGGTTCTTATTCACAAAAGGAATGGTAATAAAACAACAACAACAAGACGACATAAATATTTCCCCCCGAGTGCTACGTATCAGAGCGATACCGACTCGACTAACAGCAGCTATAGACTCGTCTTCAAAACCTGCGTTACCATATATAGGTAAAACAAGTAAAGGGTGAGATACTCCAAAACATATAATTAAGGCATGATAAAATATATATAAATATATAGTGTCAGAATTATAAAGGGGTATAGATTAATAAGTGTAATTCCAACACATAATCAAAACTCACTTACTTTACTTGTCATCCTATTGTGTATAATCTACACAGTATCACCATAACCTCATCGACATAAACGTCACAACAACACATAAACTCTCATCGCCACGAAATCGTCATGAGCTAATACATCACTAATTAACACAGTAGTCTTAAACAACAACATCAACCAACAACATTAAATAATGCTAATAATATAAGCAACACAAACAAATCATCACAAATTGGCTAAAGCCCATCTTCACTTTTGGCATAAAGCCCATCTTCGCTTTCGGCATAAAGCCCATCATCGCTTGTGGCATAAAGCCCATATTCACAACATCATCACAAACATCATTATAACATATATCATCGCAATTCAATATCATCCATCAATCAACAAAAATCCAACGCCAAACAACTCAAACATAAACATAACCGACTCCATGAGACACGACTATGTTATGCATGTGGTACCCGTCGCTTTGTCCGTAATTAGCGACACTTGGCATAAAGTCGATCTTCGCTCGGCATAAAAGCCATCATCGCTTGGCATGAAAGCCCTCTTTGCTTATGAAATGTATGTGACTCGACAATAAAACAATACAACACAAAAATATCATCATCGCTCATCCAAATTGGCATAAAGCCCACATCGCCATAATTTATCCAAAACAAGATAAATATATCATCGCATCATAATTTCATTATGCAAACATCACTAATAAATTCACCAAATGTCATGCATTCACAAATCGGAAGCATATATTAACAACATCAATTTAATCATCACATCATCATGTACAAAACATATATCATCGCATTGCATATCAGCAAGTATTCATTAATAAATACACCATCGCAAATCTTACGTTTATTCACACCGCATCATTATTAATTAATTCACTAAGTTCCGAAAACGGGAAAATAGTCGAACACCTATAATCGTCACGAAAGCCATTCCTAACAACCGATATTAATCATAATCGTCGATGTCGAAATCGGATTGTCCATACGTACCTTAAATCTACTAAAACACCGTCCGATTCAATTTTACCGTAAATTGGCTTATTTCGGGTTGTCTCGTAAAAACTCGTAATTTCTAAAAACTAACTTCACCACTAAGTTCTACACGTCAAACTTAGCTAGCACGTCAATTTTCGTTGAATTCGGAGCAACTTGCTCCGTCGTCGAATTTACCGAAATCGGAAAATCGGAACATAATCGGGTTCTAAATTTAATCGGCTATCTAAACCCCTAATTATATTTTATGGTCACCCAATGCTACTAGGTAGAATTGACATATTTAAGAAAACCAGTAGCCATTTACAGGGAATTATGCAGGAAAGATTTCCATGACAGAAAACAACAAAAATTGGTATACAGCAAAACGCATGGATTCTTCAATTTCCGTTTTCTCTTCACTATATGGGGACGGACGTCCCACCCACCAAAGGACAAGGGAGGAGGGTGCCTCAACCTTGGGGGTGGGCGCCTCACCCCCCCTTGTGCCTTCCATTAAATTATTTTCCATTCCCTGCGTTTTGTTTTGTTTACAGTTTCTTAATTTTTCTGTTTTTCTTATTTCATTGTTAGTTCTTCATTTTCATTTCTATTCTTATTTTAATTTCCATTTCTTCCTATAAATCCAACAATACAACACTAAGATATCACCCATAATTTCTATACCCAATTCAAATCTTCTAAACCCTTCAACAATCACCCAACACAACTCTATAAACTATCTATCAATTTTTCTCCCAATCCAAACTATCACTAATAAACCCTAACAATATGAAATGGAAATCAAACCATCAAACACCCAACTCAAAACCCCAACACCAATTTTCATCACAAATCCACAATATAAGTATCAAAACCCTAACTATAGGAAGTGGAGAATCAAACCCCCTTACCTCAAGATATTGGATGATCCAAGATGATTCTTACAACTCAACCTCAAGCTTTTGCTCATGATCATCCTCTTCTTCTCCTCTTGTTCTTCTCATGCCAAAACCCTCTTCTTTCCTCTATGTTTCTATTCTTGGCTTTTGTTTTTCAAAATGGGAAGAAATGAGGAAAAATGTCTTTTATAAGTTATTTCTACTAGCTTCCTCACATGCTCTTGTTTGGTTTTGGTGTGTTAGGTTGGAAAGAAAAACAAGGAAAGTGTTTGGATGGAAAGAAAATGAGGAAAGTGGTTTTATGATAACCTTACTAGTAAACTAAGGTGTAAACCCAATTCCTCCCAATTAATCCTCACACTCCTAAATTATTAATATAATTAATTCAATCAATTAAAATAATTCCGGGAAATTAAACATCGGATCCGAATATTATTTACCGAACCGAACCAAACGTCGCCAGATAAATTAATAAATATATTAATTAACACAAATATTCTCGTCGCAAAATAAATATCGATCGGTAATTCGAAAATATTAATATAACATATTATTAATAAAAACGGGCGTTACAGCTTGTGGTTGTCCCAACCATTGATGATGGCTCCCTTGGCTTAGATATCCTAATAGTAAATTTCTTTGGCCTCCCTTGCCTCGTTTGAGATTGTTGTGACACCTGAGTTTCCTGATTTGACTTACTATCCCTAGCTTGGCTCTACTGATCTATTTGTTGAACTGGTTATATAGACAGTGTCATCTTACAATTATAGTTATTATGCTCAGTTTTCTTTCACCTACTACACCTAAGAAGCATTTGAGTATTTATAATTTTCTTTGTGCTCAATTTCTCTATGCTCAAGATTCCTTCTCTTCTTGAGTCTTGGCATTTTTATGTATTTGGGTGGTTAGACATCTGGATAATCAGTCTTCACCCGCAAATTAGAAGCATTGACAGAATAGATTATTGAAATATAGATAGCCTAACACATTTCTTCCTTGTAAATATTTGGGATGTAATCACCAACTCTTAAGTTCATGTTGTTCACGGCTGATATTACATGAGTACAAGGAAGAGTTGTGAGTTTCCATTTTCTATAGGAGCATAAAGGATCCTTCAAGTTCACAGAAAAGTTGCTACATGACTTTCAATATGTCTGGCCTCAAAAATGTAATCAGAAGTAAATGTCGGACTGCCTTTGAAAATATCCATTGGTGATTATGTCCATGACTTTAATCTTTGTATTACATACTTTCATAGTTTATAACAATATTGTATTTCTTGGAAAAAAACAATAATGTAATTAATATTCTAATGAAATTATTATATAATTTATTTCATGTTAAATATTATAAAGGTGCTAAACACAGGGAATTGAATAATTATCAACAAAAGAAGAAGTGCATATATGAAAGGTGTCATTTGAACATATTGGTACAAATTTATTGATACCAGTGAAAACATAATGATAATGTAGCTTTTTGTTTTTAAACAAAAGATCAAAATTCATTCTTTTAAAATGCTAAATATTTAAATCCACATAAAAATAAATAAAAAAAACTGAACAAAAAACTTAAAATATAGCAACATATATATTGAAATGTGATAACATTATTCAATTTCACTATTGATTTATTGTTATGACAAATACTTCAACACAAAAATGAAATTGATGGAAAATTAACTTTTTATGGATGACTGGTTACTGACAAACAGCTAAACATGTACACCGATGATTATTTGAAGCAATATCTTCACAAGTACATTGATGAACCATGGCACTTGATCCAAATGCAGCATTAAGATCTTCACCGCAGCTGCGAGAATTGTGGCATTTTCCCGAAATCTCCAAGTGTCTTGGACAAAAAGCAATATCTACATGTTGCACGTAAACATAAATATGATTGAAACCTTTGTTTAGAATCTGAATAGCTCTAAAGATGTTATAATTATGCTACAATATATGTACCTGTGATAGCAATTCGAGATCCGAAAGTGGAGTTCAAGAGAACAAACAAGGCTGCAACCATTAAGAGAATGCTTCCAAACTTCATCATGATATGTTATTTAACAAACAATCTTTTCAAATAAAACTCTTAAATTGTTGGCCGATTATCTAAAAAAGAGGACGCCTATTTATACACTCTTGGATCACTAATTAATTAATTCTATAACGTCATTGTTTAAGGTAAAAATATTTAAAATTGATAAATTGACTTTTATTATATATAATTAAATAAAAATAGATGATAACAATTAAACAACTACACACTCAAATGTTTAAAGAATTTCGTTTTTTAGATAACTTTATAAAGTAACTTATACATATTATGGAAAAAAAATTATGATTAAAAAGAAAAAATATTTTATTTATGCTTACGTTTCTTCAATATACAATAAGAAACATATGAAAAAATAAAACATTTTTCCTTTTTGATATATATATATATATATATATATATATATATATATATATATATATATATATATATATATATATATATATATATATATAAAGAAAAAATCGTTTTTATTAAGAAGAAAAAAGATTTTTTTTTGTTCTGGTCATGTCTCTTCAATATAATATATATGAGGTCTTTATTGATTAAATATTAATAGTAATTAATGAGTTATTTATCTTAAAATATGTATTTAAATAATAAAATACTATATTCTTTAATTTAAAAATCTCGAGGGAGTATATTTGGTATTTATTTAAATTTTTTTAAAAAAAAATTATTGAGTTAATTTGTATACTAAAGAAATAGATAAATCATTATGTGCACTAATATTTTTCTTTTCATACGTTGTATGTTTGAATTTTATAGTTCAAATATTGGAAAAGAATAAATATATATATTATATATACTTGCTTTGCATAAACATAACTAATAAATAAATATTCTTAACCGAATGACAAAATATAGATTTTTGGTATCAATTATTTTATTTTATTAATTAATAATTTTAAAAATTTAATTGGAAAATTTAAATTATTGATGAAGAGAAGTTGGTAAGTTGTGTTCTTATCTCATGATATTTAAGTTAATTAACTTTACTAATATCGACAATTAAGTTTTTAACTCAACGTATTTTTATAAAGTTATAATGTCTTTTTTTGGTCCTTTACCTATATCTAGGAGCCCAGTATTATCATTTTTTAAAACAACCTGTTAGATCATTTATCTACTTAAACAACACAATACCAGTCTTTTCCGTCTATTTTTCATAAATTGGGCCAAATGTTGCACCTCTGCCATTTGAGGTGGCATTTTCTCTTCAACACATTTTTCTTCATTACGCCGTGTTGGTTTTTTTCCATAACAAAGACCTAATTCAAAAAAATTCAATTTCATCGTTCTCCTTACATATTCTTTAACAATACCTAAATTGAATACTTTGGTTCCATAATCATAAGTTCTAGGTGTTGTTCAACATGTTCAAGGAAAAACAAGATTATTAAAAGTAGTGATTCGTAGGTTTAAAATAGTTATAATATACAATAGAAACCTTATTGTAGTTGTGGAAACTTTTATGTTATTCGCATGGAAAAAATAATTACCAATGATAGATAGTTTTTTTGAGGTTTTCCATATTTCAAGGTAAGTTGTAATGGTAAATTGGTGTTTGTGTCAAATTTCTGAAAAGATTATTGTGAATCTTCATCTTATTTTAACACATTGTTTGTTGGTTTCTTAATCTATATAGGGGATCATAATGGTTGTGGCTTCTTTGACTGGTTCTATAAAGAAGTTCGGGATGAAAATATCAATTGGCGATGAAGTTAATAAGTAGGATGAAAAAGTTAGAAGACGAAAATAAGAAAGCAGAATTGTAGATTGAAAATTAATGTGTTAAAAATATAAACACCCCCTATAATATTAGCGAATTCTCATTTTAGACCCTAATAATGTTTTTTTTTTAATCGCCCCCGTGAAATGCTAAAATTCAAAGTCTTTTGCCCCCTAGGCGAAAATTTTACCCCCTCGTAAAATATATTTTGTTGCTTTACCCCCGTCGTTTCGCTCCATTTTTACACGCTTAGGGGGTACCCAAAAATTATTGGGGGTAATTGAAAAAAATAATTTTACAGGGGTCTAATGCGAATCTCGCTAACATTATAGGGGAGATTTATATATTTAACCCAAAATTAATTGCTCACAATTCTTGAATTAGACATTATTATGAAGAACGCGATGAAGTGGAAAAAGTTTTGGAAGTTTGTGTTTTATGTTGTTTTAAGTGTTTTAATATTCAAGATGTTGTAATTTCACTACGTTAGCAAACCATGGTGTACCAGATTAAGGTTAATGTATGTTTATTGAACTACGGACAAGATTATGTAATGTTGGTTTATTATGTACCGGATTATGTTGAATGTTTGTTTATTATGTAATGTTTTCAATTTTGAATTAAATTGATAGTTTGATAGTGCTGATTTCAGTATTGATAAGTAATTTTGAAGTAGTAAACTTTTGCTTAAATAATACATGCTTTCATTTAACAAGATTAATGCATGAGTGGCATGTGATTATGCAGTTGTGGTATTATGTTCCATTTCTACTCTAACCATAAACCATGTTACTCAATTTTGCATGTGATAATTTAGTTCATGTTAAATATTATAAAGGTGCTAAACACAGGGAATTGAATAATTATCAACGAAAGAAGAAGTGCATATATAAAAGGTGTCATTTGAACACATTGGTACAAATTTATTGATACCGGTGAAAACAAAATGATATTTTAGCTTTTTATTTTTAAACAAAAGATCAAAATTTATTCTTTTAAAATACTAAATATTTAAATGCACATAAAAATAAAAGTAAAAGACTGGAAAAAAAAACTTAAAATATAGCAACATATATATTGAAATGTGATAACATTATTCAATTTCATTATTGATTTATTGTTATGACAAATACTTCAACACAAAAATGAAATTGATGGAAAATTAACTTTCTATGTATGACTGGTTACTGACAAACAGCTAAACATGTACATCGATGATTATCTGAAGCAATATCTTCACAAGTACATTGATGAACCATGGCGCTTGCTCCAAATGCAACATTAAGATCTTCACAGCAGTTGCGAGAATTGCTGCATTTTCCCGAAACCTCCAACTGTCTTGGACAAAAAGCAATATCTACATGTTGCACGTACACGTAAATATGATTGAAACTATTGTTTAGAATCTGAATAGCTCTAAAGATGTTATAATTATGCTACAATAGATTTACTTGTGATAGCAATTCGAGATCCAAAAATGGAGGTCAAAGAGAAGAAACAAGGCTGCAACCATTAGGATAATGCTTCCAAACTTCATCATGATATGTTTTTTTAACAAACAATCTTTTCAAATAAAACTCTTAAATTGTTGGCCGATTATCAAAAAAAGAGGACGCCTATTTATACACTCTAGGATCACTAATTAATTAATTCAATAACGTCATTGTTTAAGGTAAAAATATTTAAAAATGATAAATTGACTTTTATTATATATAATTAAATAAAAATAGATGATAACAATTAAACAACTACACACTCAAATGTTTAAATAATTTCGTTTTTTTAGATAACTTTATGGAATAACTTATATATATTATGGATTTTTTTTGTGATTAAAAAGAGAAAATATTTTATTTCTGAATGTGAGCAAAGTTTTTAGAACCTGAAGAAGAAACTAACTATTGCGATGGTGTTGATAATTCTGGATCCAGAGCGATCGTATGAAGTTTTCTGTGATGCTTCTAAGAAAGGTTTAGGTGGAGTTTTGATGCAAGATGGCCAGGTAGTAGCTTATACTTCCAGAAAGTTAAGATCGCATGAAGAGAATTATCCTACTCATGATCTTGATCTTGCATAATTGTCTTTGTGATTAAGGTGTGGAGACATTACTTATATGGAGTCCATTTTTGAGATGTTCAGTGACCACAAAAGTTTGAAGTACCTCTTTGACCAGAAGGTACTTAATATGCGGCAGAGAAGGTGGATGGAATATATTAAGGACTATGATTTCGATTTGAGGTATCATCCTAGGAAAGAGAACAAAGTGGCAGATACCTTGAGTATAAAAGAGATCCATGTTGTGGAACTCATGATGTTGGAATTCGATCTGTTGGAAAGATTTAGAGACCTTGACTTGCAATTTGTGTGGGTACCTACGGTTGTGTTACTTAATAATCTGGATGTTAAGAATATGTTGAGAGAGATAATTCTGCAAGCTCAATGGTCTGATTCCGAATTGCAAGCTAATGAGAATCTTCTGGATTTATTTCGAGCATCATATGGAATTCTTCTTTTTAGAGAAAGGGTGTGTGTACCTGATGAGGAGGATCTAAGAAGAGAAATATTGGATGAAGCTCACAAGATCAAGTTTACCATTCATTCTAGATTGACCAAAATGTATAAGGACTCGAAGAAACATTTTTGGTGGCCCAACATGAAAGTCGACGTCGTAAACTATATGGAACAATGTGCGACTTGTCAACAAGTGAAGACAAAGCCCCAAAGGCTTGATGGTAAGATACAACCATTGGATGTTCCTATATGGAAATGGGATAGCATATCCATGGATTTCATTATGGGATTTTTGCTCGCCTTAGGTGGAAATGATTCTATTTGTGTGATTATGGACCGATTGACGAAGTCTGCTCATTTCTTGCCATTTAAGACAACTCACAAGGTTCCTCACTTGGCAAGACTCTTCATAGCTAAAATTGTTAGATTGCATGGGATACCGTTTAACATCGTATCAGATAGAGACCTAGAGTTTACTTCACGGTTTTGGAGGGAATTCCACCATGAGATGAGGATGGATTTGAATCTGAGTACTTCTAATTATCCTCAAACCGATGGGAAAACGGAAAGGACCATTCAAACTATTGAAGATTTGCTGAGGGCGCGTATTTTTAAGAGTGATGGAAATTGGAAAGATCATTTGCCTCTGATAGAATTTGCCTACAACAATAGTTATCACTCTAGTATCAGCATATCGCTATATGTAGCCTCGCAAGGGTGAAAATGTAGATCACCTTTGTGTTCGTTCAGAAGTTGGTGATAAAGGGATTCTTAGACCAAAGATAATTCAAGAAACAACGGAAAAGATTAAAGTGATCCAAGAAAGGATATGTAAAGCACAAGATTTCCAGAAGAGATATGCGGATAAAAGAAGAAGAACTTTGGATTTCAAGGAAAGTGATCATGTGTTTCTGAAAGTAACTCCAAGGCTAAGGTTGAAAGGACCATTTAAGATGCGCAAACCTAGCCCGAGGTATGTGAGGACTTATCAGATCATGGAACAGATAGGTGAAGTTGCATACCAGTTAGAGTTGCCTCCTTCACTATCTGGGTTACATGATGTATTTCACGTATCTCAACTCTGGAAGTTCGTGCCAGACTCGTTTTATCCCATTATTTTAGATACCATTGAGGTAGAACCTGATTTGTCCTATCAACCGCAACATGTCTACATTATGGAGCATGCTACAAAATCCTTGAAAAGCAAGGAGATATCTCTTGTGAAGGTGTTGTGGGAAGAGTCTCGTCCTGAGGAAGCCACTTGGGAACTTGAGTCAGAAATGTGAGAGTTTTACCCTGATTTGTTCTATTAAGTTTTCGAAATTGAGGATGACTTCTAATTTAAGGGGGGAGAATTTAACATCCTATTTCTCTAACCATAAGGATATATATGTAAATTTCCATTTAATTAGTGTAGAACCAAGGGTAAAGTTGGTCATTAAGATTTAGTGGAGGGGAAAATTAGTCATTTATCTAATTAAATGATAGCTTAGAGGTGTGTTTGGCTAAAACTTTCTCTATTGTGGAACAAACCAGAATTTTGGTTGTGTAGAGAAAGAAGAAATGAACGTGGAAAAAAGGAAATGAGGAGAAAGCTCCAAACCCTCATCTTCATCAACTTTCATACTCAAGACTGAACTCCAACCTTCTGATTTTTGATCACCTCTTTCTGTTCTGCAACTTCTCCTTCCCTCATTCAAGGTGAGTCTCACAGTTTAGAGACTTAGGGAAAACAATGTTTTGGGAAAAATGGGAAAATGGATTTTGGAGTGATCTACGTAGTATCTTAGCATGAATCATGTATAATTATTCAATTGTATGCTCCTTATCATCTATATGATTCGAAATGCCAACTGCATGTCAAGATTTTGGATTTGGAACCCAAAATCATGTTGCTGCAAATTCTGTATTTTTCCCTATGCAGTGGAGTTCGCTTAGCGAACTCTGTGTTCGCGTAGCGAACTGCTTAGGTTCATAAGAAGGTTTGTTCCTCTGAGTTTACTTAGCAAACTATTCTCACTTAGAGAAACAGGGTCTAGGGCTTGATGGAATAATTAATTAAATATTTGCTACCAGTTCGCGTAGCAAATTGGGTACTCGTTGGATGTTCGCATAGCAAATTGTGTCTTCCTGAATAAACTGAAGCTACTGACTTTATTCGATGGAGCTCGCTGCTAGTTCACTTAGTGAATTGAGACTTCCCTACCCGTTCTCTTAGCGAACTAGGCCTGACAGAACATGTGTTTCACCTCTTTGTGCAGATCCGTTCTGAGTTCGGGAACAAAATGTCTTATTTGATACCATGTGTTGTTACCGAATGATTTCTGATAATGTATATTCTCTGATATATTATAGATATTTTGTATGTTGATGCATATCATATTTAAATTGCATTATGTGAGGACCCTACTACTTCTGATTTGAATAGCCGTATATGTCTCTTCGTCGTATTTGTGCCATAATTGTATATGTGGCATCATGTTGTCCTCTCCCAGATCATCGTATTTGTGGCCTAGTCATATTTGTGGCATAGTTATATCTTAGGGGAGAATTGACGGCCTAACATCATCACCATTCATTGTGAGGTTAGCCTAACACACTCTCTATTTGGTGTGCGATGTACTGGTATCATAATGGGTAAGGCCAAGGGTATACTCATTGCATATCAGGGGGAATGTTGGTGGGCATCTCCTTAGGCAGTAAAACATCGACAATGTTCATTCGGTGGGTATGTGATGCCACATAGCCTACATCACGTCATTACTCACCCTAGTACTGCCATGTAGGTAACATTACTAGTCCTTCGTCAGTGGGCACGTGTCTCCGTCGTAGGGTGGTTTCGCTTGCAACTTCTGGCACAAATGTGTGCATCCCGTTGTGTGATTCTGTTTGATTTGTTGTTTCAGTGATCTCATTGATTGGTCAATGGACCTTCAATGGTGATTTCCCCTACATGTGTGTGTTTGTACCCAACCGGTAGATAAACCACAGATCCTCGGTGGATACGTTTATGCATGACTCTGTAGAACTGAGTGAACCCATAAGATCGGGAGGCTCACTGATTAGTAATCTCACCCCACTCCAATTATTATTTTTCAAGTAGTTCGAGGAAGAACAATGGAAAGGGTAAGATGGTTTAGTCTTGCTAGGATGTTTCATTGGCGGTGTTCCGTTCTTTCCGATTTTCTGTGACGTATTTTGGATTATGTATTAGCACTTTCGGACTTGTGATATTTTGACCATGACAGTTTCGGAGAGCTTTGTATCTTGCACTAATTCTCATCCTTTATTTATGCTGCTTATGTATGAGTTCAGTTACCGTTTTAATGTGATACACGTATTGTAACACTCCATATTTTTAATTGCTAATAATTTAGAATTTTAATATATTAAGTAATTAAATTGGATTTTTGAGGAATTATTGGAATTATTGGTAATTAAATAAATGTTGGAAAATTGAGAAAAAGAATTGGGCTTAAGTGTGATTAGTAGAGAAAGGGAGGTGGAAATAAGAAAACTCACTAATCATATTTTATTATTATTATAAGGAATTATAAAAGAAAAGAAAAAGGAAATTGGAACAAAAGTGTGAGAAGAAGAAAAGAACGTAGGAAAGGAGAAAAGAATTCAAGAACTCAAGGATTTGGCTAAGGTAAGGGGTGACTTCTTTGATTTTATGCTTTATAGGTTTTGGGGACAATAGGAATGGAATGAGTAGATTTGAAATCCCAATTTAGGATGTTAAGGTTTAGGAATTTTAGACCCTAATGCATGATTTTGGTGAATTTGAGTTAAATTGATGTTATAGGGTTGTTATATGATGTTATACCATGATGAAAATGCATTGTAATTATGTTTGTAGAGCTATTTTGGTGTTCCATGGGATCGAATTTGGAATGAATTGGGAGCCATGGTTGCTGTCAAACTCCTGTATTTTTGCTACAGGTCTCGTGGTAACCGGTTACCCCATGGTGGTAACCGATTCCCACTGTGTTGCGTTCTGGAAAAATTGAATCTTGGCTTGGGTAACCGGTTACCCTATAGTGGTAACCGATTACCTCGCTACTGAAAGGAAAAATTACGCATCTGGATACGTGATAATCGGTTACCACTGAAGCTTTTTTGAAAAAATACTTTATTTTAAAAATTCACAACTTCTAAACCGTAAGTCTGTTTTAATCGCCGTTTTGGATGTTGTGACTTAAATAAAATATTTTATTTTATAAAATGAAGAAAATGGCAGTAGCTCGATTTATTTTTAAAGTCCCAATTTTTTTATCTAATTATGTTGTTTTATGCATTGTGTGCATACCGGTGAACATATGTGACAATGTGGTGTGGTTATAAATACATGATGTTGCTGAATTGTGCATGTTGTGATAGCATTACGAGTTGTGAATGTAATTGCTTGTATATATTGTGTATGATTGAAAGTTGTTTATGATAGAAGTTGTTATCATATTCGGTGTTGATAATGTGTGTTTTAAAGATGTGCATGCATACATATCATTGTTGTTGGAGCTAATGCCCATTGTGTGGAATTAGTGAATTTGCCATAACCGTGTCCGGGTTGGAATGGACGGTGAGACGTATCCGTGTCCGGGTTGGAATGGAACGGATGGTGATAACCGCGTCTGGTTGAAATGGAACGGTGTAGTGAATTTAATTCACAATTGGTACCACATGCATGGATTCGGTGTCTCATTGTATTAATTGTATGTGTTATAACATGATTGGAAGAAATCCAGTATTATAACATGATTGTTGTATGTTATTATGGATTGTGGGCTTATGTATTTATTCGGTAATAAAATGATAAGTCTGAATATGCTGAATAGGGTGGAATGATTTGCTTATGAAATTCTATTTATTTATGAGCTTATAACGTATAATAATTGTGATTTAGTCTCACCCTTACTGTTGATCATTTTCAGATTGAAGTTAGCAGCTTAGGCGCTTTGGCGAGGATAGCTCGTAGAGCTAGAATATTATTTTGTCGAGTCCGGTGTCTTGCTCTGATTTGTAACACTGGGGAACGTTCATTTGTTTAAAGTTATTATTAAACTCTTATTTTGGTTTAATGCTTTAAATAGATAATAATTTTGTGGAACTAAGGTTGTGACCTTATTGTTCATGTTTTGAATTATCCAAGAGTTATGAATATTTTCCGTTGTTTTAAACATATTTATTTCAATTATTTTGATTGGTATATGTTCCTCAGATAAGCATGACATGCGTAGATTTTATTTTACTGAATTGTAGCATCCTTGATAACATGTTACTTTGAAATAATTATTTTATATTCTGCGGGAGTTCTTAGAAGGGTGCTAAACGTATTATCTTAGGCAATGATATATGGAGTTTTACAATAAATATTTTTTTGTATAATTAATAACTAAATTATACAAACATAAATAAAAAACTATATTTATAGACATAAATTATATTTTAAAAAATTAAGAATTAAATAGATTTTTTTTTACAAACAATTGAATTGAATATTTAATTTATTTTAATGATAAAGATGATTATTTAACTTGTATTAAGTTATCAATAAATTTATTAAAATCTACTTAAGTTTCTTTAAAAAAAAAAATTAGAAACATTTTAATAAAAAAAATACTTTTTCAAGTTAAAGAAAAAACAATGACAATTGTTTGTAGAGTTGGTGTGTTAACCATATATGTTGTACTTCAAAAAGAAATATCGATTTTAATTATACAATCCAACGTGTCAAATTTCCTATACAGTTTGAGAAAATTGATTACCACTAAAAGTATTTTTATATCCTTTTCCAATGGTTGTATTTTTTGACATGTGGCCTATTTTAAGGGTTATATGGAGAATTGCTTCAATTTTTACTAAACATATTTACTTTTATTAAGTCACTCAGTATCAATTCAATTGCTTTTTTCTTCAACAAATTAAAAAAAAGAAGACATACACACTAGAAATAATTTTAAATTAAATTAATATTAATAGTTTTTAATACTTCAAAAATAATGAAAATTATTTTTATACACCAATTGTAATTTTTATTTGTTACTTATTAAATATAAATTACTAAAAAAAAAGTGTTTGAATGCACAAAAATAGATATTAATATTTATCATTAAATTATTTATGAATTATTTTTATACACTGACTATAATTTTTATGTGTTATTTATCAAAACTTAAGTCGCTAAAAAGTGTTTTAGTGGAAGAAGTGTATAAATATCAATATTTATCATTAAACTATTAGCTAAAAATATAATATTTTAATTATCATCATCGACAACAATTATATTACATCTACTTTAGTTTCATCATATTTTTTTGGTTGTTTATTTATTATGTGTTTCTTAAAAATTTGTTAGAAAACATAATTCATATGCGGGGATATTAATCAATTATTTAAATTTAAATTATTTTAAATATTTTATCAGTAAAAAATTAAAATGTATACATTATTATACATTTTATACATTATTAATGAAATACACTGATTATACATTTTATATATTAATTTTTTGCAATATTATATGATCTTGCATAAAAGTCTTAGTCGAGATGTGGTAACGGGATCGGGTTGTGAAAGTCCGGGATGTAGCCCGGCTGAAAGCGTATGACCGGAATTTGAGATTTATTCCGGAAGAGGGGATAGGAGCCGGTGTGAAGCCTGGAAATGTATCCCGGTCATGTGTCCTGGTGACCAGCCCGGATTGAGTATGAACGTTACGGTTTGGAGAAGTAATTGGTGCATTGATTTTGTGATGGACGTTACGTTGGGAGGTTATCATTGTCTGAAACGGCTGATGCTTCATCTTCAAGTGACAGTTAATGTGCTGAGTGCCGTTACTGGAGAAGGAGAGGGAGACTCACAGAATCATTCGTATAAGTAGGGCCCCCGTCAGCGGGATAAGCAAGACAATCATAGTTTAGAATTCAAGTCATCACACTTGAGCTTCCAAATCCCTAAATACGATTAAAGAGGTTTTTCCTGCAAGAACATTATACATTTTAAAATTAACATTTAAAATTCATTAATTATTTATAAAAAATAATTATTTTAAATTTTTTTTATAAAATACACTAATTGTGAATTTTATGTTAATTTTTTAAAAGAGATTTAATACCATACAAATTTGAATGAAAAATAAATGTTTGTAAATCAAATAATTTAATAAAATTATATTTTTTGTAATATTGTCAAATTAAAATAAAAAACAATATATAACATTTATTTTTCACACTTCAATCATGTCACATTGTTTTCTAAGTAGTGAATCACTAAAACAATAAGACAAATATTTTTCACTAATTTATTAACTATGCTTAATATTATTCTTTAATATCATAAAATATTAGCTAAATTTAATTATAATCTTTTCAATATATAAATAAATCTTAAACTTAAACTATGTTAATTGTATATTATACTATGTTTTGTAATTAATTAAATATATTAATATTAATTTAATTTAAAGAAACTTATTTATAGTGTGTATGTCTTTTTGCAGAATTTGTTGAAGAAAAAAGCAATTGAATTGATACTGTGTGTGACTTAATAAAAATAAATATGTTTAATAAAAATTGAAGCAATTATCCATATAACCCTTTAAATAGGCCACACGTCAAAAACTACGACCATCGGAAAAGGGTATAAAAATACTTTTAGTGGTAATCAATTTTCTCAAATTTTATAGGAGAGATTCAATTTTATGTCTTGAGCTCTTGTAGGGTTAATTAATAATCTCTTATATAGCTTCCAAGAAAGTGCATTGCAAGTGCCTATTGCAAGAGTTGCAAGAGTTTAATGGTAATCTGTTAGGCCATCTGACTGCATAAGTGCTTCATAAAAGAATCCAACAAATGTAAAACATTTATTTCTTGGAATTTTAGGGCCAAATTTGTATGAAGTTGAGATCGTTAGAATTTGCGTCACAAATGTAATATTTAAGGTGTTATTGTTATTATTTTAATTAGTTAAAATTTAAAAGGTCTAATTAATATAATATTAAATTTATGGTTAAAATTATAAATATCATAAAAGACAATATTATTGTGTAGATACCATAAATTAATATCTAATTTGATGATGAGTCAAATTAGAATATTGAAAATTAAGAAATAACTCTAAAATTATTTATAGAGGTTATAGTCCATTTGTAGACAACGAGTAAACGACTTATTAGAAATTTCCTTTTCATTTCCATCAAAAGAAAATCAATGAGCCTGCAAAAAAAATCTTCGGTGTATAAATTAATATTTTTTATAGTTGATCACATGATTTTTGAATTTTTTATTTTAAAACCCTTATTCTCTTAAATTGAGATTTGCGGTTAATTTGTCCTATTAATTATATGCAGTTTTTTTTCTTTCAATTTCAATACCGGTAAAGTTGTTTTTGTTTATAAATATTTATATTCGGTAGATAATTGTATCATGGAAAACTGAGTTAAATTTCTTATTAGAATTTTGGTATAAGAATTGTTTCAATTATCCAATTATTACTATTATTATTTGGTACATGTTTCTTAGTTTTATAAAGTACAGGTATAATTCAAAATGGATCTACTTGTGGAATTAAATTATGTGAGGATAACATTTGTTTCTACCCTACAGGTTTTCTGTTTCACTAATAATATTGGGCTAGAATGTTTGTACCTAAAACACATATGTTGCAATGTGCATACACTTTGTTTTTTTTTCCATCATGATCATGAAAATTGTGTCTAAATTTTATTTATTAGAATTATTAATTTACATAAATAATTGCAATTTTTATGTGAAAAATATTGTACATTTAAGTGTGATAATTGAATTGAAATTCAAATTTTGATTGTGACGGCAGTTATTTCAATTTCAATAATGTCTGCGTTCACGTTCATTAGCGATTTCTTAAAATCTTAAAAACAACAAGATATAACAATTAACTTGTAATAGAGTTGTTCAATAATTTAAGGAAAATTTATATTATGACCAAATAAATTGTTGAATATCAATTTTTTATCATGATGGAGGATTTATGGAAAATTAGAACTGGCAATATATTGAGATGTCTCGGTGCACCATTACAATATTGCGGATTTCTTAATTCCGAAAACCCGAAAATACTTTTTTAAAAATTGGAAGTTTATTTTCGATTCGCAGTCTATTTTGTTCAAATCAGTCAAACTGTAACCCCTGAAATTGTAAGAAACTGAATCGGATATGCACTTCTAATTTAGAGTCGGAAGTATACATCCGATAATAGTAGCGGAAACATTGAATTCTATTGCCACCTGAATTATTTGTAAAGAAATCGGAAGTATACTTCTGGTTTTGTCATGAGGCTAATTGCTATAAGCAGCAGCAACCATAATGATCACCATCATTACACACTTTCTCCTTCAAACCTCTCAAAAATTCTCTCCATTGTCAATCCATTTTCCACTCCAAATCCATATTTTTTTTGGTTTATCATATCAGAAGTTGCACAACAAAGAAGAATTTTAGGTAAATTTTGTCTCTTTTATCCCTCATTCACTATATTAATCTGTTAGTTTTTGCTGAAAATAAGGTTATGTACAAATCAGATTTATATTCCGGGTTTATGGTTGAACGAAATCGGAAGTGTATTTTCAATTTTTTCCTTTGTTTTAAATTATGCAGCAGATTTTACTGTGATATGTGTATAATTAATTTTTATTATGTTACATAAGTATAATTAATTTTTCAAAATCAATTTTTTTTCCAGTTTTTCTGAAATAAAATTTTTAATATTTTAAAAAAAAGTTTATTTGATTTTTTTTTATATAAAATACTAATTTATATAATGAAACCAATTTATAATAAAAACTGGTTTTGAACTAGTTTTAAACTGAATTCAAATTGTTTTGATTAAACTAAAATTTTTCCAATAATCAACACATAAATTTTAAAGATATTTTGTTGGTGCACAAGAATCAAAGATGATATATGAATAATGAGAGAATAATAAGAGAATGACGACTACACAAAAGGAGACAGAAATAAAGATTGTTGTTATAAATTACATCTACCATTAGTCTATTTATACAAAGAGAAAATTGTCACATAGGCCCTAATAAAGTAAACTTAATGACCAAGATAAACGTACAAACTAGGAAATACTAAATTACCCTTCAATATCATCTCTTAATTTTTATTTCTAAATAAAACTAACTACACCAATTCTATCCCTTAAGAGGAGAAATTGGTCCGTCTTGATTGCCTTCGTCAGAACATCTGTCAACTGCTTCTGGGTGCTACAGTGCACAACTTCTAATGTTTCGTTCTGGACTTGCCTTCTCAAGAAATGATACTTAGTCTCAATATGTTTGCTTCTCCCGTGCAACACAGGGTTTCTGGCAAGATTCATTGCAGACTTGTTATCAATCATCAACTTCAGAGGCTTCTTTACTTTAATCTTCAAATCTTGCAATATGTTCAGAAGCCACACAGCTTGACAAGCAGCTACATCGTCTGCAATATACTCAGCTTCACACGTTGATAGAGCAACAACAACTTTCTTTTTGGAACTCCAAGAAATAGGACCTCCCATAAACTTGAATAAGCATCTAGAAATACTTTTTCTATCAACTCTATCTCCACACCAATCAGAGTCAGAATTCTGACAACATCTTGATAATGAGACCACTTAGGTTTACTCATGAACCTACTTACCAATCCAACTACATAGGAAATATCAGGTCTAGTATTACACAAATACCTAAGAGAACCAACCAGCTGTTTGAAGATCGTAGCATCCATATCTTCACACTCAGAATCAGAGTCGAATTTATGATTGGTTTTTGATGGTGTAACAACAACCTTGCAATTCTCCAGCTTAAACTTCTTCAGAAATTCTAGTTCATACTTCAACTGATGCAAAATGATACCCTCCTCTAAGTATAGAATCTCCATCCCTAGAAAATATACCATATTTCCCAGATCAGTCATCTCAAATTCAGTCATCAGCATCTTCTTGAACTTGATTATATCTTCTGAACAACTCCCTGTAAGCAATATGTCATCAATATAAAGACACACCCGAATCATATTGCTTCCAGAATGCTGCACGTAAACTCCATATTCCATATCACACTTCTGAAACCCTTGCTTCTTGAAAAATGAATCAATCTTCTAATTCCAAGCTCTGGGTGCTTGCTTTAATCCATACAGAGCTTTATGTAACTTGTACACCATACCTTCCTAATTTTTTTCACGAAACCAGAAGGTTATGACACGTATACCTCCTCTTGTAATGGACCTTTCAAAAATGCTGACTTCACATTCAAATGCATTAGAGGCCAATTTCTATTTGCAGCTAGAGCAATCACCAGTCTAATTATTTCATGTCTAGATATAGGTGCAAACACCTCAAAGTAATCTAGCCCAGGTTTCTAAAGAAAACCTATGGCCACTAGCCTTGCTTTGTGTTTACCAACTGATCCATCTAGCTTAAGTTTCACCTTAAAACCCCATCTGACGCTGATGGCTTTCTTCTTCTTCGGAAGCTTAGTAAACTCCCAAGTTTTGTTTCTTTCTGTAGCCTCAAGTTTTTATTTCATGGCATTAAGCCATACTTTCTTCTTCAGTGCTTCTTCAATACCCAATGGTTCAGAATCTACTAGCATGGCATACTGAATGACTTCTCCCTCTAAGTCAACTTCGGTGTCTTGCAACATGTCAAAATCTACAAACCTTCTAGGTATAGTTCTGATTCTTTGTGGCCTATAAACTTGTTCTAAATATTCTCCAGAACTTGGAACAACATTAGCTTATGGACCTTGTCCAGAAATCCTATCTTCAGAATTACCACCTTCAAAAACATGATCATCTCCAGAAGCTTGTCCTCTAGAACCTACGTCTTCAGAGTTTTTCCTTCTAGAAGCATGACCACCACCAGATTCTGGATCATCATCAAAATCTGGATCAAAATCAGATTCATGATCTTCATCTTTAGAGTCTTCAGAATCATCTTCTGACTCTGACTTTTCTTCAGAACTTATAACTTCTGACTCATTTTCAGACTACATCAGAAGTGAATTGAGACTTACTCCAACCCTAAGCTTCTGACTCTTTCACAATAACGTCTTTGTTAACTTCAACTTTGCTAGTTTCTGGACAATAAAGCTTGTATGCACCTGTACTGTGGTACCCCGCCACACCAGTAACATCACTTTGCTTCTATCATCCAACTTCTTCCTTCTAGCTTCTGGAATGTGTTTGTAACACACATAACCAAAAACCTTCAGATGACTAACACTTTGCTTCTTTCCGTCTACTTCTCTAAAGGGACAATCTCCTTCAGCTTCTGTGCTGGACACCTATTAAGCACATATGTTGCAGTAGCAATAGCTTCTCCCCATAAGTTATGAGGAAACTTCTTCTCTTTTAGCATACTTCTCGTCATATAAAGTAAAGTATGATTTCTTCGTTCAGCAAGACCATTATGTTGAGGAGTATAAGGAGCAGTAAACTCATGATCAATTCCATTATCATCACAAAACTTATGGAATTCTGTAGAGTTATACGCACCTCCACCATCCGTTCTGAGAATCTTTAACTTTTGACCACTTTGATTCTCAGCCTTCACCTTGAACTTCTGGAATTTTGTAAACACCTCATTCTTAAACTTGATGAGTGTTACCCACATCATCCTTGTGAACTCATCAACAAAAGACACAAAATACCTATTTCCTCCAAGTGAAGGTTCTGGAAATGGTCCACAGACATCAGAATATACTACTCCCAGAGCATGTTTTGCTCTTGGGGCTACTTCTGATACAAATGGAAATATGGGTTGCTTGCCTTTCATGCATACCTCACATGACTTCTTAGGCTTCACAATCTTCCGAATGCCACGTACGAGCTTCGTAGAACTTAGATGCCCTAAGCTTTTATAGTTCAGATGCCCCAATCTCGTGTGCCACAACTTACTATCTCCTTTAGAGCCTTCTGCAATAAGACACTTTGTTTCAGATGTTTCTGTATTCACCTTGAATATTCTGTTGCTTCCCTATTCAGATTGCATAATCTACTTTTGATTGGGATCATACAACTTCAAGAGATTGTTCTTCATAACAACTAAGAAACCTTTTTCAATGAGCTGACCCATACTCATCGGATTGCTTTTGATTTCAGGAACATACCAAACATCCTATATCAGAATATTTTTCCCATTCCTCATTTTAACTTTGACATTTTCCATACCTTCTGCATCAAAGTACTTGTCATCAGCACATCTGATCTTTGTCCTCCTTCTGTAGTCAAAATCTATCAGCCATTGTTTGTTTCCAGTCAAGTGATTTGAACATCCAATGTCCATATACCACCAATCTGCCAAACACCTTCCATCAGATTCAGAAGACATCAATAACACAGGTTCATCATCTGAATCTCCTCTGACTATGTTTGTTTCTTCTGATTTCCTTCCTTTGTTTGACCAACAATCTCTAGCAAAATGGCTAAACTGCTTACAACAGTAACATTGAACTTTCTTTATCTCATTTCCCTTCTGATGTTTCTTTTCATTAGAAGTTGAGGTTTCTGACTTCTGGAATCTATCACCACGTCTATTCTTGGCCTTTGACAAAGAATGCTTCTGGTCCTTCTTGACAAAAGAAGCTTTCAGAGCCTACTCAACTTCCCTCTCAAAAGTTCTTTCAATCAGACGCAACTCATGCGTTTCTAGACTACTTTGCAGCTCTTCTATTTTCATGGTTTCCAGATTTTTAGAATGTTCAATTGCTACAACAATGTAATCAAATTGAGGAGTAAGTGACCTCAATACCTTCTCTATGATTACTTGTTCAAAAAGAGTTTCTCCACAAGCCTTCATCTCATTCGTGATTAGAATCACTCTAGAGATATACTTTGAAACCTTCTCATTGTTCTTCATGTTGAGATTCTCGTATTGCTTTCTCAGAGATTGAAGCTTCACCTTCTTAACTAATGCGTCACCATCGTAACATCTGACCAGTGTGTCCCACGCCTCTTTTAACGTCGTCGAATCTGCAATCTTCTCAAACACGTTCACATCCACACGCTGATGGATGAAGAACAATGCCTTCTGATCTTTCTTCCTCTTGTTTCTTTGCGCCTCTCTCTCTTTTTCTATTGCATTTGCTGCAACTAGAATATACCCATCAATAACAAGCTCAAAAATATCTTGAGCCCCAAATAACAGGCGCATCTGAATCATCCATATGTTCCAGTTCTTGCCATCAAAAATTGGAAGTTAGGTACTCATATTGTTGTTTCCGTTCATCTTCAACCTTGTATAGTACACTCAAATCTTCACTCACACAGTGTTTCTCAACCCCACAAAATCAGAAAATGTGATTCTGTTACAACTTTGTTCAAAGATTCAGCACAAACCTAGAAACAAAATCAATCACACAACACAAACTCACATTCGCTCGTGTTTCCATGTGTTTCGAACCGGAGCTCTAGATACCAATTTGTTAGTGCACAAGAATCAAATATGATAGGAATAATGAGAGAATAATAAGAGATTGACGGCTACACAAAAGGAGAAAGAAATAAGGATTGTTGTTATAAATGACATCTACCACTAGTCTATTTATACAAAGAGAAAATTGTCACATAGACCCTAATAAAATAAACTTAATGACCAAGATAAAAGTACAAACTAAAAAATACTAAATTACCCTTCAATATATTTAACAATGATAAAGTTAAACTAAATTTTTTCCAATGATCAACACATAAGCTTTAAAAGATATTTAACAGTGATAGAATTAAACCAAAATATGCAAAAATCTTCGTACTTACAATCCCGGTTTGGCTTAGCAATTGGAGAAGGTACAAAACTAAAACATGTATGTCAAATTTTTGACATCAAGCGACACCTAGAAATTGACCAAATTGCTAGCCCCTTTAATTTCTTCCCTACCGCAAAAGCAGAGTTATCAGGTGTCCATGCAATGAATCTTTAAGAATTTTTTAAAATAATGTCAACTTATGAAATAAAAAATACCAATATGTCACTCTTTGAAAAATAATTTCTAAAATACCACACTTTTTCTATTGGCTCGTGTATAGGTTGGACGAACGGCTCCCATTTTTGTTTTCCTTCAAGGGTTCGTCCACACTTTGACTTAAAACAAATTATAATATTTAAAAATAAAAAAATAAAAAAATGAATACAGTAGTACCGGGTTGTCCAACCCATGGACGAATCCTTGAAGGAAAATAAAAGTAAGACCCGTTCGTCCAACCCATAGACGAACCAATGAAAAAAATATAGCATTTTAGAAATTATTTTTCATAGGCGGGAATATTGATATGGAGAAATCAATCTAAATTAATGTATCTATCCAAATTGTTGTTGATGCATGGAAGGCCTGCATAGGATTGATTTTGCTTATGTCTAAATGAATGCAAATCTTCAAATTTAAATACCTAAAATCTGATTGGATCAAATAGTAAAAGGAATATTTGTCCATATTATTAGTTTAAAATAAAGGATCCTTTTCATTACCCATATTAAAATGTTGGTAATTTTACTCATTCCACATGTCAAAACTTGTTTCTCACTCAAAATAATATTTTCTAGTAAACTGTGGTCTGAGAATGTGATGACGAACTTTTAGGAGTCTGATTTATAAATTTTTTGAACTGCTTATTTCTCATGCCATTTTATATGATGTGTACGGTCCGATTTATAAAGAGCCTCTTGAGAAGCATCTTTTTTACAGGTTACTTCAAACAATATATCTTCCTATTTATATTAATTAAACACTTTCTAAATATATTTAATCATTTTTTAGGAGTTATTATTTTTAAAAAAGAAGTATTTAAATATATTTACCATATTATACCTTTTAAAAATATTTTTTTCTAAAAATATATATCTTATTACTCATTTATTCTAAATATTAAAACTTATAATTTTTTAAAATAAACATATAATTTTAAAATATTAATATACTTTTTAAATATATTTAATTATTATTTTTCAAATAAATATATACTTTTTTCTTAAATTAACACTGATTGTAAATATATACCTTTAACGTAAAAATATAGTACTTGTTTTTAACTATACTCTCTAAACAAACTTTTTTTACTATATTTTTATATTAATAACTATAACAACAATAAAATGTGATAGTTAGTCTAAATTTTTTATGACACAACGTGTAATCATAATTTTTTTATGATACAATGTATAATCATAACATTAGCTACTCATGTCACTCCACTGACAGTTATTAAAAAATAATATTAGCTACTCACGCCACACAGTTGATAAAGAAAGATTTAGTATAATTATGGTTTTATTATTAAGAAATATTTAAAAATAATATTATCTATATTTTTTTTTCTTTTTTAAATAAAACTTTTTTGACTTTATTATCAGTCTTAGAATCATTCATAATTGTATAAGAGAAAAAATTGGAGATCCAACTCCAGAGTTTTTCTATTACCTATAAAAGTAGTACTAGTATTTTGGAATGTGTATAGACAAACTTAAAATCGAGATTGTTAAGCAAATGAAAATAAAATATTTATTTTTTATTTAATTTTATTTTAAAATGTATAAAGACAAATTTAAAAAATCGAAATTGTTAAAGTTTATAATCTCACTTCTTTAAAAATCCAAATCTTAATAATATCTACAATATTAAAAAAGTTAAATAGGATAGAAATATAATTGTTTAGTTTGATTATGATTTTAAAAAAATTAAATATTTTTATAGTTTGATTTTTAACTGTTTGGTATTATGTGATTTGATTTTTCATATATGACGAAATTGAAAATTAAAGCAAATATAAAAGTGACAAATTTAGATTGTTACTCCGAAATGTGTAAAAGACAAACTTAAGAAATAAAGTTTATTATGTTATTGAATAAATGAATAAATAAATACAATTTTTTAAATAAAATTATGATTTAAGAAAATTAAATTTATGACCACCGTATTTTTTTTTTAAATATCTTTCCATTCGATTTCAATAAGTCAAAAAGAATTAAATGTCATAATTTTAGTATATTAATTTTTCTATAACAATTGATAATTTAGAAGAAGAAATGTGTTTAAAGAATGACTAGAAAATTAAAGAGTAGAAATATATGAGGAGTGAGATATAAGAGATTGGTTGGGAGAGTAGTAAAGATGAAGAAGATTTGATGAAGTTAAGAAAGAAGAGATTGATTTAATGGAAGAGTTTAGTGAATAGTGAATTAAAATGGGGAAGTAGAAAAATAAATTATAAAATGAATCGATAAACAGGGAAGAAGAAAAAAGAAGTTGAAAAGATTTTATTTTATTTTAAAATAAAATAAAAAATTACCATTAATGTATTTGCAGTAAACATATAATTATTTAAAAGTATACAATCATTTAAGAATAAAAATATGACAACTCAGATGGATAATGTTATCTAACCTTTTTAGTACGTAGAATTCACCTAAAATAAAAGCTCAATTCTGATTTGACCAAAGACTAGATTTTTTCGGAGCATCTTGTCTTCTTAAAACTTGCATCTTGTCTTCTTAAAACTTAAAAAAAATCAAAATTCAAAAGAAAATTTAAAGTACTAAAATTGTGTTTTTTAAAATAGGGATAAAAGAAAACTAAATAGAAGATCAAAGTTACTATTAAGCCTATCATATTATTTTAAAGGGAACCCATCTCTTAATAAAATTTTGAATTATATACACTTGATTTTGATAAAATAAAAATATTTAAATGGAGATTGCACAATTGTGCTGATATCAATGAGAACATAGACTTTCTTTTATGCAAAATTCAGCAACTAACTTGAGCTTATATCTAAAACAAAAACTGTTAGTGATCTTCAAAAAGAGAGGCGCCTAGTGCCTCAAGTTATATTGGTATTGATATTCCAGTTACATAGGAAAGTCCTCTAGCATCACTAACATATTTTCACATTCAATCAGTTTGCTCATAAATATATTTAATTTCTTATTACATATATGCATAATTATATCAGTCTAGTATGGCTCATTATTTCTACTTATATGCATAATTTTATCAGTCAAGCAAAAAAGAAAAAATTTATTTGAAATTAATAACACTTTTGTGGTTTGGCCTACTTTTGCGATACGATCAAAACCTGCTCAAATAATCTGAAATTGAATAACACAATAAATAATGATTTAAGCAAATCCAAAACAAACCATGATAAAAAAAGTGTAAGCAATTAAGCAAAATAATATCACCTTCCTAAGTAATATTTAAACAATATTTCATCCATGAAAGAAAAAGATTGAGTTCTAGGTGTTATCAAAACTATTTATTAATCAAGCTATTGAATGCATCCTTGTTAATTCACTTATGATATGCTCTTTAGATAACCAGATATTTTATAAATTCATCCTTGCCCTTTTGGTTTAACACTTACATAAACAAATTAGTACACGTTAATATTGGAAGTAACGGAGGAAGTAATTAGGATGGAGGAGAATGCAAAATGAAGGACTTACCACTGCTGCCTCTATCAAAATATTGGAAGGCCTTGCAAAGATGATCATCTCTTTCTAACTTGTGTTTGTGCATTGTTACAGTGATGAATTCAATGCAATCAATTGTGCCATTTCCATCTACATCAGCCTGCATTTTATGCCAGAGAATGTATGTTACAGAAATTTTAAAAAAGAAAGAACGAAAATATAGTGTACAAAACTTAAGAGTTCCTTGCAACTTCCACAAATTGCTTAACTTCACCTTCAAATAGCTTTGAGTCATGTCTTTTCAATCCTTCTTTTAGTTCTTCATATGTGATTGTACCACTATTGTTTGTGTCCATATTCGTAAACATCGACTTCAAACCTCATATCTCTTCTTCCGACATAATCTCATAAAGGACCTTAAAGAATATTATAAATGTTTACGACAAAAGTGCTTAATTAGTATGTTTATCCAAACAATGTATAAGAGGAACACCTTCAATGCAAGTTTCTTTAGTTTATTCATAGCTCTGAATTGTTTCATCCTAGAAAGAACTTCACTATTTATTAGCTTATAAGAAGCATTTCCATCTTTAATCCAAGGATGATCTAAGCATTAAAGCAACATATGAATCAGTTAGTGAAGAAAATAAAACCATCTCTTTCTAACTTGTGTTTGTGCATTGTAGTAGTAGTGATGAATTCAATGCAATCAATTATACCACCAAACAGAACTTGATAATAAAAGAAATACTACAAAAATTAATAGTTCAAACCAATATTTACCTCTCCGTTCTAGATATGTATCGCAACATGGTATGGGTATAAAGGGAGCAGTGATAAATTGGAAGATCTTCCTCCAAAACTCTGAGATTCCGTAGGTACGACCTTATGTGCTTGGGCCTGAGACGCCTATGATGCCTCAGGTGCCGCCTTTGGTAGCGCCTGGGACTGAGGCTAGGATGCATCAGCCACCACGCGTATGGCCTCAGGTGTCGGCTAGGAGTGTGATGTCTCTCCTGCCTCAAACAACCTTACTAAAACATTTAATCATACTTCTAAGCTTGCAAACATTAAAAGTACTTCAATCATCTAACCTAAAACTCAAATTTCTACATGCATTTAAAATAACTAAAAAAAAGCTCAAAAAACACTTACAATTTCTTATTTTTATTGGTTGATGAAGCTTGAACAATGATGTTAGATGATGTTTGATTGTTGTTTGTTGATTTCTGGTGATATTTCTGCACAATGAGTTTTGAGAGGGTTTTGAGTTTAAGTTTCGCACAATGTGTTTCTAAAATAAAGAAGGGGAAGAGACGAGCACACATATTTGTGTCAACATATTTCAAAAATACACCTACAGACCCCTCTCGTAAGTGCATATCCAAAATATTTTTATCAGTTACAGTTGAAGTGCTTGCGAAAATACGCCTACAGGTTCCTCTCGTAAGTATAACTTCAGTTAATTCCCTTATTTATTATAGGTCTTGTTCATCAATGATTTGACTAAAGGTGCTTCCACAAATATATTACGAGACACTAAAGTCATCTACGTATTTTTGCGCGATTGGCTAGAAAGATCTGTGATGTGTTAAGAAAGTCTCTATATATTTTCTTTGACTAAAAAAAATACAACTAATACAACTAAAAATATAAAAGGAATTAGGGGTGTTCAAAACCAAACCAACCCAATAGAAAACCGCAAAACCAAACTAAACCAAACCGAAACCGCAAAAAACCGCATTTGATTCGGATTAGTTTGGATCATTTTTTAACAAAACCGCATGGTTTGGTTCGGTTTGCGGTTTGTATTTTACAAACCGAACTAAACCGCATTATGTTACAACTTAAATTTTACTTAACTCGCATCTAACCCAAACCTAAATCTATTATACATTAGCCTTATGATTACAGACAATTTTCTCATCTTTACAATTATGATTTCATTTTCAATCTTCTTAAATATCTCCTAACATTATCACTTCATCTTCACCACTTACATCTTGCCTCTTCTTATCTAATATCTACTCTCTTATATTGTTTCCTTTGCACGTTCTTATTTTTTATGCAATTTTTCTCTCTTTCAATTTCATTTTATCGCACATCTTTATCTCTAATCTCTCTTCTCTTATGTTCTTTCTTTTTCATCTTCACTAATTTCTCATCTCTTCTATTTTTTTTGTTTTATTATAATATTTTTATATTGTTTTATGCTATTATTTTATGTTTATTATTTCATTTTTGTCTAATCTAACTTTTGCATATTAAATGAGAAGTTATTGTCCAAATATGATTATTTTTTTGGTTATAATTTAATAGTGTATCATGTATGAAAGACCAAATACAAATTTATGTTGTCATATATATGTGAATGTATGACTCAACAAATTATTTGTAAAAAACCGAACCAACCGCACCGAACCAAACCGCATTGGTTTGGTTTGGTTTTTTTTCTAAAAGTCAACCGAACCAAACCAAACTGCATGCCTTTTCTCTCGCGGTTCGGATGATTTTTTGCGTCAAAACCGCCCAAACTGCACCGCGAACACCCCTAAAAGGAATAGCAAGGAACACCTTTATAATCAAAGAGATCACATACTAGCAAGGTTGTCAGAATCGAGTTTTTACCTTGACTCGTTTTACCTAGGTAAAATTGAAACGTAAAATCATGGATTTTACTTCATATTAAAATAATATTAAATTTATATACACGACATATATATACTTATATAATATTGTAAATGCATCAATAATTTAAATATTTAACTTAGTTATAAATAAAAAATACACTATATCATTATCATCATAATAAAGTGTAATGCACACAAACTTTTATCAAATTATCTAAATTATCCACCAAATCATAAAAAGTAGCATCCAAAAGATATTCTCAAAAAAAAGAGTTTCATAAGTTTCGAAAGTTCAAAGAAACAAGTGTTTTTATCTTCATCAATTCAATTCATTTACAACATCATATTCAGTAGTGAATTCATATTCAACTTGATTAAATTTATATCTAAATGACAACTGTTCTTCAATAGTGTAACCAAGATATGAATGTGAATAAAATTAAAAAGCATGAAAGAAGTTTTCATGAGAGAAATATATAAAATGTGTTTTTTTAAAATTTGACAAAAAAGGTATAATCGGGTCAAAGAGTAAAATTCAACGATTTTACACGATTTCACTGATTTGAGAGCGATTTAAATCATTTAAAATCATTCTATAATACGATTTTACCTAAAAAGATTTTTACCTACCATTTAAAACGAAATGCTTACCTAAAAACGTAAAATCTATAAAATTTAAGTTTTAAATCGAGATTTTATCAACCTTGCTGGTGTATATATATATTTTGAAAAAAATTCTTTCTTCTCATATATTATTCATCGCATTTTGAAAGGAAATGGCAACTCGATCGAATTTCTACAAGAATCCCTCAATCTCTTACAACAAAAACTTAAGTCTCTCCTCCGTTCTTCAGAATCTCCACGGTTTGTTTCCGCCATCTCTTTTCTTATTCCAACCCCCCTCTCTCTGTCACTCACCAATTTGCTAATCATCAGCTTACAACGTCGCCACCGGCAACGTTACTTCCGACGTCCAGCCGCATCCTTCTCCCACTCCCACTGCCTCGACCAAACGTCGCCGCAATCCCCGGCCACCGCAATCCCGCCACAATCCTCGTAAGGATGAGGTTGACGATTTCCCTTCCTCTATGTCCCACTATGATTACATTCAAAAGAGAAGGTAATATCAATGTGCATGCAATAGGAAATTTTTGATGTTAGTATTATTATTTTGCTTTTGTAGATTCAAAATTGATTATAAGTTGTATTGATCAGGAAGGAAGTTGATTCGTCTAAGAACTGTGAACGCGTTGAATTAACTGAAGATGTATTGGTAATTTCAGTCACTGGTCGAAATTGAATTCATGTGATCCTAATTTTGGAGGTTGCTGTTTACTCTTTAGTCATTCCTTTTCATGTTTTGCTTTCTCTGTGTCAGGGAAACCCTAATTCTGCTGTTCCCTTGGTGGATTATGCAAGTAAGTTTTGTGTCACTGTTTTTCCTTTCTAACAATATATTAATGTAAATAATGCTATTAGATGGCAGTCTATCTGTGCTTCTAATAGTTTTCAATTATATTTATAAATACTTAGGTGATGAAAGTGTTTCTTTAGAATGTGAAGAAACTCAAACTCTTCCGAATTCTGGTCTGTTTCTTAACCTGCAAGTTTAAACCTCTGCTTGGCACCATTTAATTTTTTTTCTTGTTTCCATTCTGCTTTTATTAAGGAATTAATTTATTCGTTTCATTGAGTTTGAATGATATTTTAAGGTCACAAAGAATTTAGTGGAGTCAAAAGCAGAAATGAGCAGCGTTTTCCTGAATCTGGAGAACCTGTTTGTCTTATATGTGGAAGATATGGTGAATATATATGCAATGAGGTAATTCGTGTGATATAAATATTCATTTTTCAACTTTTACCTTACAGTTCTGTTGATATAAATATTCATTTTTACATTACACAAAACAAAATTTTTACCAAGCTAAAGTTCAACTTTTACCTTACAGTTCATTTGTTGGCTTTTGTAGACAGATGATGATGTCTGTAGCATGGAGTGCAAAAATGAACTTTTGGAAACTCTTAAACTAAATGAGGTACGTTTCTGTAAAAAAAATTGTACAAGTTCTAGCTATTCTAAGTCCTAAATATTATCTTCTTCATCTATAATATTCTTAGGGATCCTCCCATGACCAAGCTAAAGATTGCTCCTCAGCTAGAGCAAGGGATGCCTTACCAGTTCCCGTCTTTAGTGATGATACCTGGGATTATAATCGGCATCGTTGGTCAAAAAAGAGATCTAGTCTTTCCACATATGAATGGTATATTTTTCTATCAAACACCAGTCCGTGCTTATAGAATTTGACTTGTCTCTAGTTTTTTCAAATGGCATGATAGAAATAAAGAAAATGGCTTAATATGTTACTTTCTGCATACTAACTGACAATTTTGGTTGTGTTTCTGGAACATATCTTTTTTCCTTGAAAGACTTTGATTCTTAAGGAAAAAATTAGTGACAATCGAGAGTGAGAAAGAGGGTCAAGAGAATCTGAAACTGTGGATTTTGTTAATATGAAAAGTTAGTGGTTACAGCTGTGATGAGTCTATTTATAAACTCAAGCAGTTGAGACAGCTTTAATCATCTTTAACTACTTGATAACATGACAGCTGTAGCTAAAGCTGAAGAAACTTAACCTATTGAGGCGTAGTCAAAGAGACATAATGTATAACTATATAACACTGTTAAGTGGTCCAACACCTTGAGCTGATTTGTAAACTGAGAAAATCTTGTTGGAGATAATGAGACATGATTGGATGTAAATCAAATATACTAGTAGAGCGATGCTATTAGCTAGAAGTGTGCTATATTTTGCTTGCATTGATATCTTCCATTTTTAATCAGCTAAAGCTTGTTTAGCAGCAGTAGGTTCAGTTTTTGCTAGGAAAACAGTGTATTTGCTTGGAACTCTAGACTCGGATCTGGTTTAACTAGGACAAGAAGGATCAAAAGGAGATGATGACTCTAAAGGTGATAAGGAAGAAGATTAACATTAGGCAAAATCGGATTGAGTAGAGGAACTGATGCGGAAGAATTAGATATAGATGAAGAAGAGTTGGGTAATGGGGAAAACTAGGGTTAGATGCCGGTGAAGAAGATAAATAAATGACAGGGTGATGATGAAAGGGAAAAATTTATAGGCGAGTAATTTGTTTAGTTAGAGAAATATTTGTATGAATAGGGGAATTATAGTTAGAAATGAGAGAGTGTGAGAATGAGGGATTTTGAGCAAATTATTTTCATGATACATCAGTGGTTGTATTATATGTGGTCCAAGTATATGGTGATTCACACTGTAACATTGATATTTTTATGGATGGCAAGTTCCTGCACGTGTGAAAATTTTGTACACTTCCCACTTTCTGAGTTGGTCTATCCATGGTATCTGGTTTTGTTTTTATTGTAGTTGGAAATGTCAAAGACCCGGGCATTTAGCTGAAGACTGTCTAGTAAAGAGTTGCAGTGAGGTTTGTCATGAATACTATTTTTGCTTAAAAGTTCACCTTTTTCTTTTTTGGTAATGAATTATTTTGTTTTATAGACCACAACGGGAGGAAGTAATAGATCCAGTTCCATTCCAAAGGATCTTCTTGGATTGTATAAAAGGTTTGTCAATTTCCTCTTACTTGTCTTGGCAATTCTATGTTCCTCGTGCTCTATTTTTATTTTATCATTCTCTAGCTTGATACAAAGACAGTAAATCATTATTTGTTTACTACCGAGTTTTCTACAGTTTCTTTACCTTTTCTTTTTCATCCAGTTTTTCTTCTTGGTCAATTGATATAACGAAGTGTGCATTCATTGTTGGATTATAAGAAGTGTGTATGATAAGTATAAGTTTTCTACAGTTTCTTTACCTTTTCTTTTTCATCCAGTTTTTCTTCTTGGTCCATTGATATTACGAAGTGTGCATTCATTGTTGGATTAAAAGGAATTTGGATGATAAGTTTAAGTTCTTGCGTAGAGGTCCACATTGTTCAGTGCTTATTTATTGGTGAATTTGTGTATGACCCTAGATAAAATAATTTTTTTCGAGTGCTTCTACCCTTGAGCATAAAAGGAGAGGTGTTTTAGGTAGAATGGCTTGGATATTTTTCTATTTGAATTTAGTTTCTTCTGTGAAAACTAACTCATATTGTTTGTAGTTGTACTACTGTTTAATGTATATGCATATCCTTTGAATGTTCCTTATTAAATTCTCTAAAGAGAATATCTTGTTGAAAGATTGTACTTCTGCTCGATGCGGATATTGCCAAAGAAGTGAAGCAAACTCAGCAGATTTGGTTGACTTTTTTTGTGCAGATGCTACCAGATTGGTAAAGACTTGTTAACTGCAAACTGTAATGCATGCCACAGCTCATCGAATTTGGCCACATGCATTGAGTGTAGTATTGTTCTTTGTGACGGGTAAGCTTAAAATTTGTATAATGCCAATCAGTTTGTGATTGGCATTAAAAGCATCTATTATTAATTGATGCATAGCATCAACAACCAGCATTCTTACGAAAACAATGCACGGGTGCAATCATAGATGTAAAATTTATGCATTCTGATCTTTCTGACCTCCCACAGGTGATATTTTTACTGTTTTTGCATTCTAATGAATTCTAATATTCCAATTTTTCAGGGCAGGTCACTTGGATGATCATATAAAAAAACACCCTTCTCATCAAAAATATTACTCACACAAGCTAAAACGTCTGGTGAGTTCTCTTTTTTAAATGCATTGCTTGAATAAAGGCTAAATTTTCACTTTGTTTGGATATATGAAATTAATGCATTTTAATATGAGTATCTAATATATTTGAAGTTAAACATTGTATTAATCTTGACAATGAAATATTTCATCTGCCGACATACAACAAAAATAACAAAATAAGTTTTTCCTTACTAGATGAGGTTGTCTTCATGGATCCGTTGACAGTGTGAAGTCCCGTGAACCTAATAGGAACCCGTAATTAAGATGAACAGAAAATGTATTATTGATTGAATTAAGAGCTAATACAGAGAATGATCCCTATAATCCCAGTGCAAATACTCATCAGAGAGATGATTCTGACTCTGCCCAACCCAAAAGGTTTCCAACAAAAATATACCCAATCAATGAATTCTCCCTTCCTACATGTCCTTATATAATTACCCTGCCTTTCTAGCATAAGCAGTTATAACCATTTCTCTATGCAGCCTCTCTATTGGGCTAAGGCCCAAATCCTATATCCTATCAGAACCAAACATATACAACAACAACCAAGCCTTAACCCTAGTGGGGTCGGCTACATGGATCAACTTCTGCCATAAGGCTCTATCCCGGACCATGCTTATCAGAACCAAATTTATATAATATTAAAATCTCTACCCTACGTTGAACCAAACAGATTAAGGGAGAGAGAGAGAGAGTGAGATTCTCCACAAACCATTTTACACAAGGTATGTGGGTCATGCGACCCAAGAGATACCATTAAACAGGTATCATGTATGCATATATGTGTTACTTGTAACACACCTTTGAATGACGACCTTGATTCATCACCCTATAGCTAATCAGCTCATGTGAATTTATGTTGCTGTAGGTTAAATGCTGCAAGTCAACTTGCAGGGTCACTGACATCAAAGATCTCTTGGTTTGTCACTATTGCTTCGATAAAGCCTTTGAAAAGTTCTATGACATGTATACTGCAACATGGTAGGTATCTTCAATTTCTCATCTCATCAATTTACTTTAAAAAATTGTGGTTTAATAAAAGTGTTTATGCAGTAAGCTTCGTTAAGCGGGAGCGAGCTTGATAGCACAAAGTTCCTCCTTTTTATTCAAATTTACTTTTGGACTTAAAATACAGACTCCTACGATTTTTAGTTTAATAGGATCAGAATATTGGTTGTTCAATATTTAACCTAGTTAGCTACTGTCTTGCATACATGTACAGAATGCAGATATGATAGTCTTTTGTGTTTATGTTTTATAATATCAGCTTTTGTCCCCTTTCCTTATTAGCTTAATACAGATATGTAATTTACTTGTTATGTGAAGGAAAGGAGCTGGGTTTTCAATTATATCAGGTTCTATCTGCTGTGAAGACCACTTCATGTGGTAAGTATTGTTGCTACTCCTAAACAGGAGGTGATTGGTTTCTATTTATGTAAATGTCCTGGAATTTTGATTGTCTGGGCACAGGATGCTACAGTATTTACGGTGGATGTGTATGATTACATGCCTAGGGATGTTTTAACCAAGTAAAATCATAGTTGGTACACCAAAAATTAATTTTTAACACGATTACCATTTTCTTCATAAAATAAATTTTGATTTTTAATATGTAATTTCTTTCCTATTGATTATATAATTAAGCTTGTGTTTTTTATTATTTATTTAGTATATGTTTGGCTTGTGTTTTATTTTTTTATTTTAATTTTTACACATTAATAATTTGGAAAATAGCCTTTTTTTAAACGGCCAAGGTTAGTAATTAGGTTAATGTTTTCTTCGCCCTTTACGATGGATTGCACATAGGACCGCAAGCTTCTTTAACCCTTAATTCATCTGGTTCAAACTAGTTGAGTTACCTTTCCCCTCATTTTAAAAAATAGCCTTGATTTTCACTTTTATTTTCAAATAATTCTTTGGGAAATGGTGAAATGATAAAGCTTTATTTCATTTTTTGTGTGGCCTTCATTTGTCATACATGTTAAACCCCTATTTGTTTCAATTCCCGTGTTCCACTCAAATAACTTTTTTTCTGCCTTGGGTCAGGCACAGGATGAATTGTTTGAATGCAGATGCAGAAGGAAGTTCATATATTGTAAAAAACAATGGCCTCAGAGGCAAACCTACGCAACTAAGCGATTTTATCTTTTGATGGTTGATTCACTTTGATCCTGAGTTTTGATCTTTTAAGTTGCTCTTCAAACGTAATTGAAGGACAATGGGGTGAAGGTCATGCTCAGTTCCACATTCTTTGAGGATTGACAACTGAGTGGTGGAGATTTTAAATGAGGCACTGCAGAAGGTATAGATCTTTTTGACATAAAAGGTTGTACTTCTTAGTTCTCCTCTGTAGTCAAACGTATAGATCTTGTTCAGGATGGTGAAAATTGTTCAAGCTGTTACGTCCAAGAAGTAGAAGCTTAATTATTTCATTTGAAGTTTCACTTGGGTTTTTGGCTTACTTGGATATGGTTTTTTTATGATTATTCCCTTGAATTGTGACCATGCTTTTGTCATGAATGAGTATATAATTTACATCAATGTAACACTTTACCCTCTTCATAACTCAAGGCCAATTCAGTATATTATATTTAAGGTCAGTAAACGATGGATTAAAATTTTAAATATCAATCACTTGAACTTATCCCTCAATAATGTTGAAAAAATCACTTGAACTTTTCTCCTATTAAGGCAAAAATATAATAGGATTTTTTCGAAATTTCCAAGCAAAATACTAAAATTTTGAAAAAATACCGGATTTTTTTTTAAAATTGGTATTTTTTCGAAAAACAATTTTTATTGTATTTGAATTTTTGCCATTGAATTTTTTTTCAAAAAATTTATCAGAAATTTCTTTTGCTGATATCTTTACTCCACCATACTGTATACAAACTCACTTGAACTTATCCCTCAATAATGTTGGATAAAAATTGAAAATATCAATCAATTATCAATTACTCTCTCTAGTCTCTATTAAAAAATAATTTAATTTTAAATTAAATATATTAATTATTTTTAAAATAGAGGCCAATGATAGTATCTATGAATAAAAATTGTTCTAGACCGCCTAGTAATGAGCCGCACAAGATAAACAACGTCCTAAGAGCATCATCTGTCTGTTCCACGCGTCACCTGGCATACCCTGCTTGACGGACATTGAGTAGATCAGACTGGTTCTCCTCATCAAGGACTATGCCTGTTATGGTCTCCCTTGGTCGACATAACGGTTACTTTCGAGCATCAGTGCCCGGTTTGACCTAGTCACCCCTGATAACTAGATTCATGGATCTGGATATCTAGGCTCAAAGATAACAACCAATGAGAACACTCCTAAGGTTATTATATAAACCCTTATACCTTTGAGGGCAAGGTATCACATTCTTACTATGACAATCCTAATATTATTCTTTCTCACCTTGATCCCTTTTTATTTTAGCATCAAAGTGCCTTGCAAGTACACCACCCCTCCTCTCCAAATACAACTCGAAGGACTTTCGTTCGCTCCGGCCATCTTAGATTCTGATCAACACTTCAGATCAATGGCGTCGTCTGTGGGAAACTATTTTCCCCGTCTTCATTCCTCATCAAAGAACCAGAAGACCAAAGATACTTCAATACCTCAAACAAGATGGCTGAAAGCAACAACCAGTTCACTTCCGGAAAAACCATCCTCTCGCTTGTCCGCAAGATAGATGGGAACGACACCCTTCCCCATCTCGAGGATTTCGTAGACGATAGGAACCGTAGGACCGCCTCCCCTGATTCCAACGAAGCTGGCGATCAAGATCCTCTCTTGGATAATTAGAAATCCAAAAACCAGGTAGATGACATCGTCACCATCCCCTCGTCGGTACCATTACCGACCAGTAACGATTCATCCTTAGCAGCGATCTTGTCTGCCCTCAACCACACCAACAATCTTATTCTCCAACAGGGTCAGCGCATAGAGACCCTCGAAAAGAACCACTCCCAGTCTCCATCCAGAGACCGAAGATGCTCGGTTCCCGTAGTCCCTCGCCAAGAAGACTCGGTCGGAACAAACCCAGGATCATCTCGATCGATCTTTTCCGAAGAAGAGGGAACATACCCCTCCTCGGAAAAATCAGGGTTCCCACTCTCACAAGAAAACAAAAAATAAGTCATGTCTCCCCTGCGACTGCTCTCCATCTCCAAAGCCCAAGCAACGCCGGGATCTCTCTTATCCCCAACGCACAAAGAACAATTATTCTCTCTCTCTCTCTCTCTCTCTCTCTCTCTCTCCAGGACGAAGCGGTGAAGATGAGCGCCATGGCCCCTTATATCGGGCGATCATGGACATTCTCATTCCTTCCGGGTTGGAGAAACCTCCTAAGCTCTGACAGTATGATTAGATGACTGACCCAGATGAGCATATCAAAAACGTAGATGCTCTGCTTGATTACCAAGGCGTCGAAGGCGCCATCAAATGTCGTCTCTTCCCGACCACCCTGCACAAAGGGGCGATGGCCTGGTATAAGAGCCTCTCAGACGAGTCGGTCACCTCCTAGAAGCATTTGGGAAGACTATTCTCCCGACACTTTACTGCATCCCGATGCCATCCAAAGTCGGAAGCCTCCCTGGAAGCTATCATCCAGGGTAAAGAGGAATCCCTGCGAGCCTACATTGAAAGGTTCAACAAAGAGGCCATCCAAGTTTCAACGACGGACGATATGAAGAAATACCTCCTCAAAAGAGGATTGCACCCTCGTAGCGATTTCGCGAAGGCCGTAGGTATCGAGACCCCCTCGACACTGGATGTTTTCCTTCTGAAAGCTCAAGCTTACATCCAGTACGAAGATAAGGAAACCGCCAATTGCGTCCGCGACACTCAGCATAGAGAGAATGCCAAGGGCTCGAAAGGCGACGATACCTCAACGTCCCGTCGAGGTGGGAAAAGGCGGAAGGAGAGGCCTCGTGACTCTAGGGACCATAAAGGACCGGCCGGTCGCTTCAGCGACTACACCCCCTCACCACAACTCGCAAGCGGATCCTGACTGACTGTGCAAATGTGGAGTTTAAGGAGGGAGGGGTACGCTTTCCTTGGCAGACACCAGCGAAGCCGAGGACCGATAAAAGTAAGTACTTTGGGTTCCACCGAAGTCACAGGCATACGACCAACAATTGCACCCACCTGAAAGATGCGATCGAAATCCTGATTTAGGACGGACACCTCAAATAGTACAAAAAGAAAGAGACCATGAGGGGAGAGGCCCCCTCGTTCAGGAAGGTTGAAGAAGAAAAGCGCATTGAGGAATCTTTCATGTCGGTCGCCATGAGTATAACCAGGCCTGAAAACTTCTTCATCCCTGAGCTCGACACCACTCCGGCATACTTTGCCACTCATAGCCCATGGGAATATTTCCCCAGAGCTTTGGTCTTCCTCAGGCGGAGGTTTTAACAAAACCACCATATGATCGATCAAAAGGAGGTTCGATGACCTCATAAAAACAAGGTCGGATCTGGGGTTATCCTAGACAAAATTCAAGGCAAGTTTCACCCACTGACCTTCTACATAGAAGAACTACTATGGGGCGCCCCCAATGCAAACATCCCCTTTCTCGTAAGCGCCAAAATGGAAAACCTCGACGTGAGGAGAATCCTGGTGGACCAAGGAAGCTCGATCAAAATCATGTATACCTAACTCTTTCACACTCTGCAACTCAACGAGACCTATCTCATTTCATACATCGGTTTAGAATTACAAGGATTCAATGGCTAGGCCATAAAACCTTGGGGTAGGTGGAGTTGATCGTGACATTCGAAACTGGAGAGAATGGCAAGTCGATCAAAATCCAGTTTCTTGTCGTCGACTGCTCGTCCCTCTATCAATGTATTTTCGGACGGCCCACTTTCGCCGAGTTGATAACAGTACCAGCAACCGCCCATTTAAAGATGAAGTATTACACAACTAACGGTCAGGTGGCAACCTTTCATAGAGATATTCAAGCCGCCCGGAGGTGCTTCGAAGCATCCTCCAAAGGCATGAATTCCATCAACCTTTAGCCGAGGACCGGAAGCAGATTCGACCTCCCTGAAAGCTCACATAGACCTGAACCCCTCCCTCGAGTCGATGTCATTGACCTCGACAGTCGTCTCGGTCTTGAAGATCTGGCAGAACGAAGGAGGAAGGGCAAATATCTGATGGTCGAAGAGGATTCACCTACCCCTAGAAGATCAAAAGATCCTGCAAAGCAGCATATGCGGCCGATTCTTGATGGCAAGTTCGAGCTCGTCCCGCTCAGTAGCGATCCCAACAAAGGATTTTGGATTGGTGCAGACCTCCTAGATCTAGCTCAGAATCAGATAAAGGCGTGTTTGAAAGACAATACGAACCTTTTCGCTTAGAGTGTGGCGGAGATGCTCAGCCTAGATCCAGAGGTAGCCTGTCACCACTTGACGATCGACCCAGCCCTTATGGCCATATCACGCCAAAGGCGAGAACAGCCCCCAGAAAAAATAGAGGCTGTCGAGCAAGCTGTTAGGGACCTTCTTGATGCCAATTTCATTTCGGAAGCCCAGTACACAACTTGGATGTCCAACACTATACTTGTTAAAAAGAATCATGGAAAATGGCGTATGTGCGTTGATTGCTCTGACCTTAACAAGGCTTATCCTAAGGACGTTTACCCCCTTCCTAACATAGATAAACTCGTTGATAATTCTGCGTGCTTTAAATTGCTTTCGTTCATGGACGCATATTCTGGATATAACCATATCCCCATGGCAAAAAAAGACAAAAAATACACGACATTTATGACCGAATCGGGCAATTGTTACTATAACGTAATGTCATTCGGCCTAAAAAAACATTGGCACGACATACCAGCACATGATGAACAAAGTCTTTCAAGGAGAAATTGGGGACATGCTCGAAGTTTATATGGACGATATAATCGTCAAATCCTAATAGGAGGTCGATTACACCCTACAACTCAAGAAAGTCTTCGACCAAGCCAGGAGAGTCAAAATGAGGTTTAACCCTAACAAATGTACCTTCGGAGTAAGACCTGGGAAATTCCTTAGATTCTATCTCACCGAGCGTGGCATAGAGGCCAACCCCAAAAAAATGTCGAGGATTCTTGGAGCTGCCCACTCCAAACTTTAAGAAAACCATCTAGATCTTGAACGGTGTGCTTACTTCACTATAAGTTTCGTCGCAAGATCGACACAATACGCATTGCCTTTCTTATAACTCCTAAGGAAGGAGGTCGTGTTCGACTGGACCTAGGAGTGCGAGTAATCCCTCACCCATCTTAAACGAAATTTGTCCCAACCTCTCGTATTGTCGCGACCAGATAAAGAGGAAGTGATATATCTCTATATGGTCGTAACGCCCGAATCGATCAGCACGACACTTATCCGAGAAACTCCAGAAGGGCAAAAGTCTATTTATTTCACAAGCAAAGCATTACAAGGGCCATAAGTAAGGTACCAACAGATTGAAAAAATGGCCCTCGCACTGATCAACGCGGCGAGAGGAATCTGACATTATTTCCTAGCGCACACCATAGTCGTTCGAATATATGAACCCATCAAGCAACTACTAGGTCGACCAGACATGGTCTGTCGGATGCTCAAATGGTCCTTGGAATTGTTTGAATTTGACATCATATATGAAAGCAGGAAGTCCCTCAAATCCCAAGTTTTAGCTTATTTCGTAGCAGAGATGACCTTCCCCACATCCCACGAGGGGACCGACAAATGGACAATATTTGTTGATGGTGCCTCAAGCTCGACCGGAAGTGAGGCAGTCATAATTCTAGAAAATAGAGAGGGGATCATCATTGAGGTATCCCTCACCCTCTCGTTTCCCACTACCAACAACCAAGCAAAGTACGAGGCCTTCCTCGCTGGTCTTCGTCTGGTCGAAGACATGGGGCCAAAGAGGTCAAAATCTTCACAACTCGTGGCCTCTCAAGTCCGAGGAGAATATCAAGTCAAGAATGATCAACTGGCCGAATACTGGGCCCTCGTCCAGGATAACTTGAAAAAGTTTACATCCATTGTCATACAACACGTCCCCTGCGAGCATAACACTCAAGCATATATTTTATCCAAGTTAGCCAGCACGAAGGCGAAAGGAGGAAACAAGTCAGTAATCCAGGAAATACTCCCACGACCGAGCATCGAGAAAAGGTGTCTGACATCAACATGCTCGTCATCGAAGAGAACGTTTCCTGGATGACACCCGTCCATAAGTACCTCACAGACGAGACCTTGTCCGACGGCCCAAGAAAGCGAGCATCATTAGACGGAGAGCGTGCTCATACGTCATTATCGAAGACAAACTTTACAGAAGAGGAGTTTCTATCCCACTTCTCAAATGTGTCGAAGAATTCAAGGTACCTCACATATTGAAAGAGATACACGAGGGCTTCGGCGCCCAACACCTAGGAGGAAAATCACTCGCTAGGAAAGCCCTCAGAGCGGGTTACTATTGGCCGACCATGCAGCTCGATGCCAAGGAACATGTGAAGAAATGTGATAAATGTCAAGGACACTAGCATATGCACTTAGCCCCTTCGAACGACCTTAAATCACTCTAATCCCCTTGACCCTTCTCATGGCGGGTACTAGACATCCTTGTCCTGTTCGTCATGGGGCCAATCAAAACAAATATCTCATAGTAGGTGTTGACTATTTCACAAAATGGATAGAGACCGAAGCATTGGCCAAAATCACTGCTCAAAACATCCTACATTTCTATAAGAGAAACTTACTAGCCCGGTTCGGCATACCACAAGACATAGTCACCGATAACGGGATACAATTCACAGATAGAAACTTCTAGGATTTTGTCGCTCACCTGGGAACCGTGCAACACTTCGCTTCCGTCAAGCATCCACAAACAAACGGGAAAGCCGAAGCCGCGAACAGAGTCATCCTACGCGGTCTCAGGAGGAGATTAGACAAAATGAATAAAAAGTGGGTCGAAGAGCTGCACAACGTGATTTGGTCCTATCAAACTACCCCTCACTCATCTACCCGGGAGACCCCATTCCGATTAGCATACGGAGCCGAGGCAGTCATTCTGGTAGAAATTGTCAAACCATCAAGGAGAACTGAATCTCCGCTTGACATGGAGATGAACAATCAGTCCTTAAGAGAAGAGCTCGACCTTGTCGAAGAGATAAAGACATGAGTTGCCCTGAGGGACGCCTCGCTCAAACAAAGAATAGCCCTTCCTTACGATGCCAAAGTCATTCCACGCGAGTTTGACGTTGAAAGCTTGGTCCTAAAACGAAACCTCAAAAGCTCCACCGAAGGAAAACTCACAACAAACTGGGAATGCCCCTACCGTGTTTATGCCAAAACGGGGACGGGAGCCTACTATCTAGAAAACCTTCAAGGGGAACAACTTGCTCGATCATTGAACGCCGAAAAACTTAAACAATATTATAGTTAAGGCACGAACAGTCGACATGTTTCAGAGAATCATCCGAGCATTAATAGCTTGACATCAAGTGTGCGCCTCAATATCAGCGATGCGCCACAAACATGGAATTAAGGGATCCTTACTCCACTTAAATAACGAGCCAGGTGCCTACCTCGACACAGGAGACTCAAACGAGCTTCGTTGTCTAAGTACCTCATCGATAGAACACCCAACTCGCGATGGGACGTTCATGCCACAAATCTCAGGTCCTTGATTAGGACTTAAGTTCTGGATCAAGACCGGCAATCGAACCATCACCCTTTGACTAGTTGTAATACGGTGAACTGACTTTGTAGGATTTTTGTATCCAAATGTGCGGATAGCAAGAGTCGCCACCGACTTTTATTTTTATCCAATTAAGGGAAGGTAAAAGTAACAGAAAAAGACCTTCGTTAGATTCGAGGGAGAATGGTTATGAAAAGGGAAGGTATTAGCACCCCTTTCCATCCGTAGTTATCTACGGGCTCTTAGTTGCTCTAGATCACTTTTTTAAAATTGCTTTCTGTGTGTTTGACAAAGATGTTTTGAAAAAAGGCATTTCGCTTTGACTTTGTAATGACTCATGTAGGAGTGTATACAAAGTGTTCGGAAATGTTTTTGTTTTGAAAAGAATTTGAACTTTGAAAAAGTGTGTGGTGTGAAAAGTATTTGATAGAGCAAGCAACTAAAAGACTTATTTACCCACTCAGAATTGGTCGTTTTGTTGTACTTCTACGTTCCTTTAGAATAGCGCTAGCCGTACCATTAGTTAGTAGGTAGCTCCATTCGTAGGATGTAAGCGGGACATTCGGGACATCGGATGGTCATAGAAAGCAACTTGTAGGAAGTATCCTAGCACATTCGAAGGACTATCATCATTTTCGAGGCGACAATCGAGGGTCAAGATCATGTATTCGAGGCGACATCGTGGGTCTTATGATCTTTGTATCGAAGGGACTATGATGATTTGTTTGGAAGGCAACGGTGCTAGAATACCTCTACGTTCGAGGGACATGACCATTTTGAAATCGTAAGGCAACGAGAGAGAATTACCCTAAGGGGTGCGTGTGTGAAAGAAGTGTGTTGAATTCAGTTATTTTATCTTGAAATTAGTGTGAGCTATGTCCAATTATTATCTTGCCATACACGCCTAATTACTAGCAATTGATAAGGGTGCGGAAAGTAAAATGCGGAATGTAAAAGTGCGGAAAGATAAACCTACGCTATTACATGGCTTTGGGGCAGATACATAATTAGGAGTGCGGAAAGTAAAAAGTTCTAAATTAAACTATTACAACCCATGAGCAATTACATTATTGAAAAATAAAATAAAAACGGAAGAATCGTCCGAATCGGATCAACCTGTGAAAGAATAAGAAAATCGGGAAATATGATGAAATTGAAATAAGAGAAAATGTTAGAAAAAATGCAATTTTTAATATGAGAAAATTTATGCATGCTGGAAATAAGATAAATATATTAAAATAATTTTTTGGGATTTTTTGGAAAAGATTTAATAATTAAAATGCAATTTATAATGATTTAAATGCTAAAATAAAAATAAAATAAATATGCATGCAAAAAGGTATTTTTTTAATTTTATAAATTAAATAAAGATTTTTATGAAAATAATGTAAAAAGAAAATTATATTTTTGTAATTTTTTAATGCAGAAATAAAATTGTGAAAAGAAATTAAAATGAATGGAAAATATTGAAATAATTAGAAAAATAGAAAAATATTGAAAAAGTTTGAGTTTGTGAAAGAATGCAAAACTGGTCCAGCTGAGGTTCGAACCCAGGTCATTGGAGAGTATCTACGCACAGTGAGAGTCTTATCCACCGCGCCAGCTTGCATCTGTTGTCATGGAACGAGAATGTGTGGCGATGAGTGCACACGCGTCGCTGCCTAACGAAGTCAAGAGCACAGTCAGCTGGTAGGGCCAAGTCACTTATGAACGAACGAATCGGATCGCTCCCTCGCGCCACGCAAGCTGTCAACCGGAGTCAACAAGTCACCGACGCCGGAGCCCTAGCTCCGGTCGTCTTCTCCGGTGACTGTAAACATCAAACCTGCGAAATAATGGAAATCAAAGGCTAAGGTTAAGGCTACCCCCCCTAAATCGGGGTCTGCGAATCCAATGGTGGTCTTCGTTTTCCCTGAATCGTCCTGCAATTAGAGATACGATGCTAACAGTTCCAAAAAAACCTAAGAATGGCATTATACGATTCCGACGTTCAACATCAACAACGACTGCCCAGATCGAGCCTATGGGGTCTCATGAACACAACCAAATCATTAGAAACAATTGAAACAAGCAGGTAATAAAAGTGCAAATTCAAGCAAAAATTGATTATGTATGCATGTATATATCACGATTCTGGATGATTCAATCAATGGTAATGATGCATTCTTACTCAAACCTACCCTCTGAGCACGATGGAATGATGTTTGAAGGCTGAAACCTGCTGGAAATTGAAACACGATTTTCAAAAGTTTGAGAAATATTTTGACAAAATAAGGGTTTGGCTTGAGCTAGGGTTTCGTCCTCTGGCTTGTGTGTATTGCTGGCAATTTATAGAAGAAATTTGGATGGCAAAAGGAGTGAAAAAAGATTGCTTCTTGAATGTGCAAATATTTCCATTTAAAATAAAATCAAATATTGAAAAATATATGATTTTCTCATGAATGCAAGGCTATCACGAATTTGGTAAGGGTCATGGGCCTTCTTGGACATTTAGAAAGATATAAAATCATTCCTTTTGAGAAAAATGTTTAATTTTCATATTTTATATAATTTATTTTTGAATTAAATGTTATAAAATTCAAATATAAATCATAAAAATAGAAAATAACCAAGGCCACGCATTTATGGGTCAAGAATAGCATCATGAACAAGTTTGGATCAAAAGATTATAGGCCCATTTGGAAAATTTTGCAATTTGACCAATATGTCCTTTTGTGCAATTGTCCAAAATTCCCCAACTTCTGAATAGTGTAACTTGCTCATTTTTCCACATTTTTGAGAGTTCTTGGACTTTTTGGAAAGCTCTAAGAGTCCTCTAACCAATGTCTTTGGTCTCATCTCAATTGGAGTTACCATGCTCAAAATATCTTCAAAACAAAAAGTTGACTTTTTGTTGACTTTGAAAATGACCTGTAATGTTTTGAGCTATACCTCTCAAATGAAGCATTTTTTGGACATTCTTGTGAGACATGAAGTTGTAGAGAATTGAATTTCCTTCAAAACAAGAGGTGGTGGAAAAATTTCTGAGAAAGTATGAGAAAGTTATGATCAGTCAAAGTTCAGTTGACTTTTCATCTAGAAACCCTAATTTAGAAAGTTTGACTTTTGGGCAAATCTTGAGTTTTCTTGATGAATCATGATCAACTCTTGATCAAATGATGAATGTAACTTCAAAATGAGGATGTTGACCAAAAATCAGAAGTTTTGACTGTATGTTGACCACAGTTGACTTTTTGTCCAATACACTCGATTTTCAACCATCTGAGCAATTGTCTGAGGAAACTTGACTTGTGAGGCTTGAAACTTGACATGGAGAATCTTTGAAGCATATGAGGAGGCATGAAGGCCATTGGAGATGTTGGAAATCCATCTTGACTTGAGAGATACCAAACCCTAGTTTGGGTCGATTGTCTAGGAGAGAGTTTGTCTGATCAACTCTTGAGGAATCCTTGAGTATGGATGTATGAAATCTCTTGAGTAGATGGAGGGCAAATTTTGGGGTATGACACTAGTCTCCCCACACTAGTGAAGGCATACATCAAACGAGCATACCCTATACAAAGAATATTACAAGCACACAACACGACTTAACAAAAAAATCTAAGTTATCCTAACAGCCATAAATGCCGAATTTGTCGTGGAGTTACAAAGGGTACTCCACCCGAAAAAACAAATAATAAAACGACCACAAAGTCCCAAATTGTCATTACATAAAAAACATGCCACACCCAAACAAACAAAGGTACATTATAAATCGGCACATCGACCATCATCATTAAACAGGATGACTGATCACTCGACTGATCGGGTTGTGTCACCTCTGAAATTCCCCCCCGGGGGGGGGGGGTCGGGGGGGGTCTCCTCCATCACCATATCATCAAAAAATAAGGCTTCTTTATCTCTCCCTCCTCGACATAATAGTGGACCCCAATTCCCTCGGTCACCAGTTCCACGTTCGGATTCAAGACGCATATCTGGGCCAATGCATTCTCAAAGCTCCCCGTTGAGGCGACCACATCGTCATCACAGGCTAGCTGCGCTCGTTTGATTAGCTCAACTCGCATCTTCACATCCGCAAATCCATCGGGTTCTCCCTCAGTCGAAGCCAACTTTGCCTTCAAGCAAACATTCTCCTCGGAAAGCACCCGCTTATCCTTCAGTGCAGCATCGCGCTCCTTGACGACCTTCTTAAGGTCATCAGACAATTTCTGCCGAGCCGCTTCTCCATTCTTCTCGACCTCCTTCAGCTTGGTTTTGAGATAACGCAATTCGACCTCTAGAGACTGACCGAGCTCGGAACAAGTAGCAGCCATCTCGAAAATGTGCATCCAAGCACCATCATCTTTAGCCAAGGTCGCCTTCTTGGTCAGTCGATCTAACTCCTCAAGCAGAAGTGACTCCGCACGAGGAAGAACCAGACTTGTGTTCTCAAAGTATGTCTTGTTGAACCAGCAGGGGGAGATCGAATTTCCCTTTATCCTTCTCATTCCTTAGACCTATGCGTCCTTCCGCCCGCGTCTTCTTGATCCTCGAGGAGACCTGTTGGGGAGATAATACCCCACTAGTTTTGGCTCGTTAAAGACTTTCCCGAGCCCGTCTGGGGGGCTCCTCCCACCTCGATCGGAGATCCCGCCTCTTTTCTTTTCCTCGTTAGCAACTGTCATGTGATACGTTCCAGCGTCGGGTTCATTTCTGCTGCAATAAAGAGAAAGAAAGTTCGAGTTAGTACCAAACAAGCACGCACGCATTCAACATAAATAATAAATAAAGAAAAACGTCTACCCAAATATGCCTTTGGGTTCTCACTCGACAAGAGATCCCTCATATTTATCAACCGAGGCTCAAAGACGGGCTACTCGTCCTCGACCACGTGTGGTTTTCCCCTTTTTCCCATGCGTCGAACCTGGGAAAGATCCTCGACATAGGTCCACAACACCTCAAGACTGTCCAATTCCTCCGCACATGATTCCTCTTTGGCCCATACATATTGATCAACATTCTGCTTAAAATGCTCGTCCTTCCAATGAAAGTTGAACCTGGATATAAGGTTGTACACCCGCTCGCCCATCTTATTCACCTTCAGAGAACCATCTTCCTCGAAGGCAGGTAAACACGTCAAAAAGGGCTCGCTCGGATATCGATAGAACAAGCACATACTTTGCCTTGAAAAAACGCACATACTCCTAGTAAGGTTTGAACAACTTCCCATTCTACTGCCTGAAGGACACCCAACTCCATTGCACCAGCCTGTCCACCTTGGACGAATTTCGTTGGAGGCAGAAAATATATAAAAGCAAGGGAATAGTAGCACCAATTTCTAAGAATTCGCAAACAATCTTAAACGCCCGGATAAACGTGATGGCATTAGGATGAAGTTGTGGTGGAGCCAAAAGAATGTGATCGAACACCGCTACCTGTAGGTCGGTGAAAGAAAGTGGGAATCCTAACTCTCTGAACCAGATGTCGAACACTGGGATATGGTCGTGCTCGTATATTGAGCATATCTTATGCACAAACGTAGGGACATAAATAATCCAATCCTTCTGATCCCCTTCGACGCTCGCGACATCCTCCTCAGGGGCATACAAATCCACCTTGTCAAAAATCTCGCCCTGACAGGTGGTAAAATATGACCCTCTTAATCGAGCATCAGGGGCCACCCAAGTGGTAGGATCTTCCTTATCGACCTGCACGGCAGAAGGGCCTGCATCCCCGACGGGCGAAATCCCCTCCCCAAGTACCTCCACCGAGGCATTTCCTTTGTCAAAAGAGAAGTCCGAAGATTCCGCTCAAAACTCTCAGAATCTTCATGACTATCTTTGCTAACATTCGCCATAGAACCTGAAAAGTAGAAGAAAAAGGTGAGCTCGACATAAATGTCAATTCCACCCTTCCACCTCTAATCAAGTGAAAGGGCTCGGACGGATAAGGATCTCATCCTCTGTCTAAATCCCTCACTCGACGAATTAAACAAAGACCCACACTCGCTAAGTCCAACCGCTCGAAAAACACGAACATAAGATGCCCGTAATCATGGGTAAAAAGCAAATTTAAAACAAACCCTAAAATTTCTAACCGGAAAAACATGCAAAAATTTGGACACAAGGATCGGGAACTCACAGAATAAAAATGATAAAAGCTAGGAAATCGTCGATCGAAGCTGTTGACGGAAGTAGTTAACCAAATCAACAACTCCGAGCCGCGTGAGTTGACTCCTCAGATTGATAGCTGATGAGTTCGGGCACGAATGAGGGTACTGGATGAATATCAGAGTGAAAGAAAATAACAAATGAAGGGCGAGTTCCACTTATATAGGCCATTGTAGTGCACGTGGGCCTGCACAAGCCTAGGAAGTCTAGGGGATCATCATTACACCCTAGCGCCTAGGTCTACCAACAATTAATGCACACGACTCGAGATCGTCCCTCAAAATTCCCCAATCTTTCAGCTTCTCTGCCGACCATCTCTCCCCTCGGTATAACAATCTCAACATTTTCTTTGGATTCAAGTCATCGCCTCTACGGCCAGACGCAACGACTTGGGGGCTACTGTTCTGGACCGCCCGAATACTTGTCGGGCAGGTCACCTCTTCATGGCTAGTAATGATCCGCACAGGATAAACAACATCCTAATGGCATCATCTTCATGTTCCACGCACCACCTGGTGCACCCTACTTGACGGACGTCAAGCAAATCAGACTAGTTCTCCTTATCAAGGACTATGCCCATTATGGTGTCCCTCGGTCGACATAACGACTAGTTTCGAGCATCAGTGACCGGTTTGACCGAGTAAGCCCGGATAGCTAGATTCATGGATCTGCATATCTAGGCCCAAAGATAACAATCAATGAGAACATTCCTAAGGTCATTATATAAAACCTCAAACCTTTGAGGGAAAGGTATCACATTCTTACTCTAACAACCCTAATATTCTTCTTTTCTCACCTTGATCACTTGCTTACTTTAGCATCAGAGTGCCTTGCAGGTACACCACCCTCCTCTCCAAATACAACTCGAAGGACCTCCGTTCGCTTCGGCCATCTTAGATTCTGATCAACACTCCATATAAAAAATTCATAAGGCTCTTTTTTTGTGATAATGAGGGCTAAATGCCCAAAAAGAGAAGAAAATTAAATTATCAGAGATCTTGAAACATAGCCTCCACGTTTATCCTTGTCAAGCAATTGTTAAATACTATATGGAACATAATCTGTAAACTCAAGCATTCTTGTCATCTCCGATCCACCTCGAGCAAGCGCATTGGCACACTGATTTGTCTCCCAAAAAACATGAAAAATCTTCACGACACAAAGATTATCTAGCAACTTAAATATCTGAAGAAGAAGGTTGTGACCATCCACATTTGTGATTTGTCTTGGTTCCAATATACGTACAATATTCTTGTAATTCACATTTAATTCAATGTTCCAAAACCCACGCCTTTGGGACAAATGAAGACATTCATAGATACTCCACAATTCTGCTCGAAACGCACTGCAACACCCAATATTCTTAGAAAAACCAGCCATGCTATTACCTAAACGATCCCTGAATATGCCACCACATCTTGCCTCCCTATTATTACGACGCGAATCATCTGTATTTAATTTCATCTAGCCTTGTGATGGGTGTTCCCAACGCACCTGGACCTCCTTTGTACTCCAACCCTCCGCTATATGGGAAACTACCATAGCTTGCGCATAATCATTTACCTGTTGCAAAATATGAACAAACGGAAAATATGGTCTATTAATATTACCATCATGCACCTCTTCATTACGCCACTGTCAGATATTATGACACGATATTTCCCAGGTGGGGCTCCACTTGCTATCTACCATAAGATTCACATCAATCCAATCCTCAAGGCTCTTTTAAGCTAACAGATAACCTTAACCTCTAGTTGATGATTCAGTGAGTAATTGTTGATAAATTAATTAAAATATTTAATAAAATAATAATTTTATTAGTTGATAAATGTAAAATGATATATAATAATATTTTTAATTAATAATTTATGACTCTATTATCTTTTATAAATTATTTTTTATTTGATAAAAATAAACATAATTATGAACGTATGTAATATTTTAGAGAACTTTTCTTGCCACTCTTTAAATTTAACCTGCCACCCCCTCAAATTTTTTTATTTTAATTTTATCCTTGATGAAATTTAAAGGAAATTCCAGATGAAATTTCTGGTACACACACCAAATTTTCGGTACACACAAATTTCTAAAAGTCTATTTGAAAATTCTGGTATATCGAAAATAACGAATTTCCGATACAACAAAATTTTCGAAAATGATTTTGAAAATTCCAGCATACCGGAAATTACAAGTTTCTGGTATATCAAAAATTACAAGTTTCCGATATACCGAACATTTTATTATAAACTAAATTTCTAATATGTTTAAATATTAGATTTTTTCAATGGTTGAGATTTTACCGATATTTTTGGAGGGTCCTGATTGCACTAACACTTATGTGTGGTCTAGAATGCATCACCATTTGTATAAATAGGGGTCTTAGGGTTATTGGATAACCCATCTCAACAAAATGTCTTTTCCTCAATGTCTAATTAAGGCAGAAGTGTATTACAACGGTGACAACCCGCCTGTTGAATTTAAGCTTCCAGATGACTCTGAATCCTTTGCCACCTTGAAAGAAATGTTGACCAGTTTGTTGACTGATTCCGATAACGAAGGGTGACAAAGATCGAGTTTCTGGAGAATTACATTGGTACAAATAGTTGGGTGAAATACAACCTAATCGAGTTGAATAATGGTGAAGATGTGAAGGCCATGTGGAAATCATTTCGCCATAGGATAACTAAAGGTCTGATCGAGTTGGACGCGCAGATCCGAAGATCTGTTGACATAATGAAATGTCTGAAGCATCTAGAGTCATCCGCAAGTTCCTAGGTTTTCTTGTATCGGAGTACTGTTTATGTTTGACGTTTGTCATCTGATGTTTGTTAACTTTTTTGAGTTTGTTATTCGTGTTATTTTGTTTTCTCTATCTAATCAAAACATGTACTAGCCAAAAAAGATTATGCAATAAAATAAATGTCTATTTGTCACAACATATAAATATAATACAATCATAAAAAAATAAATCTACATTGGCCCTCCACATGCAACATCGGCCAACCTAGCTAAACCAATATAAACCTCACCATTATGGTTCACCAACCCCGTGAGGTCATCTAAGTGAACGATGATGAACTGTAGGTGGCTATCCTGGTCACTTGCAGGCGGATATGGTGGTGCTGGATCGGAAGAATCTATGGTACCTAAAAGCCCAGGAACATCAGATGCTGCAGCCGGTGGTATGACCCGAGGGTGTGACACACTGTGTAACCACTCCAGGTATCCATCCTCGCACTTCCCAGGCTCCTGAACCCCAACGATTGCATCAATGATCTCATGGGGGGAGCTAATGATGTGACTCTGAAACCATCAATCAATGCCACCAGCTGGAGCATTTGGGACTGGACGTGGGATTCCATGTATATAACCATACTGGTGTAGACACCTCTCAAGCAAGTGTCTATCCACATGGCTCTCCCATCTGACATAGCCTAAATACAAAGTAGATACCTCAAAAGGACGATGAGGGCGATGAGCCATATCCGGTGTCCAGATGACATCATCTAAGGACAGAGCATCCAGCCTCCTCTTGTACTCCATCAACCCTCCTGGAACAGCCTATTTGGCCTTTTCTCTTTGCATATGGGTCTCTACCCTCAACACGCTGGATCTTCCGTTCACAGATGTGAGGGAAGTGCTCGTATATCCGACACTACATAAATAAAAACCATCAAATGAATACACCTAATAATTAACAAAAAAAATATCTAATAAATTATAATATACATGTAACAAGCTCAGGTAACCAGCAAGTTGTCTAGTCTCAGGACGACATACAATATTGAGTGTTGTGTACAACATCATCAAGGCCACCACTCACCAAGGCCAACATGGAGTGTCAAGGATGCTGAATAGATACAAATATCGAACATCAATATAAACTCCAGACTTGTCCGCAAAGAGAGTATGTGCCACCTGATGTAGCATGTACGCCCTAGCGGCAACCTCATACCTCTTCCTCCACCAGCTATGTATAAGTACTCCTCAACCAAGACATGTGAAGGTGAAATCCTCGAGTCTCACCAAACTCACATAGCACCTCCACCTCATCAACCTCCAAAGCATTCACAACCATGTGTACCGCTGTCGGCTGGTCCCTATATACAGGTGTGAAAAATGTATCACCAATCGGAATGTGAAAGAGGGCATCCACATCATCCAAAATCGTCGTCATCTCCCCAAATGAAAGATGGAAGAATGATGTCTCCAGGTGCCACCTCTCAACAAAATCAAATAACATAGAGGAATCCAGCATCATCAAGGAATATCCAGCAAAGTCCAGGAGATGGAAATTTTTAACTATCTTCTTCACCCGCTCAGGACTCGGACTACCAGGGAAGTTCTTCAACTTCGACCCATGAGAAGCGACCTTCAACACTGGACGCTCCTCTAACAAAACAATACAATTAAAACAATTAGTATACATCAAATCGCGTAACTCAAATAAAAATTAAGCATTTAAGCGAAACTAATATTAGATACCTCGCCCTTCCATATCCTATAAGCGACATGGTCATCGTATCCCATCAACACGGGCTTGTCAGTAGGTTCTCCTGGGAAACCTGCATCAGTACACAATAATGGCTCTGTAGATGCACGAATGGTGGTGTCTGTATCAACACGGGACACCACATCAACTCCCTCAACAGCAACCTCTGCCAATGGCTCCTAAACCAGCTCCTCAACTGGGTCCTCAACCATCGGCTCATGAACAATTGGCTGCTGAACCATCGGCTGCTCCTCAACCACCTGCTCCTCAACTACCTGCTCCACTGCAGGAACAGGAGTTTGATCCTCCAACGTAGGAGTCTGATCCTCAACAGCAATGATGGATGCTCTACCAGTACAACGGCGAGGTGTGTGGAACCCGGTCACCGCCTGCTGTCCAGCCATCTGTTTCTGATGAGAATTGGTCGGAGGACAGCCTCTAACACGTAACTCTGAGGCATAAGCCTCTTCAGCAACTCGAGCCACAACATCGGCTCTATCTGTGGTACGTTCAGCAATAGATCCATCTTCGCCTCTGGTCCTCACTGCAAGCAAAATAAAAAATATAAGAAACATAATATTTAAAAAAAATTGAAATATCAAAAATTTTAAAATTTCTGGTATGGTAAAATGCACCGAAAATTTTAAAATTTTCGGTATTATTGTCAACTGATAATATCAGAAATTTTGAAATTTCCGGTATAAAAATACCAAAAATTTTATGATTTCTGTAGAAGATACCAGAAATAATGAAATTTTCGATACAATATACTGGAAATTTCCCAAAATATACCGTAAAACTTACTTGTTTTTGTCAAATTTCCAATATCGTCAGAGAATTTGAAAAATCCGATCTATACCATAAATTTGGTAAAATTGAATAATGAAAATTGATTGGACACTTTAATCTTTTCATAGGTATAGAGGGTGGCAGGTTAAATTTGAGAGATGACAAGAAAAATAAAAGAAACATTTTGATACCGTTAAATTTAGTTGGATAATGGTACCATGATCCAATCAAATATTATCATATAATGACACGTCATTTTTTACCATTATTTTATTTTTAAAAAAATTCAATTATAAATTAATTTACATTAAAAATACCGTACCCAATTACTTATAATACTTAAGAATTTACCGTATTTTAATACATGTGTCAATTAAACATAAAATTAACATGCACAACGCATATAACTAAAATATATTCGATGCAGGTAAATTTTAAGAATAAGATATTCATGATTATTTGTATGGTTACATCTAAAACATTTATTTTATGTTAAATTATTTTGAATTATAAAGAATAAAAATGAGTTTTAATTAAAACAATAAAATTAAAAATTAAAAATAATTAAAAATTATAAACTTAAAAACTACTTCAAATAATACTTTAAAATAATATTTTAGAAAAGCTAAAAAGAAATTAAAAACACACTAAAAAAATAATTATCAAACATAATCTTTTATTGAACATACTTAAAAGTTTAAAACTAAAACCTAGTTTGTTGGTCTTAAACAAACATAATTTTATGATAAAAAATCTACAATTTCCCTGCACTTAAAAATTTGACACCACCAATTTTGAGAATAAATTTGATTTTTCTTTTTCATTCATCTTCTATTCATTTCTTCTACCCTTTTCAATTTAAATTTCAAATTATATATCTCTCATTCTTTCTCATTTACTTTTTCATTTCTCTCTCTTCAATTTCACATATCTCCTTTTAAATTTTGGTTCATCTTTTTTCCATTCTCCACCTTCATTTTGTTTCTTTTTCTTTTTCCATTTCAAACTCTTCCTCCATTTCTTTTTGAACATTCATATTTATCTTTTTTTTCTCTCACATTTTTATTTTTATTTTGCATCCATTTCTCCATACTCTTATAATTATGATTATGACCAGTGAAAAATACGTGTAATTGATAAACACATTTGTTTCTAAAATATAATAAAAGTAACATAAACATTTTAAACAGTTCAACAAAAAAAATATTTTTAAAAATGATAATAAATTAGTGTCTATAATTCTTTTTTATATATAAAAATATTTAAATTAATCATATTTTTATATAAATATTATTTTTATTTTGATATTATTTATAAAAAATTAAAAGCGATAGTAAACTTTTTATTCATTATTATTTAATATTTTGACAAATAACGTCATGACAATTAATAATATTTTGACAATTATAATTTTAATGGAAAATATTATTGAAAATATCATTATACATAAGTGTTATTATAACAATTTAAAATAAGATAAATATTTTTAATTACAATTATTTTATATTTGATACTCTTAAGTTAAAAAATTTGAATTAACAATTATTTTATATAACAATGTCATGTTTTATTTTAATCTAATTTATTCATCAATTATAAAAAAAAAATAGAATTTTTCTATAAAATATTACATAGATATAAGTTAGTATGTTTTTATATTAATAAATAACATTTTTTTTCTGTTTTAGATTAGTAGTTCACTATTTCATTATTTTTTTATGCTTTCATTAAATATTTTAAAAAATATATTTTCATATTATATTAATGACTTTATAGTATAAGTGGTATAAAATAATATTAACATATTATTATAAAATTTAAAATTTAATTCATTAATTTTATAATATAAATATTATAAATTATAGATTTTCTTTTTTAAATAATAATAAAATATAAATTATAATCATAAAAATAAGATAATTATGAAAACATGATGTGAAAATGATAAAGTTAAACATGATAAGTGGAAAAAAAATAGGACATGATTTTACTAAATACATATAATGTAATTGAAATCTAATCCTACATTAAATCTGAAAATATTAGTTCAACATTTAAATGTATAATTAGAATTCAAATTCTTCGTTCATCACATACACATCCAAGATCTCTCTTCATCACAACCTTCTTCAAAATACTTAAACCTCATATTAATTAGAAAAATCCATCTCATATCATCAACAACTTCATCGAAGATATTTGTTTTGCACTCGAGAACAACTCTTCGACAAACTCATGTCTTCTTTCAAAATGTTCATCTTTGTTCATTCATAAACCCTTAAAATTCAATTTTCTCAATTTTCTTCAATCATTGTCTCATTTATACCGCTATCTCCATCTTCTAAACTATTTTTCATTCCTTTTTTTATTCTTATGTAATATTTTTTAATAATAATACAATCTTTTGTTTTGCTTCAAATTTTTAATGTTTAAACCTTTATGTAATATTTCTCAATAATAATAAAATATTTAATATGTGGTTGTTTCAAAAGAAAATATAAGTTTATACATCATAGTAAAAAAATAGATAAAATTGGTGACGCACGCAACAGGAAAATGATGTATAATTGTACTTGTGAGTTAGTTTGTAACATTCCACTTTGATTTCAAAAGAGAAATAAATGACTCATTTAAATTTCCTGTAATAATTTAGTCAATTTTAGTGAAGCTAGCATTGAAATGAACCAATCAATGGTTTGGAGTTTGTTAAGTGAGGATTAGAGTTAGTTAAGATTGTTGACTCAAAGTTTGGAGTTAGTTAATAGGAAACTCAGTTTGTTAGGTTGTTAGTTTTAATTTCAACTTTTATGATTTTGTTTCTTCTAATTCATGTCACTTGGTGTGCGGCAACCTTACCTTTTGATTTTATGTTTGTGATTTTTGTTAATAAATTTAGTGGATAACAAAACTTGATTAGTAAGGTGTTAGGGCACGGTGTAAGTCGTTAGTGAGGTTGGTTAAGTTGAAGTGAGAGTATGATTAGGTACTCAGATTAATGATAGTTAGAATTTTAACGGTTAGAAGTCATTAGATTCCAGCTTGAGGATGCCTCATGTTATTTTGAATATACCTGTAGCCATATAAATTCTCAATTTTTCTTTTGTTGAATAACATGAATGTATTTGTTCTGAATTGTTTTTTTTTCTTTTTCCACTACATTAAATTTGTTTTGCCCTATGGATTCATGTTGCTCTTCAATTGTAATGGCATTGTGTTGGAATGAGTATGCACGACTCTAATTTTCAGGTCTGGTTTTGAATGTTGAAATTGGATTGATGTGATACTTGCATAGTACTACACTAACAATGTTAGCTTTTGGATTTGTTATGACCCCCTGCATTGTGTTTAAATATCATGTCCAACTAGTATGAATGTTGAACTTGTATATGGTATAACTTGCCTCAAATACATGTTGGAATGATTAAAGCAAAGTGAACTTGTAGTGACCTTGTAGTGACCTTGTACACGAGGCTAGTATTGGCTTGAAATGGCATTGGATGTATAATGTGTATGGGTTGCATTGATCTTGTTAGAATTTGACTTTAGGCATGACTTTGCTTGAACCTGTGATTACTTGTGTGCTTAAATACTTGAATTGCTTGAACCTGTGATTACGTGTATTTTATATGGAATTATAATTGTTGAATTCTACTATTGTATTTATGTTGTTGTTGTAATGTTGTTTAGAGGTGCAATGTAATGTTACTGTGAATTATGAATTGCAATAGTATTTTGTTAAACTTGATCCTTGTTATGGTTAAGATTGAGAACATATGATATTTTGATATTGTAAGTTTAAGTTGGTATTAACATGCAGTTTCTATTACCTATAATTTTCATAGTAAATGACCTGTAAAGTTATACATACATGTGACCCATAATTTGCACATAAAGTGACCTATAAATTATGACTTATAACTTGGCCATCAATTGATATATAATATGCAGTTTGTAGGACCAATAACTTTGCCATCAATTGGGATATAATATGCATGAACTATTGACATATAATTTTGACATTAACTTTTGAAAGTTTGACATATAAATTTGGCATACATACTCAGCCTTAAAAGCAATAAACTCAAAAATATCATACATTCACTAAGACATTATCATAAGTTGGTCATTACATCAGAATAGTGTTAGTAGTACAAGCCACATTACACATTGCAAAATATCTTTGTTCATTATAAACTTCATAACAAAAAGAATATATTGTTCACAAAACACACATATAATAAAGTCTACATGTCTTCATCAAAGAGTCATTCCCTCGTAAATGGCTTTCTATTTTTTTGAATGTTTTCCACCACTAGGCAAGTTTGATAAGTTATCCCATTCATTTATGACAAAAGGATCATCGGGATTCCTTCCAGGGCCACCAACTTCCTTTGTTTTGAGGGTCCTTATCATGTCACTTTGTCTTTTCTGAACATCTATAGAAGCAACTTTCTTGACTTTGTTCTTCTATTTTGAAGGCTTGACCTATGAAACACAAAAATATTTTAGAAAAAGGAAGATGATTCTAGGAAAAACATGTTAAGTGTCATTTAATATTTATTGGTTCCCGGCAAGTTGTCCTTATTGAAGATGCTATTGGTGTTTTGAAAGGTTTCTTCTTGTAAACTGTTGGAGCTTTACCATAAAAAATCTCGATAGTTTTCTTCAAAAGTGATGTGTCAACATTCAAAGGTGGAACATCCAAAACTTCATTATCCTTCAGTATCTTAGCCAATGTATCACCATCTATACCATACTATTTTTAACAAAGAGGATTGTGAATCAGTTTTGGTTTAACTTGTGAATCTTTTTTAGTTTCAACTTGTACATCTTTTTTCAGCCTTAACAGATGTATTTTTTTAACCTCGTATGGTGCATCTTTATTAGGTTCAACTGGTTAATCTTTTTTCAACCTCAATTGGTGCATATTTCTCAGTCTCAATGTATGCATCTGGTTGTGTCTCAACTGATGCATCTTTCTCAGCCTCAATGTGTGCATCTGGTTGTGCCTCGATTGTTGTTTCTTTTTCAATCATTTTTTATGGTTTAGCCTTTGCCCTACTCTTTTTCCTTTGGTTCAAACTTAATTATTTTGGTCTTTGGTTCAGACTTATCCTTCTTTGTTTTGTTGATAAACCACGTAAATCTCCCCTAATGCTTATAATGAGAAAAATCAAAATTAACACATAATAGGTACAACATAGTTTATTATATCAGATAATTTACACATAATTTACACATACCCTCTTTTTGCTAGTTTGACTGGCCTGGGTAGGAATCTCTTGTACGAGCATTTCTCCTGTAGGCATATATGTTGTATTTACAAATGACACAACAACAAATTATTTATTTTTGTTGCAGGTCCTCTTGTTGTGCCCTAGTTTAAAACATGACTTGCGCATATGGCTTGTATTGGTTCTTTGCCACTTGGTTTGACTTGCCTCATCAGATTCTCTCCTGCGCAGTTTTTTGGGCCACGTTTGAACAAGAGCGGCATAATAATAGGATTAGAGGTCCTAGTCCATTTGTTTTGACCATTTAGAGGTGTGATCACCTCATTATGACAATGCTAATAAGTGGTCATATGGTAACATTTGTGCACATACTTAACTGAACCATCTACCTTTCTATGAATAGATGCCACAACATGGTTGCATGGTATCCCTACCATTTCCCAGTAGTTATTTGAGCAACTATATTTATCCAGGTCCACTACAAAGCTATCACTGAAAAGAACATGTGTAACTAATTCAACCTACCAACATATGTTGTTGTCCAGCTAGCACTTTTCTCAATTTCTCTATCTAATCTCCTTAACGGTATGGTCATGATTTGCCCTTTATAATAATCTATCTTTTCCCTAAATGTTGCAAACCTACCTATTAGATAGTTTGTAATCCATTCAAACATGGTAATAATTGATTTGTCTCTTTGCAAAAGAATTGTTGCATTAAAGGACTCACTCAGGTTATTCATTAAGGACTCGCACCGCTTTATTTTGAGAATAGCCTCCAACCACTTATAAGTCTCTTGAGTTGCCTCTTTGAACATGAGCATTTTTGCCTCATGTGCCTCATAATAAATTGTTTTTGCAACAACCATCATTAGATCCCTAAATAAAGTTCCTCCACCATTTTTTTTGTTGAAATTAGCATATAAATACCTTAAGCAAAATTTTTGCTCAAAACTCGGGTACTAATCTTGAAACACTTGTACAATACCCTATTATATCAAAACATAAATTAATTGAGTAAAAACATTAGCAAAACAGAAAAGCAAAAGGGTTAAATATGTTTTTGGTCCCTATAAATATCATAATTTTTAATTTTAGTCCTTATTAAAAAAAAAATATATTTTTTAATCACTGCAAAATTATTATGCACGTAACTTTAGTTCATCATGTTAAACCAATGTGTATTTTTAAATGATTATTTTGCACACATCTTTAGAAGGTTATAAAAAGTTCCTAGAAAAAAATGAATTCAAAATTTTATTTCTAAGTCGGAGTTTTTATTATTTTTATAATTACTTTTTAAAATTTTTAAAATTCATATTTAATTATTCTCATTTTACAAAATTATAAAATTTGGTAAATACGGATTTTAAAGTATTCTAAACATGCATGAAAAAAATTATTCAATAATTTAAGAGTTTAAGGGTAATTAAACAGTTTTCAAAATTTTAGAAAATAGCAGGGACTAAAAATGAATGCATAAAAAATTTGTAGGGATTAAAAATATTATTTTTTAATAGGGACTAAAATTGAAAATTGTGATATTTATAAGGACCAAAAATATAGTTAGTAAGATTATAAACTACCTTTTGCTGGTTAGATATGAAACATCATGTGTCATCACCAATGTCCTCTAACAACAACTTCAGGAACCAACTCCATGAGTCTTTTGTTTCATTCTCTACAACACCAAACGCAATAGGCAAATATTGATCAATTGAGTCTCTTCCTACAACAATGAGCAATATACCACCATACTTGGGCTTCGAGTGACATCCATCTAAACCTATGAAAGGTCTACATTTTTTGTTAATGCTTTCTTGGTTCCATCAAAACACATGTACCACCTCTCAAATCTTGGGTTCAAACCTGGACTAACTTGTGTTAATTTTGAAGGTATTTCCTGGGGATGTCTGTCTTAACTCATCTCCATAAGACCACAATATGTTAAATTGCTTGCTAGAATCACCTTCCACAATTTGTCTAGCTATCTGTCATGCCTTAAAAGCTTTACATCCTAGGATTTTTGTGGCATATCTAAGCCTAACACCTGCTACCACCTCATTCAATTTCATCTTAGTGTTATTCTTCAACCCATCCATAATTACCTTAACTGCCCACTCTGGTTATCACTTTTGTTGAAAAATTATCTTCCACACTTGTGTTTAGAATACAAAGTTGTTATCCTAAATATTGTGGATGATAGGACTCTACTACATAGCATAGTGTAGTTACACTTCTTCTTATCTTACATAACATCATCTATTAGAGTCATTTTTTTCAAACCTCACATCCCTATATATAAGAGCATTATGTTCTAGAATAACATCTTTAAATTGTCTCAATGAACATAACTTCATTCCAATTTTGAAAACAAAATCCTTACTAATAACATCTTCTACATTGAACCTGATTACACATGGCCTTTCATCACCACTATCATCGTCAGTTCCACTACCCAGTTCATCAATCATGCATTCCTCTTCAATGAAATGTGTCTTACCCATCTCTTCTATGATAAACATAGTCTTGGTTGGTTCACTAGGGTCATTGACATTTGCAACATATGGAGTTCTAACCTCATTATCACCATCTGCACCAACTCCTTCTTCTAACCCATCATTAAACCCCTACATCCTCTCTTCCTCAATATCATCAAAATGGACATCCATCACAGATACATCACTGCAGTCACTTGTTTCTTCCTTCTCTCTTTCACAAGTTTTACCTTTTCCCTTTTCTTTAACATTATCCATAAAAGTGCAATCTTCTACTTCTAATTTAAGCTCACAGTATATCTCAATTTCACTCTTATTCCCAACAGCATATACATAATCAACTCGTGAGCATCTCCATCATCTTTGAATAGTTTCATATCTGCTTCGAAGGATCCTTCATCATGTTTCCACCACATCTTAATAGTCTTAAAATCAAATGCAGGGTCAATACTTTTCACTAGGTCACAAGCTTCAAAGATGACCAATAATCTAGATCTTGACTATTAAAGACATACATTTCTCCACCGTCATATTTTAATTTGTTAAATTTTAGAATTAAAAAATAGTACATTCTCAATGTAATTCATCTCTCTGACCTTATTTATAAACAAATATTCTCTTTTTAAATTCATTTAATAATGAATGTATCTGATCTATTATGTAGACTAAATATATTTATTATTCAATAAATCTAAAAAAAAAAAATTTACTTATAAATAAGATCGGAGTAATAAAATAGTATAATTTATTTAAAAATAATAGAATAACATCTAAAATAGTTGTGATTTTTTTATATTGTAAAATTATTTTATATTCTGGATCTGTAAAACACAAGAACTAGAATTTGTTTAACAAGCAATTCCGATTCACACTGCATATTCTCATTCTACCCATCGTCTTCTTCCTTAATCAGATTAGGGTTCGCAATTTCGTCCTTTGAAATTGAAAAATGGGTGGTCATGGCGGTTTGAACATCCTCCCTCAGAAACGATGGAACGTTTACAATTTCGATAATCGAGAAAAAGTCCGTAAGGACGAAGAAGAAGCCGCCAGAGAGGAACAGCTTAAACGCGAACAATCACGAAAACGCGATACGGAGGTCCGACTGGAACGCCTCCGTGCTTCGCGAGGTTTGGCACCCACTATTCAGCCTCGTGAATCCGAACCAGAACCGGAGCAGGAATCTAAACCCGAACCAGAAGTTGAAGCTGTGGCTGAAGCAGGTGATTTAGGTCATATTAACCTGTTTGAAGGGATTAAGATTTTTGATCCGATTCGAGTACCGAAGAGAGAGTATGTGGATGAAAAAGAGGAGATGAAGAAGAAGACTAAGAAGTTGAAGTTGCCGAAAGAGCAAGGAGAGTCCTCCATTCGTGCTGTTGGGCCTGAAGATGAGAAATATAGGTTGGGTTATGGGGTTGCAGGGAAAGGGGTTCAGTTGCCTTGGTATGCTCAAAAACAGAAACAGAATGATGATGGTGGGGATGATAATGGTGAAAATAGGGGTGGTCATAGGAAGGATGAAAAAAGGAAGAAGACATTGGAAGAGTTGAGGGAAGAAAGACTGAAAAGGGAGAAGAAAGAGAAGGAAAGGGAGATGGCATTGAGACACCCCAAGCAGCAAAGTCGGGTCGAGCCTTATGGCAGTAGCAGATACTACAGGTAAAATTGATTTTTTGTCTTTATGTTAAGTTCTTCATGATAGATTTTGATGTTTCAAGTTATAAAAAATTTGCAACAGATTAGGAAGATTGGGAATTTTGTTTATAGATAGATGAATCTAATTGACTAAAGTTGTTTTGTTTCCTTTCACAAAGTTATTTATTATCTATGGTTGTGATTCACTTTTCTTCCCAAAGTAATCAATAGTGGCCACAGCTATCCCACTATAGTTGAACGGAGCGGAGGCCGACTGCTATGGGAAGAGCCTTAGCCGTGCCGGAGTGATTTCTGGCCCACTATCCTTTTCCCCTCTATAAAATTGAAATTACCACTTAAACTTAGAATGTTTTAAGGGTAATTTTGGGTTTTGCAATCAAATATGAGTTGAGACTCAACCTTAACCTTCCTCCATAGGCATATATGCACTTCAAGATTCATGTGTGCTTTGATTTATGAATATTTTGAGTTGAGATATTTGTTTAAATTTACATTAAATATATGTTTATAATTATTATATGCAATTTGTCCAAAAAATGATCAAATAGAGTGGTCATCCCGCTTTTTGGGCCTGCCGCTCCGCACCACTATTCGGGAATGACTACTCTGTTTTCTTCAATATATTTGAGATCTTTCTTGGCAGTTATTTGAACTAGAACTTATTTATTGTTATCAATGTTGTCAAATAGCGGCACTATGCCATAACATAACTTGAACAAACTGCTATTTTTTGCAATCCGCGATTGATAGCAATTGTTATTAATTTGTGTTCATACATATATGTCTCGTTGAAACTAGCTTGTGCAATCTGTAACATATCCGCGATTGTTAGCTTTTCTTAGTTTAATATGTGATTATCAGTTGCACCTTAACATAGCCATTTCAAGCTATGTTGTCAATAGCGGCTGGTGCGGCCGAAATGAAACAAACAACCCATACCATCTGCTAATCACACACTCCTCCTATTATCTCAGTGCCCCAATTGTTTTATTGCTCTTTTTGTTATGTTTTTTGGGCCATAAGCCCAAGCAGTTGTTTCATTTTTAAACAACACCCCCTCACTATTATTTGGACCCCTTGTTTTTTATTTTTTTTTATTTTTATTTTGTATATAAAAAATATATTAATTAAAAAAATTAAAAATATAAATAGTCAAATAGCGCCCGCGCCGCTCTCCGCTTCCGCACCGCTCCCATTTTGGGGTTGACCGTGCCGCGCCGCTTTCCGAGATTAACAACATAGATTTCAAATTCCTAGTACTCAGATTGCCAGAATAACACGCAGTATTGCCTCTGCAGTAATCAAATTTTTCCACTAAATGGAATTTTGTAGAGAGGAAGAAGCGTTTCTGACCTAGAGGTGAAAGTTGGAGACCATATTATCCCTCAAGTCAAACGGTTTAAATATCTTGGTCCGTAATACAAAATGATGGAGAAATAGAAGGGAAGTAAACCATCCAATTCAAGCTGGATGGTTGAAATGGAGAAGGGCATGAGGTGTTTTGTGTGATGCAAAAGTTTTATCGGACTGCGGTGGTAAGACTTGCAATTTTGTAAGGGACAAAATGTTGGACGGTTAAACATTAACATGAGAATAAAGTAAGTGTAGTAGAGATGAAGATGTTGCAGTGGATCTATGGTAAGACTCGACAGAATAAACTTAGAAATGAAAATATTAGAGATTGTCTCGGGGTAGCATCTATAGTGTTGAAGATGGTGGAAAATAGACTTAGATCGTTTGGGCATGTAGAGAAAAGACAGGTAGGTTCTGTAGTAAGGAAGGTAGACCAAATGGAGAGAAGATAAACAATTTTACTGCAGAATGGCAACATAAAGCTACTTTTGGATGCATAGTCCTCTAATACTAGAATTAGAAGACAGAGCTGCAAATTCGTTGATATAACATAAATACATAACTAATGTAACTGTTTTTAGCCTCCGAAGTTATGGATACACACATGTGGGTCAAGGCAAAACTGGTTTTCAACCTGCACAAATAAAAATTAAGAAGTATTCATTACTTTCTTTGAATTAACATGTGGATCAAGATGTTGGCATCAGATTGACAACACTTGAAAATTGCATGCTACAGCTGATTTTTTGAATTAACAAGTGGATTGATATATTTGTATTCATTACTTTGATGAACGGTCATACTTTATGATTTACATGCTACTGCCGGTTTTTTAAACCAACAAGTAGATTGATTTATTTGTATTCATTACTTTGTTTGATGAAAGATCATATTTTATGATTTTACAGGCGATGATTGAGTCAAGGGTCATGCACTTTGTGATCTCCCAGGATTTGTCCTTCCTCATATGAGAATCGTGCTGCCTACATTCTTGAGAAATTTATAGCAAATTTATGCAAGCATTTTATGGGGACTGTCCACTGATTCATGGAGAATAATGCAGACCTTGTGAAATACATGGTGGTCTGAGTGCTGGGTGAATCCACTGAAGTTTATATCTGTGATATAAGTCATTGTCCTGTACTATGGTCAAAATCAAATGCTTTATACCTAATGAGAATGAAGCTTATAAATGTTTATCCCGTTTGAGTGTTCTAACACTCCTCTTGTCCTGTTATTTTTGATTTGGCGTTTCTTAACGTGTACCAGGTGAACTGAATACTGAACAACGTTTTTAGTCATTGCCATATATGAAGAAATTATCTTTATTAGAATAGTAATAAGGCAATTTCTTTACTCACTCCATATTTTTATTACGTGGCATGTGAAATTCCAAAAATACTCATAAAAATCAGAAATATATTTCTGCACCAATTCATTTGTTTTCTGAGATCCATCTTATTTTACAATAATTTTTTCTGGAAATGTATTTTCAATATAAAATCGGGAATACACTTCCGATTTTTTTTGAAACAGTTAATCCCTTCAATTTTATATGTTTGTCTTTTTTTATCATTGCTTTGTTTTTTATATTTTTTTCTTTACGGATCTCTGATTCTTTACCTTCTTAAACAAGTACATGCAATGCTTACAAACTACAAATCGGAAATATATTTTTGGTTAATATTAGAAGTGTATTTCCATAATAAATTTTATCATAAAATGTGAAGAATTTCAAAACGAATGAATTCTATGTGATGGGTGTGTAAATAATTAAAGGATTTTAGTTGGATAAATTTTGAAGGGTGTGTTTTTATTTATATAACAAAATCTTCCTAAAAATTTGATAAAATTTAAAAAAATTTGGAAATGAATTTTGGAGGATTTATAAAAAAATATTCATTATTTATAAAAGTTCATTTTCAAAAATATTAAAAGTTCTCACTTATTTACCTTCAACTTAACCTTAAGCAATTACTTTAATATCTTTAAAATCTCTGCACATTTTATATATATAAAGCAACATAATTTTTAAATTAGGGTGTTACAACTCTCCCATTTACAAAATTTTCATCTTCGAAAATTATCTGACAAAAACAATGTCGAGTGCGAATTTCTCATTTGATCCTTATGCTCTCAAGTTATACTTCCACCAACTGGTCTTTCCCACACTACCTTCACTAAAGCAATCTATCTACTCCGTAAGTACTGCATCTTCCAATCCTATATCCATATGGGTGATGCTTTAATTGTTAGGTTATCTCTCACATGTACATCATCCACTTGGATCACATGAGAATGATCTGGAATGTATATGCTCAATTAAGACACATGAAACACATCATGAATATTATCTAGTGACGACGTTAAGGCAATCTAATAGGTCGTCTCACCTATACTCTGCATAATCTGGTAGGGCCCAACAAAATGCAGTGTGAGCTTACACGACTTCAGAGTCTTACCAACACCAATTACCAGAGTAACTCTCAAGAATACATGATCTCCCTCTTAAAACTCAAGTGTTTTTCTCCTCTTATCATGATAGCTTTTTTGACGACTTTGTGAAGCTTTCATCTTCTCTTGAATCATCTTGATCTTTTCGTTCGTCTCCTGAACAATCTCAAGCCCGAGTACATCACTCTCGCCTGACGCATATCAACATAATAGAGTTTTACACCTCCTACCATACAATGCCTTTGACAAGAGGAAACAAACCATTCTTGATCACTTCAATAACTTCTTGGTAGCCAAACAACACCTTTATTTGCTTTCACCATTTTTCGTAGCTCTTTGCTTCAAGGAGAGAAAGGTTTGTAATAGACTCTATCATTGGAGACGATATTCATGTTGTCAGGTTCTTGATGCCAAATGTTAGAACGAAATCTTCTTAGTTGAATCTTCTTACTAAAAGACTTAAATGAACGGAATCTTCAAGTAATAAGGTTGATTTCATAACTTTAGTTTACACGAAAAAAAGCAAAAATTATCTATATAACATAGAGCAAAAGTGATATTAACCCTATTTTAATTTATCCAAACATCATAATTCCATTTTTTTTATTCCACCAAGTCGAACGAGAACATTGATGCCACTTGTAAGGAATATTTGAGGAGCATCACAAACAATAGCTAACAAATACTTTATGACCAAGACCAAAAGAGATGGAGACATCATATATTAAATCAAAAAAAAAAAACCTTTAGAGTTCACATACATGGTATTCAATATTTAGATCATTCATAATTGGTATAAGACTAACTATAATATATAATGGTATCTCACATATTACTTGTATTTTAAGACTTCCATTACCTGTCTCTATAACTTCAAATAATAAAAGGCATTATTTTAATTTATAAGACTAACTATTAGATAATTCATAATTGTTCATTAGGAGACCAAGTAAAAAACAAACCTAAAAGTCTGCTAGTTTAATTTAGTAGTTGCTGAAACGTGCCAAACCTGTATGGAGGCGAATCTCTTATGTTTAAATTTTATTTATTTAGATCCTTGGCATATATGTATGTTATTAGTATTATTATATTTTGAGGAGAAATGTGTTTGTAATGCCAACAACCTTTACATAGCAAGTTAGATGAATAATTCAAACTGATGAATTTGAGGAAATATATTATCCACATTTGACTTAATCAAACTAGATCAATTCCTAATACATCAAGTTTAAATACGAGATGAGAGAAACCGAACCATATGAGTTATGGCCTCTAGAATTGAAAATGGTAACCAATCTCTTTTATACTTGGAGAACTTGACACTCCCCACGGTAAGTTTACTAATCCTATATTTTATCTTCAATTCAATCTCTTCTCTCCTTCTTTTCTTGCTTGCTAGTGAAACTAATAGTTTTCAGGAATCATGCAAACAAACAATTGTTGTAATTTTTACAATAATGAGTTTATTGTGATATATCTCAAATTAGATAATTGTAGTTCTGCTAAGTTCAATGCTTTAATTTGTTTTGTAATGTTTTTCTAAAGCAGTTTCAAGTTGTGGTGATAGCAGCAAATATGAGGTGTAATGGTTGTCAAGAAAGAGTTTCCAGAATTGTATCAAAAATTACTGGTGAACTTCCGAACTTTGCTTTTGTTTTTGTCTTTTAAATAGTTGAAAGTTGTGACCTTATTTGTTTAAATAAGCTAAATCTGATCTTAGATTCTCTACGTGATCTAATTTATGTTCTCTTCATGTATAATTTATGTTCTCTTCATGTATAATAGAAAATATAAAGGATAATAGAAAATATAAAGGTTATAATCATTCTCTTCTGCCAACCGCCAATCAGTATCGCAATATAAACCCGTGAGGTTTAACCTTGGTACGATCAAGGTTCAAATTCAAAATCATCTTTAATTAAACTAAACCTTGGTATTATCAAGGTTCAAATTCAAAATCATCTTTAATTAAACTAGAAGATACTGTCATTTTATCAAAGGTTCAAATTCAAAATCATCTTTAATTACTAGAAGAGACTGTCATTTTATCAAAGGTTCAAATTCAAAATCATCTTTAATTAAACTAGAAGATGATTTTATCAAATCACTATGAAGTATAGCATAAGATTTCGTTGATTCTTTAAAAATATAAAGTTTATTTTTTTGAAAGTCACTAAATCTAGAGTCAATCTATTGGGAGAGAAACTATCCCGTGATTGGTATTAGCCCAAGGATTATCAACAGTACAAACATTATTATTAAAGCTACGATGATTTGTTTGCTTGAAACATAACAAAAACTTGTTGATTGAATAAATTAATACGGTTCTGAATCTCTGATATTAAGGGATCAAAACTCATTAAACCAATTTTTTCTATAATTAAACCACTATATGATAAGGAGGTTAGCACTTTCTCATGCTAAGCCAGTTTAATTTTTGGTAAATTAACCGGCTTCATGTCACAATTAAAAATGCAGGGTTGACAGAGTACACAATAGATGTGCGCAAGAATGAAGTAACTGTTAAGGGAGATTTCATGGGTCCATTGCGACTTCCAGAATAAACCCTTTAGAAACAGCACCCTGAAGAGTGCTGCTACCAATCAACCAAGTCCTTGTTTGCCTGTTTAACTCGATTTGACAAGCATAAATGTAACAGAAAGTAGATCCTAGTAGCTATAGGATTCAAATTATAAGGTTCAGTTTGTCTTTGTTAGTAGCATATTGCAATTTGCAAGACTGAACTAACTGCATGGAATCAAAAGAGGCTGCCGAACTAGAATAAGAGAACGGGCACAGCACAGGAGCTATGCACACAAAGATGAAAGGAATCAATACTAGCCGCAATCGAAGACAAAAGTTACAGAATGAAACAGCCAGAGAGTTATCCCCGAAGACTTATGTCACTTGTAGTTGTGTCGACAACTTAATATTACCAGATAGTCACTAGATGAACCACAAAAGACCCGATAAACTTTATCTCTTACATTACAAAAAGAATGCGTGTCACCCAAAGCATGAGTCAGTTCACATTGAGTAACAAAAGACCCACAACTTCCCCTAAAGTTTTCTACCTTCAAATGTTATCCACCCAAAAATACAAGGAATAATAAAAAAGAAAAACCAACACCTGATTAATTGATCTAATTTAACTTTCATCACAATTGCTTGAATAGTCAGAAACAAAGTAAAAATCTATGGTGAAACCAAATCGTGCAAATCCTTAGGTCTTCTTCATGAGATACCCCATGATTATGCCAAGTAAGCCGATTAATATGACAACGATAAATGACACTCCACCACGATTTTTATTGCCTTCACGTTTCAGCAGCTCCTACAGGTAACAAACTTATTTGTTCAATAAATGTTTCACGTCCATAACTAATATTGAAAGTGGTTGATGGCAGTAGCAGAACTAGTCTCAACATAAAGTGATGAAACAACAAAAGTATATCTAGAATATGTATGGTGAATCCTCACCAGTTCCTGGCGGAGCTTGCTAATTTGTTGAACTGCAGTATTCTTTTCTTCAGTCAGCCTTGAGATAAGAGCTCTTGCCTGCAATAAAGCAAAATGTAATCAGAACACAATAGCTATATTATACTAACTCTGAATTACAAGCACTGTAAAAATTACACCGTGTGAACCAAAAAGATTATTTTCCCTTGGATTTCTATTTCATTTTTCCTGCTAATCCATTATCGATAAAAATCATAAATCAAGTAAACAACCCTTCGGATATTTAAACCATGATACTATCAATCAGCTTTATCACAAAGGAAAACATAAAATGCTTCAATATGTATTGGGTCCACCCTTTTTTTTTTTAATTAGTCCCTGAATTGAACTTTAGTCGTTGAGTCCACTCCACTGTATTTTAATAGAATGTAAAGATTACAAAGGGATAAAGTTCAAGTAAAGAATAATTTTAAAAAAAATCTTTATTGGAACTAAAACCATGATTAGGAAAATCACTAGCCACGAGTATGGACCCTAATTTAATAGAATGTAAAGATTCCAAAGGGATAAAGTTCAAATAAAAAATAATTTCAGAAAGTCTCTTTATAGGAACTAAAACCATGAATAGGAAAATCACTAGACACAAGTATGGAAAAAAATTATACAACTTGGAGAAGGCACCTTTATCCCAAACCTTTTGTTGATTGAAAATAAAATTATAAAATTCATATTTGGAAGTTGGACAACTATGCTTTTTCTCATGCTATGGGTACATACAGTCATGCACAACTAGAATACAGACAGCAACTGTAACTTGCATGAAGAAGCTCATAGTTTCACAGCTATGCAACACAAGAAACCTGTGCACATTCTAAAGCTGTGAATTGAGTTACTAAAAATCAACTATTTATCACTTTAAGCCCAACCAATTTCTTTTTTGTTAAAGCCGTCTCTTTGCACAAGTAACCTGCGTTGACAAGAGTATCATCTATATTCCTTCATATATTACAATTTGCTTGGAGTTCCAAAACAAACAAAAAAATCTAAATAGATTCAAATGGGGAAAAGGAAAAAAGGACAATTTGAAAACTGTTAACAATTTACTGAGTTAACAATGAGTTTTTGACTGAGCAAGAAATCTCAAGACACTATTTACTACTATCATCTGAATAGAGAGAATGTGATTATAAAATCCCCATTGGGTAAAAGATCCTTACATTAAATATTGCAAAATGTTATAAGGGTACGTCATTGAATCCTTCATCTCTCCTTGTTTGAACCAAACATATTAGAAGGCATATGTAGGAGAAATAGAAGGAAAGCAAAGAATTTCAGGCCTTTCAGTAAGTTAAAAGTAAGACAATTACAAAGTGTAATAGAACAACTAATCAACAGCTATTTGTGATAGTTAGCGGCAAAGAGAATTAAATGAGATGAGAGGGGGTAATTCAGCATAATTGTTGTTGTTGGACAGTACTGGCTTCTGGAATACTACAGGTTGTACTGTTCACACAGTTAGCTATGGTAATAGGAGGGGAAGAAAATTAAAAGGAGTACTTGTTTTTCAAATACTAAGGGCTGTACTGTTTATAGTTAGCTGTGAATGTGATAGATAGTAGGGGGGAGATTTAAAAGATGACCAGAGAGAGAGAAGACATCGAATGTGATCATTATTATGGAAGAGTTGCGGTCTCTTGAATGCTAAGGGTTGTACTGTTCATTATAACTTTTATCCTAGCCTAGTTTAGTTACAACCACTGATTCTGATACTGAAATCGGGTATTACATAATAGGAACCCAGAAAATAACCGTACACATAAAATGGAAGAAAGAAAACTCAGTAATGAACAAGATGTGTGTAATATTAGATAATTGAAGAAATTATAGAGGAATGAGCATTGCTGCTGCTTAGAGCTAAGCTATATTAAGAGAACAAAATGATCGCTGCCGATAAACCAAGTTATTGATTCTCCAAGATACCACATGAGCCATGACTCTATATAACAAACACAACATTCTTTCTTTCCCCATTACAGTTTTGGCGGTGGATTTGTTACATACAGGTGATGACTGGATGTGATAGGGTCCTTCTAAATGAGATCAAATTCCAACCTAAGTCGATTACTACAAACTTGCCATGTTTAAGGGTCTTTAGTGTGTGTCTGAAATGCGCTTGCATATATGTATTGAAAATTTGAAATTGTAATAGACAGTATTGCAGATGGTTACAAAACTCCAGATTAAGACAAATGAATATCTTAGAATTGTCGTACAATTATGATCAACATTGTATATTTTTACAGAAGTACTTCATATAACTCAATCATGTAAAATATCGACCGAGAAAGTAAGTTCTATAATATTCATTCCTACCGAGAAACTCTATGGTAGCAATCAAAATACAGAAGTCAGTTAGTACAGCTGGTACCCACAAATCAACATGCATCATAACAAACAACAAATACATAAAACAGAAGTTGTTTTACAATACCTCTGCAGATTTGTCTTGAGCCTCAGGTCGTTCAGCAAATCCTCGTGTTACCTGAAATATCCCAAAACGAAAAGGCATCTCAACTGATATCCATGGTTGGAAAAATGTAGGTTCATTTAAAACAGAATAACTTAAGAACCCACTTGAGCAAAGTCAGGACCATTGGCATTTCCATTTTCTGAAACAGAACCTCTAGGCGACGACCCTTCCTCAGAACCTTCTGGTACCGGAGACGGCGGTTGAGGCGGAGACACATACACCACTCTCAATTTGCTCTCATCAACCACATGCCCTGCCTCCTTGTTGAACTAAGCAATCCCGATGGCACAAATCTCGTAACTTCACACATCATAATCATAAACAGAAATGAAACAAAAAACGCAACAGCAACTAGCATGTTAATCATACCATTTCCGCAGAAATATCTTTCGCAGTAACACCATCGTTGGTTTTTACACTCTGAAGAAGAAACTTATCCTTGCATTGCATATCAGCTGGAGCTTCTTTTTGCGCTTGCATAGTAACTACACAAAAACAAAGAATAAAAAAACATTACCTACGTAACAATCTATCCACAATAAAAAATAAGTGACAAAAATATATGCATTCAGAATAATCATATCAGTACCCATAACATCACAGGTAGATCTCGGCAATACAATTCCGGTGTTCGGACGAACACAATACTTCTTCGGATTCGTAGTTTTCACCTAAAACAAAATCAAAATACAAAAATAAACACGATATTTTGCATTTTCAATATTTCATCACGAAAAAAACAAACTAAAGTTGAAAATCACGTTAACTTAACAACAGCACTAAATTCCAGAATGAAATCAACAGATCTTACAATTGAACTAAAACTAAAAGCACAATCTCAGGGAAATTGTTGATACCTTGAAAGCTACATAGCTATCAGTCTTATTAGACAATTGAAGAGAACACGAGATCTGCTTCTTGAGCTCAACTGCAACAAGAAAATCGAAATCAAAATGAGAGGTTTAAATTCGAAACCCTAGAGAGAGAGAGAGAAACTGACAGGGGAACTTGAGTTCGAGAGGTTCGACGCTGAGGAGGTCACCGGAGCTCATGGTGGAGTGAATATTGGAGAAAGTGCGGTTTGGTGTGACGGAGGGAGATCCAGATCGAGAGAAAATAATTGAAGTTGGGTGAATGGGATTATGATTATGACAGGGATTCGGTTTTTTTCTTTTTCTTTTTGGTATTCTATTTTTCTCTATGGTGGAGAAAGTGGCAGTATCAACGTGCGTTGAAACTTATGGGAAAATTAAATTCAAAAGGTGTTCCAATTCAATAACTCACCACCAAAGTAACAATAAATAAAACAGATTAATTGGCATAAAGTTTTACACCATTATTATCTTGTATCCGAATCGTTGATAATTACTGTATTATTTTATTGATAATTAACTAGTGAATCCCATCTAGATTCAAATTACACATTTATCAAATCATCATTAGTAAAGTTTATCTTCGTTTATTCACTTAGCTAATATTCACAAAGATACAAATACATGCTAATAAGCATTCTTGCATGTATAAATTTTACAGTTTAAAGTTGGTATCTCATAGATACTTTTACATGTATCCGTGGATTTATGTCTCCAAAAAACTTCATAAAATAAATAAACTTTTAGTATTATAGATATATAAAATTGAACACTAAAAATACATATCAATAATAAAGTACAATGAAATTATCATAAGAAAAGTAGCTGACAATTAACCTATTGAACGTTCCGTATGGATTTCACGTCACTTGATTTAATAATGATTTGTAAAGTTTTATCTTACGTCAAAATTAAACTAATAAAAAAGAATTTTTTTCTCAAAATGCTACATGCTGAAACACTATTTTTCATTATTTTTCATAATGCCACAGCTGAAACGAAAAATTCTAAAATGTCATAGGCCAAGCACCTTTTCGCCATTTAGACTAACGAAAGGGCCACCAGAATTTTTCCCTATACGCTTTTGCCATTTGAAATGGAGAAAACCTTTTTTTTTTATTTTCATTTTTTAATCCTAAAAATAAATAAATGATTTTTTAATATATTTTTATTAAATAATTAATTAAATATAGTTAAATATACTTTTAATAATTAAAATTTATTTAAAACATATTTTTAAATAATAATAACTAATTAAAATTTAATTAAACATATTTTTAATTAATAATAGTTAATTAAAATTTAATTAAACATACTTTTAAATAATAATAATTAATTAAAAATTAATTAAACATTATTTTAAATAATAATAATTAATTAAAATTTAATTAAACTTAATATAAAATTTAATATAAAAATTATAATTATACAAATTATTATAATTATTAAAATTAAAAGCTAAGTCAGTGTAACTAATTAGAAGGCCCTGCAGCATTTGGGCGATGCAGACATTTTTTGCGCATATGAAGTCCTTGACATATACCACATCTTCTTTTGATTTTATTATCGTGTCCATTTTTGTTCTAATGTGAGTACTCTTGGGATGACCTTTTTGTTGTGTCGCGTCCTTTCATCATGTATGATCGTAGGGCCTAGATATTCAGGCCATTTTTCTTCTTTGGGAGGACCGGAGAAGCTCATCTCGTAAACTTTGAAGACTGATAGAACCGCATATACTGGAGGGATAAACAAAGTATAATCGTGGTTGATGCTAGAACAAGCTGCAATAGCGTGGGAGCAAGGCACATGAAATGTGTTGGTACGAATCTGGAGAAAGTGTTGTGATTGGACCGGAGATTGTCCAGCAGACTTCAGAAAAGATTAAGATGATTCAGGAGAAGATGAGAGCTTCCTAGAGTCGTCAGAAGATTTATCATGATAAGAGGAGGAAGGATCTCGAGTTAGTGAAAGAGATCATGTGTTTATGCGAGTTACTCCGATGACTGGTATTGGTCGAGCTTTGAAGTCAAAGAAATTAACTCTGCGCTTTATTGGTCCGTTTTAGATTACGAAGAAAGTTGAAAAAGTTGTTTATCAAATTGCTTTACCGTCGTCGCTTGCGAATTTTCATGATGTCTTCCATGTATCTCAGTTGAGGAAGTACATTGCTGATTCGTCTCATAAGATTCAGGTAGATGATATACAGGTGCGAGATAATTTGACTGTTGAAATGTTGCCTGTAAGGATTGAGGATCGGAAGTTGAAGCAGTTGCGAGGTAAGGAGATAGCTCTGGTGAAAGTAGCTTGGGGAGGACCAGCAGGTGGAAATATTACTTGGGAGTTGGAGAGCTAGATGAAGGACTCGTATCCCAAACTTTTCGTCTAAGGTATGTTTTCGAGGACGAAAACTCTTTTAGTGGGGGAGAGTTGTGACACCCCAAATAATTCAATTATTAAATAATTAGAATTTCAATTATTAATTTAATTAGAAGTTTAATTATTGGTATTTTTGAATTATCGGAATTAATTAATTAATTAATTAAAATAAAAGTGGAATTGTTGGTGGTGTGAAGTGTAAGTAGGGTGTGAGGAGTAAAAGACTTTACTCATACTAATTATTTTATTATTATTATTTTAGAATAATAAAAGGAATAAAATAAAGGAAAAGAGAAAAAGAGACATAATTGGAGGTTTTCATTCTACGTGAAAGTGAGAAGAGGAAAAGGAACGGGAAGAGCCAAGAACGGTCACAATCTAGAAATTCTCACAAGGTAAGGGGTGATTTTGTCTGATTGATATGCCTTATGAGTTTTGATAATCAATGAGATTGAATAATACGTTAGGAATCCCAATTTAGGATTTTCTAGGTTATGCCGTAACGATGTGGTTTGACGTAAAAACCCCAATTGGAATACATAGTGATTGTTACTATGTGTAGATTGATGTTGTGGATTGATTAAGGAGTGTAATTCTACTGTTAATTGTATGTAAGAATGCATAATCTTTACTTCACATGTTGTACTTCGAACGTTGGAAAAGATTTTGGTTGATTGGAATTGCAAACAGTGGAAAAAATCTGGTTTTTGGGTGAAAATACGCAGCATGAGTCGACACATAAGGTTGTGTATCGATACAAGCTGGTATGTGTTAAAAACCAGAAGCGTGAAGAAGGCTTGCATCGACACATAGGCCCTTACATCGACTCATGAGGCATTTTTGGGAGTCTTGGATCGACACATACGAGTTATGTATCGACACAAGACAGTTTTGCATCGATACAAGAGAGTATGTATTGACTCATACTGAAGAAACTTTTAAAAACAGAAAATTGAATTTCGTATGAGTCGACTCATACGTTACTTGATTCGATACAAGCCATGTATGGGTCGAAACATGAGTGTTTGGATCGACTCATACTGATTAAAAATAGAAAATAACTTTTGGAAAATTGTTTCGGTCATATCTTTGCGATCGTAACTCCGATTTAGTTGTAGTTGGAACCATTGAAAAGCTGGAAGTATGAATTATCCTATAAAAACATTTTAAAAACCTAGTAAGTGAATCTTGTTGGATTAATATGACTTTCCGTATGAGGAATTCATTGTTGTCGTGGTTGTTCGTCGTTGATGTTGTAAATACTTGATAGATGTTAATATCATGTGTTGTGATTGACGTTGTATATTCATGATTACGTTGTTATCATGTGATGTTTGTTGGTGTTGGCTATGTATGGAATGATGTTGTGATATCATATTCCGTTAATTGAATGTTGCATGCTTTTGATGTGCATGCATATGCATTCCGGTGTGGTTAATTCCCATTGTGTGGAATTGGACCTGCAGAGCCAATACTTGTACCCAGTGGTTTAGTGGTGGTGAGGCTGGATTCGTGTCCCAGTGGTGTATGGGTGAATCGTTGATTAATGTTATGTCCGAGGTGTAAATGGAACAGGGTGTGAATTTAGTTCACGATTGGTACCACATGCATAGAGTCTGCATTCCATATGGATTATAACATGATAGGATGGTTTCCAGTGTTGTAATCTTATTGTTGTCATTATGTGCATATTGAACTGTATGAATTGTATTTGTAGACTAAATCTGATTATGCTAATGAGGATGAAATAATGTATTGAACTGTTTTATTGTTTCTAGAAACGTATAATGCATTTTAATTGTTGATGAAATCTCACCCTTACTTTGATGATTTCAGATTGAAGTATTAACCGCTTAGGAGCTGGTGAGGATGGCTTTTGAGCTATGCATTTATTTATTCGTGTGTCAGTGTCATGCTCTGATAGTTGTAACATTGGGGAACGTTTAGCTGAGAGTTTTATTTTATACTCTATTGTTATTTGATTAATTTTTGGGAATAATTATGAATTGAATTTATTCCGGTTTTGATGCTATTTTCCGCTGTGTAGAACATGTTATTGATTTTGATTAATTTAAATGAAGTTCTTCAGTGAAGCATGACTACTGTTATGATATTTTCTGTTTAATTGAATTGTAATGCCCTTTATTGCATGTTACTCTGATTTAATTATTGATATTCGCGGGGTATTTTAGAAGGGGTGTTACATTTGTCACCCACAACCAATCCCATACACCCAACCCAATCTCAATTTTGGCGTGGATCTTAATGTTAGTGATTTTGAATTTTAAAAAATGGTTTTTGCTCATCTTCCACCTACGGCTCCAACATAAGATAACGCTCCTGCACAAGAAAATCTATCGCCCCCAGATCCAACACAAGAGACTCAATCAACACAACAATATGGTTTTGGTTTTCGTGTTCTAGTACCGCGTCACTGTCATTCCGGTTCTCGTTTGCATCATCAACATCAACAATAATTTGTATTTTTTTTATCCTTTATTGTAATTTAATTATTAGTTAATGAATGCAATTTTTAATTATAATTTTTATATTATATTATATTTAATTAAATTTTGATTAATTATTAGTATTTAAAATAATGTTTAATTAAATTTTAATTAATTATTATTATTTAAAAATATGTTTAATTAAATTTTAGTTAATTATTATCATTTAAAAATATGTTTAATTAAATTTTAATTAATTATTATTATTTAAAAATATGTTTTAAATAAATTTTAATTATTTAAAAGTATATTTAACTATATTTAATTAATTATTTAATAAAAATATATTTAAAAAATCATTTATTTATTTTTCAGAATTAAAAAACGAAAAAATAAAAATAAAAAAAAGGCTTTCTCCATTTCAAATGGCGAAAGCGTATACGGAAAAATTCTGGTGGACCCTTTCGCCAGGCCAAATGACGAAAAGGTATTGAGCCTGTGGCATTTTGGGATTTTTCGTTTCTGCTGTGGCATTATGGGAAATAATATTTTAGCATGTGGCATTTTTGGGAAAAATTCATTAAAAAACAACCAAAAATCAATCAATTTTGAACTAAATAGTATATTAAACAACAAAATTGACATGACTTGCAGTAATAATACATAAACTTTTTAGTCTTATAAGTCCAAATGTAAATATATCTATAGTATATATTTCATAGTTAAACTTGTCAATGAAGGAACCAACCAATAACAACAACTTGTATCATATATCTCCATGAAAAAATATATCAAATTAGATATTAAATATTCTGCATTTTTTTAAAAAATTAATGAAAATATGTGGTATTTAAAGACATGAATTAAACATTGGAATTTAATTTGTATCACAAAGGAATAAATAAAAAGGATTACCAACTTACAAAGTGTTTGGAAGAAACATGTGACGTTGCACGGTCCTATCTGATTTCACATTACATGTATCTAATGTAAGCTAATGTAATTCAACAAAAATTCAATCTATTTTGAACCAAATAGTATTTTGAATCAAAATACACATTACATGTTTTTCACTACCAACTTTTAAGAATTTATTCATATTTATAATAAATCGTACAACTCTTTTTATAACTTCAATTATATATAACAGGAACCAAAAAAATGGTTAAAGTAGGGGGTGGCAAAACGGGTCTGGTCCGTTGGGCATGCCCATTTTGCCCACACTTTAGTGCGGGACGGATCAAGAATTTAGGCCCTCACCCTCTAATGTGACCGCCCTGCCCAGCCCCATTTTCTTCTCGGTTTTTACAGGCACGTGTTTTAACATAAAATTAAGCATTTTTAGACCTAAAAGGTGTAGTGCTCGCGGACTTTCCTCGCCCCGTACTTACTTTTTTGCGGAGCCGGCCTATATTTTAGGCCCTCATCCTCAACTATGACCATCCCCCGCCTGTTTTTGGACTTTTATGGGTGTCTAAACAGGCGGACCCGTTTGCCACCCCTAGTTAAAAGATAGACATTAAAATGATCAGTCTATAGCTAGTATCTTATTGATACGTTCACATCTACCCGTGAATTCAAATGAATTAACAAAACTCAGTTGAATCCATATGAGTTAATTTTAAAACTACATAAAAGAATAAAATCATGTTTCCAACTCAAATAACATTACTTTTTAGATATTAGTCAATTTTTTCAAACCTAAAATTTATGACGGCTTCCCGTCAAATATCAGTTTTAAATCATTCTTATTATTTCATATTTGCAATTTTTACAAACCTATAATGTATGACAACTCTCTGTTAAATTTCAATTTTAAATGAATATCTACACTTCATGGTATCTTAAAAGAAGTTATGTAGTTGAAATTTCATATTTGCAATTTTTCAAACCTATAAATATGATAGCTCCCCGTTAAATTTCAATTCTAAATGAATATATAGATTTCATGATATCTTAAAAGAAGTTATATAGTTGAAATTAATTAGAATATTGAAATAATTTTATAATTATTTAATTTATTACTAATATTAATGATTAATAATCATTAGATACATTACACAAAAAGGGAAGGGTGTATGGAGTGGAAATCACGTTTTAATAATTCTAATGTATTTTGTAAATGCAGGACAATTTTAAATGCCAAACTAATATAAATCAAGTATTGTGCAATCAGTTGTGTTTAAAAAAGTATTGTGCAATCAGATAGTTTTACCCATTTAATTAGATTAGATTTAACTTTATAATCATAGGATTTATCATGTAATTTCAAGATACTTTAATTTTTATATATTTATTTATAATAGATATTTCTTAAAAATTCGTAATTTCTATTAATATTTCATAAAAATACATGATTTTAATTATTTTTAGTAACAAAATATTATTTAAACTATAATAATGTTCACTTTCAATTTTAAATAAATCACAATTTTGCAAATAACACACTTTAAAACGAAAGTAATAAATTTTTATTTTTTATCATTAATTTACTATGATTATCATTTATCATTAAATTTTTTTGACTACTATTTCACATTTTTTTTTATCATGATTACAATAATAAAGATAATTTGAAAAAAATTATGATATGTTTTAGTTATTTCATAAGTTTAAAGAAATTATAAAATCTCAATTGATTTTGTTTTGTTTTATTAACCTTTCTATAAAAATATAAATAATTTTAAAATATATTTTATTTCAAATAAGGATCTAAATAGTTACAAAATAATTTTGGTTCTTAATGTTTCTAGAATGCTAAACTAAATATTTAACTTTAGAATAAAAAACGTGTAGTAAGAAGGATAATCATAGTTGGGTAATCATGATTTTTCCATATTCTTTAGTTCTTAGGTTTAATATTTCTTAAAAATACGCAATTTTTATTAATATTTTATAAAAATACACAATTTTTAATATTCCTTACTAACAAAATGTTATTTAAACTATAATAATACTTACTTTCAATTTTAAACAAAATTTCAATTTAGTAAATCACACACTTAAAACGAAAACAATTTATTTTTAGAAAGATGAAAAATTAACCCCTTATTGAAAAGAAAACAACCACTCATTCAACCAAAGAACTAAATACTATTAAACATAAATATAAAAAAACTCAAATCCTTACCTTCATGAAGATGAAAAACTTAGGCAGCAATTATAAAACATTAATTAGAATAAATATTGAAGAAAATTTTAGGTTGTATTTGAAAATAAAATAATAATAATTAATTAAAATAGTTAAATTTTTTAATGTTATTTAAACTATATATATAGAAGAGGGATCAAATTACACCAATTAGTTACATCAAATATTAGAATTTTTTTTTGGAATAACCACTTTTTAAAAAAAAAATACAAAAATAACCAACTTTTGAAAAATTTTACGCAAATAACCAAGTTTCAGGACAAAAATACAAGCAGGAGCCATCTCGGATGGCTCCTGCACTGAAAATTAGGAGCAGGAGCCATCCCAGATGGCGCCTCCCTTCAAAATCTGCCCTAAAAGCCATCTCAGATGGCGCCTTAGTGTAAAACACAAGGCAAAAGCCATCTGAGATGGCGCCTTAGTGTTAATTTAAAAAAAAAAAAAATCAATTTTTTTTTTATAAATACACACCCATCCCTCTTTCATTTTTCACATTTGTTCAACTTCTCATCTCATATTCTCTCGATATTCTCTTATTCTCTATCTCTCTTTTTTTCTACCATGACATCTCCATACATCCATACCGAGATGGATACGTTGTTTTCTACCACAAAACCTCCAATGAAAATGAAATTTTGGCACATATTTACCATGGCCAAACCGAAAAAGTTGATGCGTTGGTTAGAGGAGAGATTGAAGATGGTGATGAAATTAGAAGGATTCGAGGAAGCGAACAACCATGAACTTCAATGGTCAACCTCGAATTTGGTTGGAGGAAGTCAAACAGACGTCGGCGTTATTGCGATGATGTATGGTTCGATGAGATTGTTTTGGTTGTAGTGTCTTAAATAAATTTCGTGTTGTTGATGCGTCATAGTTCATGTTGTTGTTTCTTTTAATCGTGTAGTTTTTAATTTTGTTGTCTCCGTATTGTTGTTTCTTTTAATCGTGTAGTTTTTAATTTTGTTGTCTCCGTATTGGTGTTTGTAATAAATGCGAATTAATGGAGAAGAAGATTTGTTACAATATTAAAAGTGCGATAAATGAAATACAAATTTTAGGATGTTGAGGTTGTAGCACGTTGGGGACAACTTTTTCGATTGTGTCCGGATTGACGACATAGACCACACTTTCTTTCTAGTTTATCAACGTCGTCCATTTCGGTTGTTATCGTTTTCTCTTGACGACCTTTTATTTCTCCGCATTTGATTATGCCAAACTACTTCCCTTCGACGCAGCCAATAACTGCTTTTACTCTTGGTTCAAGGCATTGTTGTACGTTGAGCAAGGTCGAGACTTGTAAATTGGAGAAAGAAGTACTAGTGCATCCTGATGAACATGTGCACACGCAAATGACATGAGAGCGGGGCATTGAAGGCCTGAAATTTTCCACGATCGCACCAAGATGGTAGTTTAACCTCAGACTCTTGTTCAGGCAAACCCTCATTGTGGTCGATTATCTCTTTGACAATGAAGTTATGGTTATGTCGGTCGAATCTTGTAACAAGATGAGTGCTAGCTTTGGCACTCGGCCTTAATAAATTTTTGCACTTTCACTCCACACTTGTCCGGATTGTACCACCGCGCTCCACTTTTCACCTCTCTCGCAAACAAGGAGGCCATTCTAAAATATGTTGTCTTGACCAACGCAGATTATTGGGAGTGCTCTTATGCCTTTGAAGACGTTCATTGATTCGACTAGATTTGTTGTCATGTGGCCCCAACGCACTCCATTATCGTATGACCGTGTCCACTTTTCCATCTGCAGATTATCAACCCACGCACCTGCATCTGGGTTTTCCAATCTGATCTGACTGCGATAATATGTAAAACCTGGTTGTGTTAGCGCGTATGTTGCATTCATATTTCCAAAGACGGTTATCTTTGATCTCGCGCATGAAGTTTTGAACGATGTGTCTTGCGAATAAACATGTGAGGTGGGTCGTGCCAACCGTTGGCGGGATTGTCACGCTCTCAATTGAGGCATGGAAATTAGACAAAGATCACGTTGTGGTGCTACGTGTGTTCGAAGATGCTTTAGGAAGAAACTCCAAGTCGCTTTAGTCTCTACAAGAGCATAGGCGATTGGGAACACGTTATTGTTGCCATCCGTGCCACGCCATCGTAGGGTGCCCTTGTATTTCCGACAACCATGTTCCATCTATCAGATGATAGGTTTGTGCAAACCCGGTGATGCAAGGTCGAAAAGCCTAGAAAAGTCTCATGAATATACCATGTCCACGACATGTACCGTCTTGGAAAACGCCGTCGTCTCCGAGCATAAACTGTTCCAGAGCATACGTCAGGCATTCATGTAGCGAGGTAACTCTTTGTACGAACCCTCCCAATTTCCGTAGATTTGCTCGATAGCCTTGTTTTTTGCCAACCAAGCCTTTCTATACGAGGGGGTATAGTTGTATGTTGTAGTGATGTGAGATATTATTGTTTTCACCTTCAATGAAGGATCGCAGCTAACAAGAGGTAAGATTTCTTGACAAATGAGATCATGACTCAATTTCCGGTGATCCTGTGATTGTGTGGAATTAACACAAGTGTGTTCCGTCATAGAACCTATCACCCAGGAATCACTACGCAATCAGTACATTGTTTATTTATTAAATTTTATTTATATCTTTCACATATATAAAATCCTAATATATTCAATGTTAATTCATTTAGGTTTAGCGTAGTGGGCATGGATTACGGAAAGAATCTGAGACACGATGTTCTCCTATACCGTAATCTAATAGACCACCTTGGACCAACCGATGTACGTCATTTCTATTAACTCCAAATTATTTTAAATTTAACGTATATTATTTTTATCATTATTATTAATCTCTATTATTTTTTCACCGGTTTACATGGAGACCGATTGGTTTGGACCATGTACCAAATGATGAAGATGGAGGTTTGGACCGAAGATCGCAATTATACGGTTCAACATTGTGGAGATGCACCACAATGTGTGAAGATGCGGTTTGGTATGTTCCAAGACATACCCGCGATCCGATGTGCTTGGATCCTTGGCATCTAAAAGGGTCGATGCCCAATGGGGACTCAACAATTGGAGGAATTTTGCCGGGGATTGTAGGATGTGGAAAACCGAGCGCACCATATCTTACAATTTCCGTTTATGAAGATGACAAGATTATGCAACACTCAAGACATTGCTTGGTACCGATACCACAGTCCAGATATGCATGTTTCCAACCTCACTATTTGGTCGACCCTGGAAACCTCAAGAGTCACAACAACAACGACAACGCTACCACCAACAACAACAACAACAATCCCAACAACAACCAACCCCAACACCAACAACCAACAACACTACCAACAACCAACTACCCAACAACCACTACTACCAACAACCATCCCAACAACACTACCAACAACCATCCCAACAACACTACCAACAACCATCAACTTCCGCCAATCAACCCGACAACGAGAACCACCACCACTCAATCCCAACCCCAACCCCAACAACAACCTCATCACCCACCCACCCAATACTCACATATGCCACACACCCAAGTTCAATACACCGAACAGGGCATATGTCCAACCCCTATATGGGTCCATCTACATCTCACCTCACCCCGACCGGCTTCGAAGAATATTCCCCAACCAACCCAACATTCCACCAACCATCGTCGTACAAACCCCGCCATTCATATGGGTACGAGACTCCCAACACCCAATTTCCTTTTTACCCCACACATTCACACATATATGATGAGGATTATAGTCCTCAAATGGACCCTAACCCCAACCGCGACGACCAAGCTTCGAGAACATGGGGACAAGTTTATATGAAACTGGTGCAACAAGCAATGTAAATCTTGAGGCATTCATGGATCCTGATCTCATTCACTACGGGCAGCCATCAACCCATGATCAGGTCCCATCGACCCAACAACAACAGGATCCAGAACCTCGCACCAGTTGAGTTAGGAGAGGACGCGCATGTGGAACCGGTGGTCATCTACGAGTCCCGGGTCGCCATGAATGAACTTATGTAATCGCTTTTTGTTGTAATCAAAATTTATAATACAAGATTTATTTCACAAAATTGTCGTGCACTTTAATTTAAATTGAAATTTTTAAATAAAAAAAAAAAAAAGCACTAAGGCGCCATCTCAGATGGCTTTTCCCTTGTGTTTTACACATAGGAGCCATCTGAGATGGCTTTTCCCTTGGTTATTTGGGTAAATTTTTTCAAAAGTTGGTTATTTTTGTATTTTTTTAAAAAAAATTGGTTATTCCAAAAAAAAATTCCAAATATTACACTCATTTATAACCTTTGATTTATTTAAAATCTAATGGCTATTATAAAAAAACATCTTAGTAAAATGCTTCTTTTTTTCACAAGACCAACCATTCCATATATATTTTTCTAATAAATGTCATATATCTTAAATAAAATATATTTTTTCTTGTCACATGAATAATCAATTTCATATATAATAACATATACTGTCAAAGAAAAAAACATGTGACTTGAAAATTTTTTAAAAAAATTATTTTTAATTAGTATTATTTATATTTAAAATAAATAACATTACTTAAAAATGATCAATCAATGACAATGTTTATATTTACTACTAAAATTTACTATCAAATTGAAATCATTTGAAAATTTTCTAATTATTTTTGTAGGTTTATTTAAATTAAATTATATTCTATTAATTTAAAATAAATGATAAAATCAACATTTTTTAATTTAAATAAAAGTATATTCTATTCATTTAAATTAAAGGAAAATTAATATATTTTAAAAATAAAGTACAAAATCATATTCAAAATGCACATAATTTAAAAAATATACATTAAAATATAAGTAGAAAATCTAAAATAAAATTATTTAAATTTTATAAGTATTTGAATAGATATTATACAAATACTTACAAAATAAAAATTGTATTCTTCCATTTTGTTTAAATTAAATTTCTCATTATTTTTTTTAATTTTTCATCGTTCATTTTAAATTAAATAAATTTATAATCATAATTTAAATAAAATTTAGACAAAATGAATGCTGATCAATAAAATTTATTTTGTTTTATATTTTCTACTTATTTTTTAAATATATGATTTTAAATTATGTGCATTTTTAATATTATTATGTATTTTATTTTAAAAATATATAAATTTTTCCTTTAATTTAAATGAATAGAATATAATTTTATTTAAATTAAAAATATATTAATTTTATCATTTAATTTAAATTAATTAAATATAATTTAATTTAAATAAACTTACAAAAACAATTTCAATTTGATAGTAATTTTTTAGTTGTAAATATAAATAGTACAAATAAAAATAATATATTTTTAAAAATTTTCAAGTCACATGTTGTTTTTCTCTTTGACGGTATATGTTATTATGAATGAAATTGATTATTCATTTGAGAAAAAAAGAATATTTTGTTTAAGATATATGACATTTATTAGCAAAATATATATGGAATGATTGGTCTTGTGAAAAAAGGAAACATTTTACTAAGATGTTTTTTATAATAGTCATTAGACTTTAAATAAATCAAAGGTTATAAATGAGTGTAATAGTTGATATAATTAATTGGTGTAATTTGATCTCTCCTCATATATATATATATATATATATTGAGACCAATTTACATTAAAAATGATACTAAATAAAAAATAAAATTGCAATGAAAAAAAAAACCCTTATTAAAAAGAAATCAACCATTCATCCAACCAAAACACTAACTACTATTATATTGAAGAATATTATATTAAAGAAAATTTTAGGTTGTATTGAAAATAAAAAATAAATTATAATCAATTAAAATAGTCACCAATTTTAAAGATTGAAAATATATATTGAAACCAATTTACATTAAAAGTGATACTAAATAGGAAACAATATTTACATTGAAAAAAATCAAAATAACATGTTAAAATAAAATTGAAAGAAAATGTACCAAAACCAATTTCAATTACAATTGAATCCTTACGACCACAGAAAGACCCATTGCCTATCTTATTTTAACTAAATATTTATATGATTTTTCTAATAAATTTTAACTAAATATTTATATGATTTTTCATTTTATTAGAGTTTTTCGTCAGACAGTTGTTCATCCAATCTGTAATTAACTAATTGATTGATGGAGAAAATTCCTTCCACACTTCTGTTTACAACAAAGTATGCCAAAATTAGTATGCCAAAATTTACATCATTAATATTCAGTTCTATTTTTTATTTCAGATTTATGTATCAGTTACAAATTTAACCTCATTTTATACACTATCATTTTATACACTATTATACAGTCATGCAGTGTCCTACGACTAAAAGACTGATGATATGTGTTCAAGAGTTTATTCAGCATAACTTTTAAATTAAGTACTTATGCTATACATAGCAAAATTAAGGGCACAAACACCGGTCAAGAAAAATAAGACAAAATCTTTAAGAACGTAACATTCGTAGTAACAAAATTGAATAATAAAAACCATTTATATAGAGTATAAATGAGTAAGGAAAAAGAAAGATATCCTATGACTTAGCATGCAAACCCTCAGCCCAATTGATAGCAATATCAAGAGATACCAAGAACAATGTCATTAACATAGCAAAACAATGTCATTAACATAGCAAAATCCGGAGGCTTCAGATTACTTAGCATGATGCAGACCCCAACCCAATTGATAGCAATATCAGAATCGCCGAACAAAAGCCATAAAAAAACCAAACAGACTTCCCCCAACATTGAACCGCTTAAGCTGGCAGTAAATTTCAGCAAAAGAACATAAAATAAAAAGTTATCATAAAACCCATAAATAACATAAACCAGAAAAAATTATCATAATAAATTCAGAAAAATATTCAAAGTTATAATAAAACATATAAGAATATTGGAATAGAAAACAACAAAAATAGAACAAGTATGTTATCATAAAACCCATAAAAGTTATCATATTAATTTGTAACAACAAATAAAAGTTATAACAATAAATAAAATAAATCATTGATGACACTTCCACACACACTCTCAGCTTTACCGAAACCCCTTAGCTTTTCATCCTTCATAAAAAGTCACCATTTTTGACAAAACCAACAACAACAATAAAAACAGAAACAGAAAAACCCTTTCCCTAACAGTTAGAAGCGTTGCAGCCACACCCACAAAAACTGAACCAAATCAACCAATTCCAAAAGCATTACATGACAAGAGCAATGACTCAACTACCTAGTGTAAGGAATAAACTAAGTAAACTCCTTCAACTAGTCTCGTGCAAAGCACCGCTATCCTTGGAACCTGCACATTACCCACGTAGAGGCAACATCATAATAGAAGGATGAGAATTCACATCATTCTCCAAAAGTATATAAAAGGAAATAATATAGAAACAGGATCTATTCACGGATTATACACATTTCAAGTGATATTCCAAGATAACATGATTATACAAACATTCCAAGTATAACATATTCATATTTATTACACATAGCATAAATGTCATCCATCCAAATGATTCAATTATACATACGATTAAACATCACAATTTCATTACACACATCGCATATTCAATAATGACTCATGTGACAACAATGAAATATGACTTAATATGCATGTGGTACCAATCTTGGGAACATTTCGTTATCCCCGCTTACGATTCATTATCATAGAATCCAAGCCACTTCTGATCCGGACAAGACCAAAAGTCTCCGCTACTTATCCCCCAATGAGATCGAGCCAAATATGAACCCAACATTTCACCGCTACTTATCCATCATGGATCGAGCCAATTGTGAACCCAACATTTCACCGCTACTTATCCACACAAGGATCGAGCCAAATGTATGCAAGTACAACTCATCAAGACAACATATGCAAATTAAGATTATTCACAAAACCTCAATTATCCAAGCATATAATCACCACTCAATTCATGTGAATTATCCATCAATTGCACATCATCATATTCCAATAACAAAATCATTACATGGATCATATACATATCATCACATATAACCAACAACATTATGACATATCATTTCACCAATGTCATTCACAACATTCAATCGAGAATAGCACACACTATATTCAAGTAATCATTCATACATTGAAATAGTATTCGACCAATCCAAAGCATATCCAACCACGATCGGATCAATTAATCACATACATGAAAATACTACAATAAATATAATCATATCAGATTTCATATCAAAAGTTCCTAAAAATAACATTTTTCATTCCAGGTCACGCTAAGCCCGACCTATCGCGCTAAGTGCACCTCCCTGAACAAACAAACCCAAAAGTCAAAACATTTCGCACTAAGCGAGCTTCTCCTCGCGCTAAGCGCGATATGCGATACTGCACTTTTTCTGCTACGAACTAGCTTCTTTCTCCCACGAAATTACCACATAAAACTCATTCTAATCAACCAAATAACATCATTAAAGGGTATCGTAACATGTTTCTTGTCATGAGTCATCATTCTAAGTTGAAAAAATATAATTTCCTTTCAAACCCTAACATTCAAAGATTCTAGAAATTGAAATTGAACAACCTAGCATGTTACTAACCATTACCCACAACATACAATCAAACGCCAAAAATGAGTTTTGGCAGCACTACATAGAAAGCACTTTTAGCAAAAAGCGCTGCTGTAGGTTGAAAAAAAATTCGCTTAAAAAAAGCGCTTTTTAAAAGCGTTTCTAAAGGTTAACCTTAGAAAGCGCTTTTAAAAACGTTGCTATAGGCATATGAAATGAAAGCGCTTTCTAAGGAAAAAGCGCTGCTAAAGTTGGCCTTTAGAAGGCGCTTTTTAAAAGCGCTTTCGTAGTTAACTTTATTTTTAAAATTAATAAACCCTAAACTAACAAAACACGATTTCAGTTTCTCAAAAAACACGATTTCATCTTTTTCTTCTTCGTTCTCAGAAAACCCCAAACTCCTTCGCCGTTCTTCTCCGTTCATCTTCATAATACTCCTCCGCCTTCTTCGCTTCTTCGCTCAGCCACGACATACTCCCTCTGTCAGCTAACCTCGTCATCGTCTTCGCTTCTTCGCTCCAGTTTCCATTGTTCTTGCTGGTACATTCTCGTTTTCTTATCTTTATCTTATCTTCTCTTTGCTTTGTGTACCGATTCATTCCTGATAGATATACAAGTGAGGTGAAAGTTTTCACTATTGGTGATAATGTTTGGAAAAATATTGATAGTTTCCCCTTTGTTCCTCTTGTTTTTTAATTTCAACGTTATAGGAGTAATTGTGATGATGGTTGTGTGTTTATAAATAGCTTTCTTAACTGGCTATGTTTATAAATTGCTTTGATTTTGATTGTTTCATTGTTGATTGATTGTTGTTATAATTGTTTCATTGTTATGAGTTTGATTATTGTCTTGCTTAGAGAGATAAGTATATAATATATTGTACTAGTTTTTGATTAAGTAGGGTTTTGTAATTTTGATTTTGATTTCGCAGCATCCGAACATCAACAAGCGGTTTCTAGCAACATCTAATCTTCATAGCGCAACTCCATTTATTTGAATCATCATCACCATCCGACGTTGACGCATTTTGGTAACTCTATTTCTATTGCTTTTGTAACTGATTTTGTTGCGAGATTTATTGACGGTTGCTGTTGAATCTTGTTATATTATGCTAAATTTGTGTAATTTTATAATAATGAAGATGTTTGTTTATTCAATATAAGGTTCTAAGTGTTTTTCTGGTTATGTTGATTCGAATAAAGTATTTTTAAAGTCAACACTATAGGTTTGTTTGTTGATGAATTAACATAGATTTTGGTTGATACAGTATTAGAGGTTTCAATTGAGTTAATTGAATAAAATTTGATTATTGATTGATTATGGCGTTCATCTGTTTCATATTGGTGAAGTTCTAATGATTGTGAGATAAATTTCGATGCGATTAATATGATATGTTAGTTTCGATTGAAACTTTGATTGGGCATTATGTTCTTAGTTTTGATTTAAACCGATCTGTTATACTCAAGTAGTTATGTGCATAGTTTCAGTTTACATGTTTATAAGTTCATTGTTTTTATATTATATTCTTCTAAGGTTTTTGTGTATCTTCTTATCTAGTTGTTTTACCATATTTGCTTCTTCAATGAATTGTAATGGAGTTTCCTTATGCTAGTTGTTTGAGTGAGCATCTTAACACCTTATCTTTGTTTGAATTTGTCAAAAAAAAGAAGTTGTAATGATTTTATATATGCTTTATGAATATTTTTAGGTGAGCTTTTCTCATGCTTTGATCATATTGACTTAATTACAATGAAAGTTGTCAATCATAAAAAAGGGAGAGACTAAAATTTATCTTATGGCATCCAAAAGTAGGAATATCATGCACCAAAAATAAATTTATCATATTGACTTGATTTCTAGTTAGTCTCGATGATGGTTTAACATTGATGTCGCGTGTACCCGCGTAAGATATAACCGAGAAATTTATGGGGCAGCATGTCGTTTCTTTTGTGTGAATTTGAACGAAAAAAGTCATTTTATTTTGAGTAATCGTTTGAATTATGGCATCCCGGAACTAGAATGAATCATTGATTGAGTTTCACTTGTATTCCTTGAACAAGAAATTTCAATTGTGATACCAAGGTTTTCCGTTTGTGCTAAACACTTGTCAAGACGAATTTGGAGTGTCAATTTATACTTATGTCATGGCTGCCTGGATTCTGTTTGTTTGATTTGTAGCTCACTTTGAATTTGGTTTATCGTGTTATAAACTAGAATGGTTTGTCAACACTTTGCTTGAAAGATTCATGGCCACCGACAGTACATAAAGCTTATATCTTTGGGCGTATAATACTATTCCTACAGGGTTAGATTTTCATTCTAAGTTTATTCTAATCTTTGTTTCTTTTGCGTAAAAAATTTCCATATAAACTTTTGTTTTAATCTATAGACGTCACTGGTTGTTGGTTGTTATGAATCCTATAAAAGAAGTGGTCTATTATCTGAATTCGGTAGATGGTGATTATACTAATTATCTGGATATGAAGTTAATGATTGATACGTAAGTGAGATTGTTCTAAATATTCGTGTATATTTATATATTTAATTATTTCTGTGAGATTGTTCTAAATATATATTTTTATTTTGTTAGATCAATACAAGTATTCCGAAGTCAAATAGAAGCTCGAGTACAACGGTCTAAATCCAACAACATTACATGGATCAAAGTGCAGGTACATTAATTTTCACAATTTTGCTTATAATAGTGATGCTACTTGATAAAATAAGACAACTATACATTCTTATTTGTTTTTCTATGTAGTGTGATCAACAACAAAATAGTATAGATTGTGAATACTGCGTTTTGAGGTTTATCAAAGAAATCCTTCAAATGAATCGAATAGAGATTCCAATCACGGTATAGATTTATAACCTAGGATTTGTTGTATATAATCGTTTCTTTGTTGAAATAACGGGATTACGATTGTAAATTACAAGTTTATGGGATTACAATTGTAAATTACAGGTTTATGAAATAATGTTGCCAAAAATGCAGGTTTATGAATTATAAAAAATTTAGGATTATTAAAAACACCAAAGAAAGCGCTTTTCCATGAAAAGCGTTGCCTTAGGCCTATCTTTGAAAGCGCTGCCTAAAGATATACAAAATGCAGCGCTTTTGAAAGCGTTGTCTTATGTATACCTTAGGTAGCACTTTTTCTTAAAAAGCGCTTTATAAAGTAGGTCCAAGGCAACGCTTTCCTTGAAAAAATGCTTCCTAAAGATGCCTACATAAAGCATAAAAGACATTATAAAGTAGGTCTAAGAAAGCGCTTTTCCAGAAAAGCGCTGCTAAAGGCCTACTTTAGAAAGCGCTTTATAAGAAAAAGCGTTGCCTTAGGCCTACTTTAGACAACGCTTTTGCCTAAACAAAAAGCGCTGCTAAAATCTATAGCAGTGCCACCTACGGCAGCGCTTTTAAAGGCCAATAAAAGCACTTTCGTAGGTATTTTATGGCGTAGTGTAACATGGATTCTCCCCCTTACCTCTTGAAGATTCCTCTTCACTTGTCCTTTTCTCCTCTTATCTTCTCTTCTTTCCTGTTTCTCTTCTTTCACCAAATGACAATTCTAATTATGATTTCCTTCTAACCCTTTACTAACTAGGATTGTCTTATTAGGCTTAATACTTAGCACCTCTTCATTACATCTATTCTCATAAATAGGCCTAATACTAAATAACCACTATTCTACTCATAAAACACAATTATTTAAATAACACACATATTCAAATAATTCACATTTAAATTAAAACACTCAATTAAATTAATTATCACATAATATAATATATAATAATAATTAATAATTAGCTATTAAAAATCAGGATGTTACAACAAGAGCATATCATTTCAATTAATAATCAAATAGGGATCTTCAATGCTTTTGAGTCCTTGAAATGCAAGCTTATGTAGGAACATTTTAAGGACGTGACCTTACGTTGGTACATGAGCCGCTAAAATTCTCAATCATCGGTTACTAAGATTTAACTAGGAAGATAGTGCAACACTTCTCCGTAAACAAAAACAGAGAAGTTTCCACCACCAGCCTGTTCAACATCTACCATGGGCCCTCTGAATCTCTCTACAAATACATGGCATGATTCAATGAAGAAACTATAAAGGTTTCTCACCCGAATCAATATTTTATTTCCTGCAATGTTTTCCAGGATTTTATGCATTGGGTGAAATAATATTTGATGTTTAATAAAAATATTTTACCTTGATGATTCAAATGTCATTTACTTTGGAGCTTTTTGCTTGTCTTTCTTTGTCATTATCATTATTTACGAATTATTGTAACTCCATATCTTTATCTTTTACCATGTGAGGTTTTTATTCACTTTAGATTTTTGGTTAGACCATCATCGTTTATCAGCTACAAAGGGATATTTATTTTGGGCGTGAAATACTTAACTATTTTCTTTATGAAGGAAACATCACATTTGATTGTAACGAAATAACTGAACCTCTTGAATTTTCCTGCTTGCAAGCTGACGCATAGAATGATGCAAGCTACCATTTTTGGTTGCTATACTTGTTCTCTGTATTCAATGTTTGTTGTAGTGGTGTACTAATTTGTATGTCGAGTTTAGCTATTTACTTGCCCTCTCTGGGGCGAGGCATATTGTAACGCCCTAAATTTAATTAATTAAGGAATTAATTATTGGAAATTGTCGAAGTTGGGATTTATCAGTATTATTCTAAGAGGCGTAATTGGATTATTATGTTGTTTGGGCTGATAAGTTGATAGTCGGGTAAATAGTCGATTTAGTTAGGAGAAATTAATATTAGAAATAACATTAGTTTTAGTAGAATACTAATTAATTTAGTTGGGTTAAGTTGTATGTGAGAAATAGCAAAATTGAGGGTATCGAATAGCAGGCCCTATTAGACTATTAGTAGGCCCATTGTTTTATTAAGAGATTAGAAGCAAGGAATAAAAGTAGTAGCAAAACAAAAACAAAACAATTAGGTCACACAACTTTTTGGGAAAAGGCATAGAAAGGGTTTGGAAGCACAAGGATTGGAGAATAGAGAATACGAGCGATTTCTGCCGGTAGCCAAAGTTCCAAAAATTCGATCAGAAAATTCGAGTTGCCTTCAATCCAAGGTAAGGGTGGGGTTCGAATTTTATAACTGGGAATATGATGATTGATATGTGGGATTGGGGTTATATGAGTTTATACTATCTGTGTTTATTTTGTGGTGTTTGATTCTGATAAACTTCTGATTGTTGTTGGTGAAATCGGGTTGAACGAAACTGTGTGTATTGCTGTTGATACTGGGCTGCTTTGGAATTTCATAATAGCATAATGTATGACTGGTTATATATATATATATATATATATGAAGGGGCGGATGCCCCATAGCATGGGGGTGGGCGTCCCACGTTGTCACTTTGTGCTACGTATGTGTGTATTTTGAAATTATGTATTTTTTATGTTTGCAAGCCCTGTGCTATAGGTATATGTATAGAGGGCGGACGCCCCACATGAAGGAGGGTGTGCGCCCCACTTTGCCCTTGTGCCTCCTTTGTTGTTTCTTGTATGTGTGAGTGCAATTGTCTGTTTTGAATTTTGTTCTTTTGTTTTTTTGGCAGTGAGTGATTAGTTGTCGTATATGTGCTTATATAATGGAGAATTGGGACATAATAAATTGGAATAAATAGATTAGTAGTTTCAAGATAGTAACATTATAAGTTAGTGTGGTGCAGGGAGATTTAGCAGGAAATAGAAAATAGTAAACATCAAGTTTCTAATAGATATTGCTATAATTTAGTAACAAAGTTGAATTTTGTTAACATCATAATTTTGAATGCAGGGAGATTAATTATATCAGGATAATAAAATCAATAGAAGCTAGTTAATATTTGGAAGTGACAGTAGTGAGCGGAAATAATACTGAATTAGTAAATTAAGCGGTTAAATTAGTTGTTCAGAATTGACTGAAATCTGTCGGAGTAGTTAGTATATGTTAATAGGTAATTGTGCTTGACTTTTTTTGTTTAAAATGATGTGGAATACGTTGACTTGCAGGTACAACTGAATAAGTTGAATTGTCCCGATTTATGGACATGTTTGAGTTGTAGGTCTAATGACCAGTGTTGAATTAAGTTGATGCAGTTGATGCATATTTTATGTTACCGTCGTTATTGTTGTATGCCATTCATAATAGTCGCATACATTGCATTTTCTAAGTTGTAGCGAATGCTCAACCACGTTGGCCTGGAAATGGCAAAAGTTGAAAGTTGAATTCTTATGCCTTGTTGATGCCTCGATAAACTGGCAAATTTTAAGTTGGGAGTTCTACTCCAATGGTACCACATGCATATGCACAATTGAGTCGCATTTGAGTTGCATCTTGAAGTTGTTATTGCGTTATGTCGCTTGTTGCTTGTTATTTTGTGGATGTTATGAAGCGGTGGAAATTTATATGATTCTGGTCTAATATATTTGATTATCATATTTTTGTTTATATCATTCGATATCTCACCCCTTTTATTGTGATGTTGCCTCTACGTGGGTAACGTGCATGTAATCAGGAAGATTAGCTAATGCTTAGTAGTTATTTCAGTTGTTAGTTCGAGTTGGTGTCATTTGCTCTGATACGTAGCACTCGGGGGGATGAACGATAGTTGTTTCTTTTGTTGTTATTACTTTAGATGTTGAACTAAATGATAAAATTTATGAAACTACTTGTTGATGTCTTATTCTAAGTTGAAGTTGTTTTTGTTGAATAAAGGAAGTTTAAGGAATTGAAGATGAACCTAATATTATGACATAGTTGAAATGGTGATTCTATTGCGTAGTAATAATAAGTTGCTTTGTTTTCAAGAAGATTAATACAGGTTGTTTGGAGTTCATCCAGATATGTTGTGTTATGTATCTATGTGCTAAATGTGATTAATTTCCGTTGTTTTAAGTTGAAAATGTATCATCCCATGTTGTGTTGGAAATTTTGTAACTCTGATTTATCTACTAGTTTTTTGGGTAGAAATGGGGTGTTACACATATGATCAGTGAAGTCTATGTTACATGTTTGTACTTTACATTGTGCTTTGCGTCACAGAGGACCGTTCCCTGACCAATAAAAGGATCCTCATCCTTGCCCTTGAGGCTTCGCTTAGATTAAGGAAGGTGTCGTCGGGCTCCACCACCTACGCCCTTGAACTGGCTAGATTTGAGGAGGCGTGTGAGTGTTGTTGCAGTATATAAGGAATCAAAAGTGTAAGTATTTGTTTTATCTTCTCTAAAAGGATTAGTGTGATATCATTGTCGTTCAATAATTATTATAGTTTTAAGCTGAATTTTGCAAGATATATAATGGTTTAAAGGTATAGAATGTAAAATGGATGACTAATAAATAAAGTTTCAGAGAGATATTAGAACTTGTCATGATTGTATTTCATCTACCGGTAGAATATGCAATTTTTTTACTAATCATTTATACATAATCTAAATATTTATCAATACCGTCACATATCGCTCACAACAGAGTTGATGTCTAAACATCTTATGAGATTTTAACCTTTTAATCAACGATCTCTCAGCCTCTTAAACAATTCTGACCTTATTATTTCATCAGAGATCTCTCAACAAATTAAATAATACGGGGCATTAAGAATCGATAGTCTTTGTGAATGTTAGACTAAACTATGTCTAGAGTTTAGAATCTAAGAGATGTTCATCTTAGATCAATTTTCGAACTGTATTTCTCAATAAAAATTCAAAACTAAAAAGATAAATAGTAAAACAAAAATAATATTGATATAGATCCATAAATATATTGTATACAACACCATGATGAATAAAAAATACATATGATTAGAGTAAACTTACATCCAATCCCAACAAGAAAGGGGATTTAGCTAGTCATGATAGCTAAGTACAAAGAGAAGAGTGAAGATGAACATGCTTCAATCATAATTTCCCAATGATTAGTGCAAACCCATCTCTCAATCTTCAAGATGCACCTTCTCATGTTATTTTCTAAGCCTATCTCTCTTCAAAATGTGGTGTTCTCCCAAAAATCTGAAGTTAAAAGCTATTTATACAAAAAAAAGACTGCGCTAAGCATAAGCATGGCTCGCTTAGCGCGACTAAAAGGCAACAAAACTTAAACCGCCACAAATGGTGCTAAGCATTGGAAAATGATGTTTAGCGTGAACCTTTTACCTAGCTGCCTCTAAGCGCGCTTTGATCGCACTTAGCCTAACCTGCAACTTTTGATTTCCTTCCAAAAATGCATCTTGAAGCTTTTCTTGTGCCTTTTAATGCCCAATGTTTTCACCAATACAGGGCAACCTACAAGATAAGATGCAAAAGATCAAACTAAACAATATTTATATAAAATTTGAGGTTTTGACTTAGTAATCAAAGAATCAATATAATAAGTGCCACAAAATAATATTAATTATAACTAGAATTCGACACGTATCAGTCAGCTACGCATAAATGTGTTATATATGCCTCAGATAAAAAGTCATGTGAGGTGCGTGTTTGACCCATATCATAACTGCATAAATGCATTAAGTATGTATGTATTAGATACGTGATCACACATGAAATGTTCTTAAGTCGTCTCAGAATCGCGAAAATGTATTAAGTCTGTATCAGAAACATATTCATGAATTTTATTTGTATTAAGGCGTAAAATGCGCTTAAGTTGTATTAGACACATAAATACATTTTGCCTGTATCATATACATATTAATGCATTTTCTTCGTTTCCTTATCTCGAGCACTCTAACCGAAAGAGAGATAAAGAAGCATTATAACCCTAGATCTAGATCTGAGACTCTTCCTTTTTCTACTCAGTTGATTTTCTGAGAGAATCGTGAATTTGGACTTTAGAGAGTCACGCTTGAGAAGATGATCCTTCAAATTAGTTGTGATGGATCTTAACGTCGCTTTTGAGCGCTTCTCGATTATGAGGTTTAAAGAGGTTGCATACGATGAAGTTGAAAAATGACAGTTGATTCGTCGAAAGCGGAGAAATTGAAAGTTAACTTGCTCTTGATTTGGTGACATAAAGAGGTTGTGAGTTGGATAATCAAATGTTTGGATCTGAATCACAAGAATCTAGATGTAAAACTTATGAGTTTGTTCGATTGTGTTTGTGAAGCAAACTTGATTTTGTGGATATCGTAGGAATCAAAAGTAGATCCCCATAAACGATGTTATTTTTCTATTTCAAAACCAGGAATAAAGACTCTAGTTTCGTTCGTTAATTAGAATTATATGCAGTTGGAAAGTTGATGATCTTAAATAGTGGCTTTGGTCTCCTTTATGGTGGCGCGAGGTGGACCAACATGATTAACACTCTAATGCCTGATTCAATTCAAGATGAGTATAATAAAATTAGATATCAGATATTGTAAATTGCTTTTAGCGTATAAAACTATAAATTAATTTATAATTTGGATCATCTGAAATGATTTGAGATGGAGTGTGTCTTGGTCAACCACACCTTTAGCGGGTACAAAACTAAAAGGATGGGTTAAACATTCATATTAAAAAGGGGCATAAATTTAAAAGAGTATAAATAAAAATAAAATGTACTATTACGAGTTATCAATCTATACGACCAATAGTTTTCAAAATTGTCAATATGCACACATAAACTCGTAAACATTGCATGGATATTTCTCTTTCAAATATGCCCTATTAAGTGCTTAATTCTTTTAGACCTTATGCTTGGGTTGGGGAGATGTGGACCCATCATAAGTTCCGCAAAAGCCTCACTCATACATGAAGAAGTAGCAAGACTTGACCTTGAGTTGGATCCCAAACGACAAGGAAATCGTGACCACTATTATGTCCATGAATGCGAGATTAATTTCACTTTTTAAATAAAAATTCAACAAATAAACGGATAATATTGTGTCATTATGTCTATAATTATAGGATTCTATTTCATTTCACATTTTTAATAAAAATTCAACAAATAAAACATTACAGTAATTTATTTTATTCCAGTTCAATCTACTCCGTTTCATCACTCTAATCCTAACAAAAATGTTTTTAGGTAAAATAAAGAATATAGCTTTCACAAAGGGTTTGAAAACTGTTATTCAATTGGTGGTCTATTCGACGTGATTCACAAATCATCGTCTGATTGTTTTCAGAGTCTTGCTATTTGGTCACAAAATTTAACTTCATATATTGTTGAACACACTGAAACGCAACAAGATTGTTGATTTTTCAAGTGTTAAAGGTTAGTCTAGTTCCAAACAATATCAATCAAATATCACATCTCACACCTCTAAGACTAACCGAGTACATGAACAAAAACATCAAAGAATCTTTAGGCATGTCCGAAATCATACAGTAACTATGGTCCCCCAACCCTAACTCCCTCGGATGACCCAAACTAAGTTAAGAGAATTTGACTCATCATTTTGGAATTTCATTTCCGTACATGATTCCTTCCACATATCTCATAATATTGTACCACGATTTTTTCACCTCACCATCATAAAACAACAACTCCAACACAAATATATACATGATTCACCTCTCAAGAACACACGTACGTGTGTATGAACCATAACACGTTTACGCTAGTTTTTGTCGCGATTGAGACGATGCCAAAGCGACGCGCACTTTCTCATAGCAAAACCCACGCGCTTCTTTTCAAGATCATACTCAACTTCAAATCCCTGCTGTTGATAATTCCCAAGAACCGCCCCGGGCCCACCACCATCCTCGAACTCATCTCCACCGTTCATCAACATCAAACAACCTACTCTCCCGTTCTTCTTCAACCCATCTCCACCGTCCAAAAACTCGTAAAAGTAATTCTTCCTGGGCAGAACCACACTCGAATTCACCCCAACGAATCGCAGTTTCAACGACGGCACTTCCGCCGTCGCGTTCAAATCGTAACACGGCGAAAGCCCCGTTTTCATCTCAACCTCACGAGCCCGGCGGTGAACTCGACTAACATGCCGGTTGAACTCCGCCACCACAGAGTTATAAAACCCCGCCGGTAACATGGTAAACGTCGTACCGGAATCCACAACTACACCGCCGTCACCTCTCTTATTCACCCTCCGCAAAATCCCCGGCGCCGGAACGGTCTTTTTTCCGACGGAGATTCCTTTCAAACCAACACAGTAAAAATAAGGATGCTTTGGATTCTCAAGCATGGAAGTATACACAAACTCAACAGCTTCATCACCATCAATATTCTTCTGTTTTTCATCGTCGTAACGACCCAATATGAGTGGACTCGGTTTTATAACTCGTTCACGACGAAAAGAATGAGAAACTAAGCAATAAGAGAAACGGTTTCCAAGCTGAGGAGAATGCTTAGATAACTGAGCTGGGAGAGAGAGTAAGCCACGGCCAAACCCAGCAACGCCGGTGGGTTCTGAAAACGTGGTATGAGCACAACCGAATGTGAAGTTTATGAGTTGCAGAGAAGAAAGAGAAAGTGTATCACGGTAGAGACGAGCGATCAAGCTTCCGTCGCCGTATGCATAGTAAAACGGTGGACAGTGAAACGAGCCACAGTCTTTTGTTTCAATGTAATCTAATGGGCAACGAGCGATTGCGCAGAGATCGGAAGAAGAGATGGAACTGTGTGCTGCAGAGCATGCTTTGGAGCTGCATGAAACGGGGGTGCTATGGGAGATGTTGGTGGGGGAAGAAGAAGAAGAAGGGTTGGGTTTGAGTTCACAGAGTATGCAGTTGAAAGGGGTGCAAGGGAACCAGACAAGGTCGCTTCCTGTGTCCATGTAGAGAGTGATGGGTTGAGAGTGAGGACCAATGTTGAAAGAGAGAGTGTAGTCGGATCCTAGAGAGAGTTGATGGTGGTGTTTGTGGTGGCGGAAGCGTGATATAGAACGAGTGGTGATGGATTTGAGGTGGTGGGTGGTGTTGAATTGTTGTGTTTTGGAAAGTGAGTGTGTTAGAGGTAATACTAGCATTTGAGATGAAGAATGTGAAATGAAGAGTGTTGTAATGAGGAGGAGAAACAACATGGGAGAACTAGAACTAGAAGACATATTTGGTTGTGTTTTGAGTTCAGAAGTGAAGTAGAGAGAAAAGAGAAGACAAGTTTTTGAATTTGTAGATAGAGTAGAGTGAGTGATGTGATATGATTATGAGAGTCAGAGTGTTTTGTTTGTTGTTTATAAAGGGGAAAGGAGATCGAGGCAAACTGACAAAGGTTTTCATGTTTCCAGCTGGTGATTTGGTAACTTTGTGGGCGCATCCATACACATGTACACAACATTGGCAGCATTTTGGCACATCATGGTTTAAAAATGTATACTACATTATGGCTTTGCTATGCTAACACAAAATAAAACACCTACCTACCAACATGTTTAAATAATGTATGTTTTGTAATTACATTATGTTGGAACAATTGATGTTGAATGTGGTTCATTGAAAAAACCTTTTAAATTTTATATTGCACAACTTTCACATCTATTTTGAAAGTATATATAGTGGATGGTGTTTCTTTGAGACACAAGACTATATTTGAATTCACCAAACAAAATAAGATTATGTTTTTATTGGTTAGATTGGTAAAAAATATGAAATAAAGTGAAACATGATCAAATATATTTTATCTTATTTCATCATTTATACTTTTGAAATTGAGTGGAATAACAAGTTTCTTATATTTCAACATCCAAAATATTAAATGAGATGTCTATTAGCTATGTATAATGGGGTGTTGAAAAAAATTTAATATTTAAATGTTTGTAATGGGGTGTTGAGTGTGGTGTTGAAAATGAGGTGAATTATTTGGTGTTGAAAATGAGGTGAATTATTTGGTGTTGAAAACATTCAAAATGTTGAATGAGGAGAGAGTGAGACCCCATAAAATACTTTGCAAAATTTTAATGGTTGTTGTGAATGTTTAGAATTTTAGTGTGTTGTGAATGGTGGTGAGATAGGGTGTTGAATTTTATTAAACAAAACTATTGTAGTAAGTAAAAATTGAATGTGTGTTGAATTATTAGATGGAAGAAAGAGAAGGTACATGGTATATAAAAAATAACAAAGGAAGTGTTGAATAATGAAATCATTGTACATAGTCTTATGCCATGCTCTGTTCGGTTCGCTTCCTTATGCTTGCTTAGTTGGTTTTGAAATATTCAAACATATCTGAAACGACCGGTGGAATCCTCATCGGATAGTGTATCAATGAAGTCGCCATCGATTGTTTTTTATTCCATGAGAGAGAAAGGTAAACATCGAGTAAACTTGGGAGGAAGAAATCACGGTCTTGCGACCGAGAGATCGGGTAAGGGATTCGATTACGCGAGGGGAAGGTATTAGTACCCCACGCGTCCGTAGTACTCTACGACATCCACTTTTGTTCGTTCTAATCTAAGAGTGTGTTATATTTACTGCCTAAATGCTACATCTATGTCTAATGCCTATATGCGGAGCGAGAATGTACGTGAAAGGAAGAAAATAAAACAAACACGGGGAAAAGAAAGAAGTATTTACAAAGTTTGCTCGGTCGAGCATCGTGACCAGATGCCTAAGTATTCTCTCGTGCAATGGGAAAGTCAGAGCGCCGTAGTTCGGCTCATATTTTTTGGTGGGTTAAGTGTTTTTTAATGGACGATACGAGTGAAACACGCCCCTTCTGAAAAAGTTTTAAACAAGAAGGAAGCTCGTAGGCGAAAAATATTTGTATTGATTGGTTGCTTTTACCTTAAAAAGGAGTTCGAACCATTATAAAGTGTTTTAGTTTTTTTAAAGAAAATGAAAGAAGGTTTTAGTTTTGAATGCAGATATGCAAAAGAAAATGCGGGGAAAAGAAAGGAATATTTACAAAATTGCACTCGTTCAGACCCTGCGACCCAATACCTACGTATCCTTTTTGGAGAATCAGAGCACCGTAGTTCGACTCACTATGTTTGGTTTGTTTGTATTTTTATGAACAATGTTGGCGAAGCATGTCCTTTACTGAGAAAGGTTTTAAAGATAAAAGCCAAATGACAAAAAGTTTGAGATGTGTTAATTTTTTTTATGGATAATGATCCATTTATTTGAAAAAGAAGTGTTTGAGATTTAGATCGCACGAAAGTCTATGGATGACAAAATGATAATGACGAGAAGAAACCCGTTTATCACTTCACGGTCACTTAAGGCTCATGTTAATGCAATCCTCATCATGATATTATTAAAAGTGATTTAAAGTTTCTAAAAAAAAGAAATTTTAGTCTTAATGCAAATGCAAAAGAGAAAGAAACTCTAAGGGAGACTATCTTAACTTTTATCCTATCACTATTATACACATGGCCCTATGATTAAAATGTACAACAGGGAGAACTCCTATTTAGCATACTTGGATGTCTACCCTAATGTCTAGTTGTTCTTCTCCATGGAAAAGAGAGAAACAAACCCTAAGAGATCATGGCAACAATATCAAAGAAAGAGAAAAGACAGAATATCATACAAAGCATAAAGGCTAAAATTAATTGATGGATGTTTTTAGGAATTAAGAGATAGAAAGATCACATGCTAATGGTTTCTACTTCATGTAAAAGAAAACTAATACCCCTATGAACGGTGACGAAACACCAAACTTTTATCAAACCCATGTGACGAAACACATACTAAGAAACGACACTCTTGCACGAACTTAGAATGATGAGAAGATACATGAAAGAGGAGATAAAAATGATTCACATACAGTAGCATACACATGAGATACCAACCATTATCATATAACCATCCTAAATTTGAATACTTACTCCAAAATGCCATCAACCTAACTAAAGAAGTAATGACAAGTTCAAACAATCAACACAAGTTACCAAAGAAGCATGGAAAGGTGATTAGAAGGCGACAAAGCTTAGAGGTCAGTAGCTAGCATGTAAATAACTCCCCTATATCATACAAACAAATGCATAAAAGGTTCACCAACAAACCTTCACAAAAGTGCACAAGAATTTACAAGAGTAGAAGTCAAAATCCTATCTCAATCCTATCCTTAGGAGGTTGATGAGAATAATCATGGAAAATATGAACACAAGGCAAGGTTAAAGAGTGAAAATACACCCAAGGTCAGCAACTATACCTTTACATATTGCACAAGTGCATTCTTTACTTCTAACCCAAATACAAACTTCCAAGCATGCGTGATAAAGATCAACGTGCCAAAAATAGAAGCAAGACTTGTAAAATTGAAACAAAAATTAATTAAGGTCCTCAAAGCATCCACAAGTCAGAAAAATCAACCTCAAGACAAAGTTATAATGGTTCAAGATGGAAATAAGACCCTGCAAGTTAGCCTAGCCTAGAAAAGCCTCCAATTAGGAACCCTAACTTGATTAGATGGGGAAAATAGCAAACCTATTCTTAATATTAAGAAAAATTAATTCTAAGGTCCTAAGACACCATAAAACCCTAATCTAATCAGAAGTTAGTTTGAAAGTTAAGGAAGATTAGTCAAACAAATGTAAATTGTAGCCTAAGCAACCAAAGTTACATAAAAGAATAAAATCAATAAAAAATAGGAAAATGACCTATAAAAATAAAACAAAATTGTTTTAAGGTGCTTGAGACTTGTAAAATTCAGTAAAAATCAACTTGGATTCTCTAATGTTTGAAAAAGAGTGAAAACAAAATTCATCTTTCAAAACTAGTTGAGATGAAGCTCAAATTAGACACCTCTTGCAAATTATTTTGTGAAAAATAGAATACCATTGGATAAATTCAAATAAAATTTATTTCCATGAGCTTGACATACCCAAAGATCCAAATCATAAGCTATTTGACATTTACAAGGTTCAAACAATTGAAAATTAAATCGAACTTGTGATGTAAGCACAAAAACCACCAAAATGGCATGTAGTCTATTCCAATTTCCAAAATCAATGACAACACATGATAAAATCCTAAACTAAAATTCTAAAATCAAGGTTAAACTATGAGGATACCATAAAGTGTTTTTGGATTTTTTATAATCGGGAAACGATCAAAAACTACCTCAAAATATGCAAAGTACTATTGAAGAAATCGTTTCTAAACCTATTGTCAAAAATCAATTAAAAAATAATGGAGATTAATTATCAAAAATTCACAAAAAATATCCTAAGGTATTAAAAAGTTAGAAACTTATTTATTTGTATTTTTTACAAGTCGATAGAATTGAAGTTTCGAGCAAAACGGCTATGTATAGAAATTGTGCGGCATGAGCAAGGGGGTGTAATCCAGAATTTCCTAAATGAACTAAGTATAGTTGTAATGCAACGAATTGGGCTTAATGTAGGGGGTGAGAGCACTAAATTGTCCTAGGCCCGAATCCAGAATCCACTAAGCCAAACTTTTAGGTAAAAAGAAAAATCTGAATTTTGTAATTAGATTCACCTGTCACGTTTTTATTTTTATTTTTTTATGTGTCACGTTACTTGTATGGCTTTTATGTATGTTATGAACATTATCAATTGGTCAGCATATTTAAAACTATCCAAATTTTTTAGATTAAAAATAAAGGACACATGGCTCCATCTAATTCGCTAATGAAGAGATGTGCATGAACCAACACAAAGAAACCATGCCTAGGGCTTGATGAAGGTCACCGAAATCTGGTTCTTCCGGTCATCCCTTCCAGCCGCACTCGCCATCGACGGTGACTATACCTATCCGAAACAGAACCTAACCGACACTACCCTGCTAGGATTTTTATGTAGGTCAAGGATCCGACCTTAGTTTCAATTAAAACAGGCTCTAACCTGGTGAAAATCAAACACGAACGTACACTACAAAATCGAAAAATTGCAAGAATTGCATGAACCTGGATAAATATTATTCTCGGCGCGTTCTTTAAGATGAATATGCAACACTGCATTCCTTGGCTTATACCGACGATGAAAGAAGCTTGAAGGATCTTGGCTCTTATTGAAGCTTCAGATTCGGCTTGAGATGCCCAAAGGTGATGACGAAGTTGCAACCTCCATTTCATACCTTTTAACCATTTCAAGAGGTGCAACATACCCCAGGATGATGGCTGCATATGAAAGCTCTGCGAGGGCTCCAGTTACTCCTTACTGATGATGAAGAAAAGGCTTTAGACTGTCTTGGACAGAAACAAACTTGCCACGAATCAGCTTTAGATCTTGAAGATGGTGAGATACTAAGGAAGACAACCCTCTTCATTTTGACATTTCTGGCTTATAGTTTCATTATCATAAATGTACATGAATATACATGCATATCATTGATCATGTGGCTATGAGGTTCAGAGCACCTCAAATTATGAAGAAAAAATCGTGCGTTTTGGCCATCTTAGATTATTTTGAGCCAAAAATTGATCTTTTTTCGGTTTGTAAGCTTGAGGAAAAATTTATTGGTCAGAAGGTCTTCTCGGGTTGGTTATACGGATGTTGGAACCATTTAAACATGTTCTCCAGTTCATCTGTTCAGATCGGAGGTCATTTCGTCAAAGAAAAGACTTTAAAAGTTTATTTCTTAATAAAGTGAACTTTGGGGTTTTGTTGTGTTTCGGGCATAACTCTCAGCTCATCAGGTATTTTCTGATGATTTTCGACTGGAAAGTCCCTCTCAATATTATCTACAACTTTAGTTCACAGGTCAAAAGTTATTTGTGTGAAGAAGGTCTCCAGAAAGATTGATCTTTTAAGTGGGATAAACTGAGTTTTATGGCTGAACCGTGTTCATGGTACACTAAAAAATTCATAACTCATAGATAGAATATCGAAATTGAGCGGGGACGGTCTCTAAAATATGTCTCGAAGTCCCCTTCAACTTCTGTGGTCAAGCCGAGAGCTGATGTGTAACACCCCAATATTACCCAATGTTTAATATGCAAAAATCAGAGTAATTTAAAATTTCACAAATCCAATACTAAGGCATCACACCTTCAAAAACAACTCACTTTAAACTATTTAATCTAAAGTATAAATCTCGGATACATAGCATCGTCGGAAAACATAAATTGATTCAAAAGCATCAAAACATCTTCTTTATTAAACTTCCTTAATAAATCATATTTTCATAAAGTATGATTCTTATTTACAAAGGAAAACAACCAAAGAACAACAACAAGACAACATAATAATTCCCCCCCGAGTGTTACGTATCAGAGCGACACCGACTCGACTAATAGCAGCTATAAACCCCGTCTTCATAACCGGCACGTTACCAATATAAAGGTATGAAACAAATAAAGGGTGAGATACTCCAAAACATATAATTAAAGGCATGATAAATATATATATATATATATATATATATATATATATATATATATATATATATATATATATATATATATATATATATATATATATATATATATATATATATATATATTATATGTTTATATATCCTACTAATTAAACCCGTGTTGATGGACTGTCTTGAAAATTTCAATTTTACCATTCCCATTAATTCTAATCATCATCAACCTCATAATCCCTACTCCTATTCCAACTCTTCTAATCTATTTCACTTAAACAATCAACCAAAACCCTATAAATCAAGTTATCAACTTTTCCCCCAAATCCAAAACATAAACATCAAAACCTAACAATATGAGATGGAGAATCAAACCCCTTACCTCTAGCTTGGATGATTCTACAAGACTCCATCTTCAAGCTCTTGCTCTCCTCTTGTTCTTCTCTAGCTCTTCTTCTCCCAAAACCCTTTCTTTTCTCTCCATGCCTCTATGTTTTCTTGGTGTAGGAAAATGGAAGGAAAAGGGAAAGAAAATGGTTTTATAACTTATGTTTTATTACTAGCTTCCAAGTTTCTATGTTTGGTTTTTGTTTTTCCAAAGGAAAGAAAACAAAGAGAAGTGTTTTATGAATGGAAGGAAAGTGAGGAAAATTGGTTTTATAAGGGTGTACTCTTACTAGCCAAGAGTGTAAACCCCATTTCTACAAAATTGCTCCCCACGCCCCTAACCATACTTATAAATTAACACACTAATAATATCCAATAATATTATTAATTCAATTAATTAAAATAATTCTGGGGAATTAAATATCGGTTCGAATAATATTTTACCAAACCGAACGGAATAAAAATCGGATCAAACGAAACGTCGCCAAATATATTAATTGATATATTGATTAATATAAATATTCTCGTCGCAAAATAATTATCGATCGGTAATTCGAAAATATTAATATAATATAATATTAATTAAAACAGGGCGTTACAACTCTCCCCCACTTATAAACTTTTCGTCCTCGAAATTTCGACCAAAAATGAACAAATCGGGACATGCCTACGCATTTGTCCACTCCATCCTCGCGTCAATTAAACAACATACAAAATACACCAAACACAAGGATATCTCCCTAATCACAACGTCCAAACAAGAACAACTATGCCGAGATGCAAAACCCATACAATGCACTCGGAAACCAAATAACACTCAACAACCAAACAAATCGCAGACACACCGGTTTACTCGAGAACCAAACAAATAAGATTGATACCATCCTAACGCCTCAACCATAGAATTAGCCACACACTCGGACCGACACTTGGAAAACGAGTCACCAAAGATAGGAACATAAAGTCCTACGACACAACACCTACACTATCGCCAAAACGAAAACAACAAAATGGTTACACAAACCAAAACTGAAACAATCAGAACAGAATAGTACCACGCGTGTTACGCAAACACGAAAAAGATGCCTTCATTCACGCATAAGTACGAACTCAAGAATCACACTTACAGTTATCGCTTTCATTCTAGAAAGTCACAAGGTCACATCCTCCTTGTAGATTACCAACACACAACCCCTGAATAATAACCAGCTATTCAAACATAACCGAACTGCGATACACCACTCATTCTAGGGCCTATACTGACGACTTGCGACTATAACTCACTAGCCCAAGTCCAACACTCCCGCATACTCGCTAAAACTCAATGCTCAATATCTAAACCATGTTGCGTCACTTTTATGCATAAGATGCCAACCGTAAAACAACATGGTTAAACCTCAACTTCACAATTACCCAAGATGGATACGTTCAAAGCGTACACCCATCAGGACACCTACTAACATCAGTCTCATCAACTCGAGAAAATCACCCTTTTCAACCTTGATTGATCAACGTCCATTGATCCTCTAAAATACATGACATAGTTCGACCTTTTCAAATGCGGTCCTAATATTTCACTTGTAAAACTTCGACTTATACACCTGGCTTCAACGAAGTCTTCCCTTATAACAATTCAATTTCCAAAGTTGTATTAAGTAATCACTATCCTCGTACTGTCGCATTGATCAATACGCAGGCTTCTTATTCGAAACACCTTTCACAATTTTCAATCTTCCAAAGTGGTACTTCAAACCAAAACACTCTCTCAAGAACCCAACCCATCAACATCGTCTCATACTCCTGACTTACAACACAGGTTGGACTTAGAACCATAACATAAATTTCCATGGAACCCAACAAGAACACCGTCGCGACCGACTTCAGTCCCAAATAGAATACTTTCTTTTATAACACATCAATCATCTTAAGGTACCCGTGGCTACCAAACCGTCACAAAATTCTACACCGTCAAGACTTATCTTAGTCGCAATCTAATAATCCTCCACGGCTATTAGTATCCAACGAAATCCATACGATAGTAGTGAACAAATCCTCGATAACCTTCTAAACTTTAATCTCAACAAGTGTACCAAAACAAAATGCGACATTCTTCAAAATAATAAAATCTCAAATCAGATATCCTTGGGTTATCTGCGATATCAACATACTAAACTCTGCCCTAGACGAAGTCTCTTTATAGATCGCACTCAAACTCTAATTCACGTGTCCGACAATTTTTCCTTATGAAATTCAAATCGTTCCAGGTAGTAATACACTTTTCCAAATCTTCGTCGAAATACATCTCAAGTCCAAAATAAAATATCATAGTACACCGCACAAGGTTCTTCAGTACAGAATAAAACCAAAATCGAAGAATTCGCTAAACTTTTCACCGGCTCAAACAAATTCGCTTCCCATTGCGAAGTTCAAATAGTGACTCAACCATCTCAAATTAAAATACCCACGATCAATACCAACTTGTAAAAAGATCTTCCATCAACTCACAAAGTTAACCATCCAAAACAAAGGAACTTCTAAGCTCTGAAATAATTCCTTGAAGTCTTCTACAAGATGCAAAATAAATTTTCGCAGAACTGTCCAAAATGTCACCGTCCAAGTCGCTTACTTAAGGCACTCACGTCCAACAATTCAAAACTCTATCTTTAGTATACTTGACATGCACTGATCTAACTTCACTACTGATAACGCAAAACTCGGATGCTTGCTACGATCCCTTAACTTGATGTGAATCAAATAATTTCCATGAACACGAAATAACTCTTACAACTACTCACGAGAGTACCGTCTGAACATTCTAAAATCATACCTGACGCATTAGTCACACTAATGACATCAACGAATACTCGCCAGGACCATATGTTATCTTGAGAAGCATTGTCTAAACATCTTCAACCCTCACACTAATCCGTAGGCAGCTAGACTTCACATTAATCTCACTTAAACACATAAACTCCAACTAACTGATTCATCCAAATATCAATCCTCGGAAGTAGGCACTTGCCCTTAATACCCACTTCGTTCATTGAATGCAAACAACACACCAACTCGGGCAACCTTTTCTCTTCTCGAACAACATAACGGTAGCACTCCATGGTGCCCCGCTCGAATAAACAACTCTGCTCAAACCAATCCTCAAGTTGACTCTTTAACTCTAATCCAGAAGCAAACGTCCCTTAAGGATACTTCGAATCACAACTAGTTCCAGAAACTAAATCCATCAAAACTTTACTTCGCACTACTACGGTAATTCACTCACATCTCCACAAAAGGCTTCGGAAGAATCACAACAAGAAGCTCGCTTGCCAAAATCTTGTTTCTCACCAAAATCCAAATTCGCTCATAACTCAAGTAACCATGCACCACCTTGTGCTAACTCATCTACTTCACACACCATTAAGCTGGCAAGACAAGTCTATCCCAACCAACACAAATCCCGACTACTATCAACAAGAGATTAAGGGTGATCAGTTCCTCAATTTGTCAATAGACAGTCGACATTCATGATGGTGACATAAACCATCTTTACCAAACTACAACAACATCTTCAAACTTACACCTCAAATTACCCAAGCGTAACACCGCTTGAGGCTCCAACTCTAAGCCACAAGCGCCACCAAGAAGTAAAACTTCTCCCCCACTTGTTTCAAACTCATCTCTGCAGACAAACAATTAGAAACAAGCAAGTGCCGACAGTGTTTCACACACATGTCGCATACAACAGGGTTAAACACATTAACAACCTGGCCGACAGACCGACCTGCTCTGATACCACTAATGTAACACCCCAATATTACCCAATGTTTAATATGCAAAAATCAGAGTAATTTAAAATTTCACAAATCCAATACTGAGGCATCACACCTTCAAAAACAACTCACTTTAAACTATTTACTCTAAAGTATAAATCTCGGATACATAGCATCGTCGGAAAACATAAATTGATTCAAAAACATCAAAACATCTTCTTTATTAAACTTCCTTAATAAATCATATTTTCATAAAGTATGATTCTTATTTACAAAGGAAAACAACCAAAGAACAACAATAAGACAACATAATAATTCCCCCCGAGTGCTACGTATCAGAGCGACACCGACTCGACAAATAGCAGCTATAAACTTCGTCTTCATAACCTGCACGTTACTAATATAAAGGTAACGACGAAACAAGTAAAGGGTGAGATACTCCAAAACATATAATTAAAGGCATGATAAATATATATATAGTTTTGGAATTATAAACGATATAGATTAGTAAGTGCATTCCAACACATATCTAAACCTCACCTACTTTGGTCGCCATTCTAATGTGTATGATCAACACTTTACCATCATAATCTCATCGGCATAAATCATCACAACAACACATAAACTTTCATTACCACGAAGTCGTCACAACAACCCATAATTATAAACAACAACATCAAACAACAACACCAAACAACAACACCAAACAATGCTAATAACATAAATGAAATCATCACAAATTGGCTAAAGCCCATCATCGCTTTTGGCATAAAGCCCATCATCACAAACATCATTGCATCCTTTTTGCATTAAGCATTTCATCAAGTTAAATCATCGCAAAACTCATCATTTATATTCGTCGCATAGTTATCATGAAATTATCAATTCATATTCATGTCATGTTCATCATAAAGATCATCACCAACAAAACATCATATATTATCGCAACTCAATCAACGTCGATCAATTAAAAACCCAACGCCAAATAACTCAAACATAAACGTAACCGACTCCATGAGACACGACTATGTTATGCATGTGGTACCCGTCGCTTTGTCCATAATTAGGAACACTTGGCATAAAAGCCTCGTCGCTTGGCATAAAAATCTCGTCGCTTGGCATAAAAGCCCATCGTCGCCAATGCAATGTATGTGACTCGACAATAAAACAACACAACACAAAAACATCGTCGTCGCTCATCAAAATTGGCATAAAGCCCACATCGCCATAATTTATCCAAAACAAGATAAATATATCATCGCCTCATATTTGCATTATGCAAAACATCACCAATAATTCATTATCATCAAAAGTCATGCATTCACAAATCGGAAGCATTTATTAACAACATTAATATAATCATCACATCATCATGTACAAAGACTTATAACATCGCATCGCATAATCAACAAGTATTCCTTAGTAAATACACCATCGCAAACATTATGTTTATTCACACTGCATCATTATCAATTAATTCACCAAATCCCAAAAACGGAAAACTAGTCAAACACCTATAATCGTCGCGAAAGCCATTTCTAATAACCGGCATTAATCATAATCGTCAACATTGAAATCAGATTGTCCATACGTGCCTTAAATCTACTAAAACGCAATCCAGTTCAATTTAACCGTATTTTGGCCTATTTTGGGCCATCTCTTAAAAACTCATAATTTCTAAAAACTAACCTCACCACTACGTTCTACACGTCGAACTTAGCTAGCACGTCAATTTTCGTTGAATTCGGAGCAACTTGTTCCGTCGTCGAATTTACCGAAATCGGAAAATCGGAACATAATCGGGGCAAAAGAAGTGCAAAAAAAATCAGAACATGGGGGGCTACAGATACATCAATATGGTCCCCCGTGTTAATCAACACGGTCCGTGTTGAAAAGCCACTAGAAAACGCAAAAACACCAAAGTCAGTGAATCAACACGGGCACCCGTGTTCATCAACACGGCCCGTGTTGATGGACCTGGCAGCAACTATCTCTCATTCAAGAGGTCAACACGGGCACCCGTGTTAATCAACACGGCCTGTGTTAATGGACCTGTGTGAAAATTTCACTTTTACCATTCCCATTAATTCTAATCATCATCAACCTCATAATCCCTACTCCTATTCCAACTCTTCTAATCTATTTCACTTAAACAATAAACCAAAACCCTATAAATCAAGTTATCAACTTTTCCCCCAAATCCAAAACATAAACATCAAAACCTAACAATATGAGATGGAGAATCAAACCCATTACCTCTAGCTTGGATGATTCTACAAGACTCCATCTTCAAGTTCTTGCTCTCCTCTTGTTCTTCTCTAGCTATTCTTCTCCCAAAACCCTTTATTTTCTCTCCACGCCTCTATGTTTTCTTGGTGTAGGAAAATGGAAGGAAAAGAGAAAGAAAATGGTTTTATAACTTATGTTTTATTACTAGCTTCCAAGTTTCTATGTTTGGTTTTTGTTTTTCCAAAGGAAAGAAAACAAAGAGAAGTGTTTTATGAATGGAAGGAAAGTGAGGAAAATTGGTTTTATAAGGGTGTACTCTTACTAGCCAAGGGTGTAAACCCCATTTCTACAAAATTGCTCCCCACACCCCTAACCATACTTATAAGTTAACACACTAATAATATCCAATAATATTATTAATTCAATTAATTAAAATAATTCTGGGGAATTAAATATCGGTTCGAATAATATTTTACCAAACCGAACGGAATAAAAATCGGATCAAACGAAACGTCGCCAAATATATTAATTGATATATTGATTAATATAAATATTCTCGTCGCAAAATAATTATCGATCGGTAATTCGAAAATATTAATATAATATAATATTAATTAAAACAGGGCGTTACAACTCTCCCCCACTTATAAACTTTTCGTCCTCGAAATTTCGACCAAAAATGAACAAATCGGGACATGCCTACGCATTTGTCCACTCCATCCTCGCGTCAATTAAACAACATACAAAATACACCAAACACAAGGATATCTCCCTAATCACAACGTCCAAACAAGAACAACTATGCCGAGATGCAAAACCCATACAATGCACTCGGAAACCAAATAACACTCAACAACCAAACAAATCGCAGACACACCGGTTTACTCGAGAACCAAACAAATAAGATTGATACCATCCTAACGCCTCAACCATAGAATTAGCCACACACTCGGACCGACACTTCGAAAACGAGTCACCAAAGATAGGAACATAAAGTCCTACGACACAACACCTACACTATCGCCAAAACGAAAACAACAAAATGGTTACACAAACCAAAACTGAAACAATCAGAACAGAATAGTACCACGCGTGTTACGCAAACACGAAAAAGATGCCTTCATTCACGCATAAGTACGAACTCAAGAATCACACTTACAGTTATCGCTTTCATTCTAGAAAGTCACAAGGTCACATCCTCCTTGTAGATTACCAACACACAACCCCTGAATAATAACCAGCTATTCAAACATAACCGAACTGCGATACACCACTCATTCTAGGGCCTATACTGACGACTTGCGACTATAACTCACTAGCCCAAGTCCAACACTCCCGCATACTCGCTAAAACTCAATGCTCAATATCTAAACCATGTTGCGTCACTTTTATGCATAAGATGCCAACCGTAAAACAACATGGTTAAACCTCAACTTCACAATTACCCAAGATGGATACGTTCAAAGCGTACACCCATCAGGACACCTACTAACATCAGTCTCATCAACTCGAGAAAATCACCCTTTTCAACCTTGATTGATCAACGTCCATTGATCCTCTAAAATACATGACATAGTTCGACCTTTTCAAATGCGGTCCTAATATTTCACTTGTAAAACTTCGACTTATACACCTGGCTTCAACGAAGTCTTCCCTTATAACAATTCAATTTCCAAAGTTGTATTAAGTAATCACTATCCTCGTACTGTCGCATTGATCAATACACAGGCTTCTTATTCGAAACACCTTTCACAATTTTCAATCTTCCAAAGTGGTACTTCAAACCAAAACACTCTCTCAAGAACCCAACCCATCAACATCGTCTCATACTCCTGACTTACAACACAGGTTGGACTTAGAACCATAACATAAATTTCCATGGAACCCAACAAGAACACCGTCGCGACCGACTTCAGTCCCAAATAGAATACTTTCTTTTATAACACATCAATCATCTTAAGGTACCCGTGGCTACCAAACCGTCACAAAATTCTACACCGTCAAGACTTATCTTAGTCGCAATCTAATAATCCTCCACGGCTATTAGTATCCAACGAAATCCATACGATAGTAGTGAACAAATCCTCGATAACCTTCTAAACTTTAATCTCAACAAGTGTACCAAAACAAAATGCGACATTCTTCAAAATAATAAAATCTCAAATCAGATATCCTTGGGTTATCTGCGATATCAACATACTAAACTCTGCCCTAGACGAAGTCTCTTTATAGATCGCACTCAAACTCTAATTCACGTGTCCGACAATTTTTCCTTATGAAATTCAAATCGTTCCAGGTAGTAATACACTTTTCCAAATCTTCGTCGAAATACATCTCAAGTCCAAAATAAAATATCATAGTACACCGCACAAGGTTCTTCAGTACAGAATAAAACCAAAATCGAAGAATTCGCTAAACTTTTCACCGGCTCAAACAAATTCGCTTCCCATTGCGAAGTTCAAATAGTGACTCAACCATCTCAAATTAAAATACCCACGATCAATACCAACTTGTAAAAAGATCTTCCATCAACTCACAAAGTTAACCATCCAAAACAAAGGAACTTCTAAGCTCTGAAATAATTCCTTGAAGTCTTCTACAAGATGCAAAATAAATTTTCGCAGAACTGTCCAAAATGTCACCGTCCAAGTCGCTTACTTAAGGCACTCACGTCCAACAATTCAAAACTCTATCTTTAGTATACTTGACATGCACTGATCTAACTTCACTACTGATAACGCAAAACTCGGATGCTTGCTACGATCCCTTAACTTGATGTGAATCAAATAATTTCCATGAACACGAAATAACTCTTACAACTACTCACGAGAGTACCGTCTGAACATTCTAAAATCATACCTGACGCATTAGTCACACTAATGACATCAACGAATACTCGCCAGGACCATATGTTATCTTGAGAAGCATTGTCTAAACATCTTCAACCCTCACACTAATCCGTAGGCAGCTAGACTTCACATTAATCTCACTTAAACACATAAACTCCAACTAACTGATTCATCCAAATATCAATCCTCGGAAGTAGGCACTTGCCCTTAATACCCACTTCGTTCATTGAATGCAAACAACACACCAACTCGGGCAACCTTTTCTCTTCTCGAACAACATAACGGTAGCACTCCATGGTGCCCCGCTCGAATAAACAACTCTGCTCAAACCAATCCTCAAGTTGACTCTTTAACTCTAATCCAGAAGCAAACGTCCCTTAAGGATACTTCGAATCACAACTAGTTCCAGAAACTAAATCCATCAAAACTTTACTTCGCACTACTACGGTAATTCACTCACATCTCCACAAAAGGCTTCGGAAGAATCACAACAAGAAGCTCGCTTGCCAAAATCTTGTTTCTCACCAAAATCCAAATTCGCTCATAACTCAAGTAACCATGCACCACCTTGTGCTAACTCATCTACTTCACACACCATTAAGCTGGCAAGACAAGTCTATCCCAACCAACACAAATCCCGACTACTATCAACAAGAGATTAAGGGTGATCAGTTCCTCAATTTGTCAATAGACAGTCGACATTCATGATGGTGACATAAACCATCTTTACCAAACTACAACAACATCTTCAAACTTACACCTCAAATTACCCAAGCGTAACACCGCTTGAGGCTCCAACTCTAAGCCACAAGCGCCACCAAGAAGTAAAACTTCTCCCCCACTTGTTTCAAACTCATCTCTGCAGACAAACAATTAGAAACAAGCAAGTGCCGACAGTGTTTCACACACGTATATACATCGGTTAAACACATTAACAACCTGGCCGACAGACCGACCTGCTCTGATACCACTAATGTAACACCCCAATATTACCCAATGTTTAATATGCAAAAATCAGAGTAATTTAAAATTTCACAAATCCAATACTGAGGCATCACACCTTCAAAAACAACTCACTTTAAACTATTTACTCTAAAGTATAAATCTCGGATACATAGCATCGTCGGAAAACATAAATTGATTCAAAAACATCAAAACATCTTCTTTATTAAACTTCCTTAATAAATCATATTTTCATAAAGTATGATTCTTATTTACAAAGGAAAACAACCAAAGAACAACAATAAGACAACATAATAATTCCCCCCGAGTGCTACGTATCAGAGCGACACCGACTCGACAAATAGCAGCTATAAACTTCGTCTTCATAACCTGCACGTTACTAATATAAAGGTAACGACGAAACAAGTAAAGGGTGAGATACTCCAAAACATATAATTAAAGGCATGATAAATATATATATAGTTTTGGAATTATAAACGATATAGATTAGTAAGTGCATTCCAACACATATCTAAACCTCACCTACTTTGGTCGCCATTCTAATGTGTATGATCAACACTTTACCATCATAATCTCATCGGCATAAATCATCACAACAACACATAAACTTTCATTACCACGAAGTCGTCACAACAACCCATAATTATAAACAACAACATCAAACAACAACACCAAACAACAACACCAAACAATGCTAATAACATAAATGAAATCATCACAAATTGGCTAAAGCCCATCATCGCTTTTGGCATAAAGCCCATCATCACAAACATCATTGCATCCTTTTTGCATTAAGCATTTCATCAAGTTAAATCATCGCAAAACTCATCATTTATATTCGTCGCATAGTTATCATGAAATTATCAATTCATATTCATGTCATGTTCATCATAAAGATCATCACCAACAAAACATCATATATTATCGCAACTCAATCAACGTCGATCAATTAAAAACCCAACGCCAAATAACTCAAACATAAACGTAACCGACTCCATGAGACACGACTATGTTATGCATGTGGTACCCGTCGCTTTGTCCATAATTAGGAACACTTGGCATAAAAGCCTCGTCGCTTGGCATAAAAATCTCGTCGCTTGGCATAAAAGCCCATCGTCGCCAATGCAATGTATGTGACTCGACAATAAAACAACACAACACAAAAACATCGTCGTCGCTCATCAAAATTGGCATAAAGCCCACATCGCCATAATTTATCCAAAACAAGATAAATATATCATCGCCTCATATTTGCATTATGCAAAACATCACCAATAATTCATTATCATCAAAAGTCATGCATTCACAAATCGGAAGCATTTATTAACAACATTAATATAATCATCACATCATCATGTACAAAGACTTATAACATCGCATCGCATAATCAACAAGTATTCCTTAGTAAATACACCATCGCAAACATTATGTTTATTCACACTGCATCATTATCAATTAATTCACCAAATCCCAAAAACGGAAAACTAGTCAAACACCTATAATCGTCGCGAAAGCCATTTCTAATAACCGGCATTAATCATAATCGTCAACATTGAAATCAGATTGTCCATACGTGCCTTAAATCTACTAAAACGCAATCCAGTTCAATTTAACCGTATTTTGGCCTATTTTGGGCCATCTCTTAAAAACTCATAATTTCTAAAAAACTAACCTCACCACTACGTTCTACACGTCGAACTTAGCTAGCACGTCAATTTTCGTTGAATTCGGAGCAACTTGTTCCGTCGTCGAATTTACCGAAATCGGAAAATCGGAACATAATCGGGGCAAAAGAAGTGCAAAAAAAATCAGAACATGGGGGGCTACAGATACATCAATATGGTCCCCCGTGTTAATCAACACGGTCCGTGTTGAAAAGCCACTAGAAAACGCAAAAACACCAAAGTCAGTGAATCAACACGGGCACCCGTGTTCATCAACACGGCCCGTGTTGATGGACCTGGCAGCAACTATCTCTCATTCAAGAGGTCAACACGGGCACCCGTGTTAATCAACACGGCCTGTGTTAATGGACCTGTGTGAAAATTTCACTTTTACCATTCCCATTAATTCTAATCATCATCAACCTCATAATCCCTACTCCTATTCCAACTCTTCTAATCTATTTCACTTAAACAATAAACCAAAACCCTATAAATCAAGTTATCAACTTTTCCCCCAAATCCAAAACATAAACATCAAAACCTAACAATATGAGATGGAGAATCAAACCCATTACCTCTAGCTTGGATGATTCTACAAGACTCCATCTTCAAGTTCTTGCTCTCCTCTTGTTCTTCTCTAGCTATTCTTCTCCCAAAACCCTTTATTTTCTCTCCACGCCTCTATGTTTTCTTGGTGTAGGAAAATGGAAGGAAAAGAGAAAGAAAATGGTTTTATAACTTATGTTTTATTACTAGCTTCCAAGTTTCTATGTTTGGTTTTTGTTTTTCCAAAGGAAAGAAAACAAAGAGAAGTGTTTTATGAATGGAAGGAAAGTGAGGAAAATTGGTTTTATAAGGGTGTACTCTTACTAGCCAAGGGTGTAAACCCCATTTCTACAAAATTGCTCCCCACACCCCTAACCATACTTATAAGTTAACACACTAATAATATCCAATAATATTATTAATTCAATTAATTAAAATAATTCTGGGGAATTAAATATCGGTTCGAATAATATTTTACCAAACCGAACGGAATAAAAATCGGATCAAACGAAACGTCGCCAAATATATTAATTGATATATTGATTAATATAAATATTCTCGTCGCAAAATAATTATCGATCGGTAATTCGAAAATATTAATATAATATAATATTAATTAAAACAGGGCGTTACAACTCTCCCCCACTTATAAACTTTTCGTCCTCGAAATTTCGACCAAAAATGAACAAATCGGGACATGCCTACGCATTTGTCCACTCCATCCTCGCGTCAATTAAACAACATACAAAATACACCAAACACAAGGATATCTCCCTAATCACAACGTCCAAACAAGAACAACTATGCCGAGATGCAAAACCCATACAATGCACTCGGAAACCAAATAACACTCAACAACCAAACAAATCGCAGACACACCGGTTTACTCGAGAACCAAACAAATAAGATTGATACCATCCTAACGCCTCAACCATAGAATTAGCCACACACTCGGACCGACACTTCGAAAACGAGTCACCAAAGATAGGAACATAAAGTCCTACGACACAACACCTACACTATCGCCAAAACGAAAACAACAAAATGGTTACACAAACCAAAACTGAAACAATCAGAACAGAATAGTACCACGCGTGTTACGCAAACACGAAAAAGATGCCTTCATTCACGCATAAGTACGAACTCAAGAATCACACTTACAGTTATCGCTTTCATTCTAGAAAGTCACAAGGTCACATCCTCCTTGTAGATTACCAACACACAACCCCTGAATAATAACCAGCTATTCAAACATAACCGAACTGCGATACACCACTCATTCTAGGGCCTATACTGACGACTTGCGACTATAACTCACTAGCCCAAGTCCAACACTCCCGCATACTCGCTAAAACTCAATGCTCAATATCTAAACCATGTTGCGTCACTTTTATGCATAAGATGCCAACCGTAAAACAACATGGTTAAACCTCAACTTCACAATTACCCAAGATGGATACGTTCAAAGCGTACACCCATCAGGACACCTACTAACATCAGTCTCATCAACTCGAGAAAATCACCCTTTTCAACCTTGATTGATCAACGTCCATTGATCCTCTAAAATACATGACATAGTTCGACCTTTTCAAATGCGGTCCTAATATTTCACTTGTAAAACTTCGACTTATACACCTGGCTTCAACGAAGTCTTCCCTTATAACAATTCAATTTCCAAAGTTGTATTAAGTAATCACTATCCTCGTACTGTCGCATTGATCAATACACAGGCTTCTTATTCGAAACACCTTTCACAATTTTCAATCTTCCAAAGTGGTACTTCAAACCAAAACACTCTCTCAAGAACCCAACCCATCAACATCGTCTCATACTCCTGACTTACAACACAGGTTGGACTTAGAACCATAACATAAATTTCCATGGAACCCAACAAGAACACCGTCGCGACCGACTTCAGTCCCAAATAGAATACTTTCTTTTATAACACATCAATCATCTTAAGGTACCCGTGGCTACCAAACCGTCACAAAATTCTACACCGTCAAGACTTATCTTAGTCGCAATCTAATAATCCTCCACGGCTATTAGTATCCAACGAAATCCATACGATAGTAGTGAACAAATCCTCGATAACCTTCTAAACTTTAATCTCAACAAGTGTACCAAAACAAAATGCGACATTCTTCAAAATAATAAAATCTCAAATCAGATATCCTTGGGTTATCTGCGATATCAACATACTAAACTCTGCCCTAGACGAAGTCTCTTTATAGATCGCACTCAAACTCTAATTCACGTGTCCGACAATTTTTCCTTATGAAATTCAAATCGTTCCAGGTAGTAATACACTTTTCCAAATCTTCGTCGAAATACATCTCAAGTCCAAAATAAAATATCATAGTACACCGCACAAGGTTCTTCAGTACAGAATAAAACCAAAATCGAAGAATTCGCTAAACTTTTCACCGGCTCAAACAAATTCGCTTCCCATTGCGAAGTTCAAATAGTGACTCAACCATCTCAAATTAAAATACCCACGATCAATACCAACTTGTAAAAAGATCTTCCATCAACTCACAAAGTTAACCATCCAAAACAAAGGAACTTCTAAGCTCTGAAATAATTCCTTGAAGTCTTCTACAAGATGCAAAATAAATTTTCGCAGAACTGTCCAAAATGTCACCGTCCAAGTCGCTTACTTAAGGCACTCACGTCCAACAATTCAAAACTCTATCTTTAGTATACTTGACATGCACTGATCTAACTTCACTACTGATAACGCAAAACTCGGATGCTTGCTACGATCCCTTAACTTGATGTGAATCAAATAATTTCCATGAACACGAAATAACTCTTACAACTACTCACGAGAGTACCGTCTGAACATTCTAAAATCATACCTGACGCATTAGTCACACTAATGACATCAACGAATACTCGCCAGGACCATATGTTATCTTGAGAAGCATTGTCTAAACATCTTCAACCCTCACACTAATCCGTAGGCAGCTAGACTTCACATTAATCTCACTTAAACACATAAACTCCAACTAACTGATTCATCCAAATATCAATCCTCGGAAGTAGGCACTTGCCCTTAATACCCACTTCGTTCATTGAATGCAAACAACACACCAACTCGGGCAACCTTTTCTCTTCTCGAACAACATAACGGTAGCACTCCATGGTGCCCCGCTCGAATAAACAACTCTGCTCAAACCAATCCTCAAGTTGACTCTTTAACTCTAATCCAGAAGCAAACGTCCCTTAAGGATACTTCGAATCACAACTAGTTCCAGAAACTAAATCCATCAAAACTTTACTTCGCACTACTACGGTAATTCACTCACATCTCCACAAAAGGCTTCGGAAGAATCACAACAAGAAGCTCGCTTGCCAAAATCTTGTTTCTCACCAAAATCCAAATTCGCTCATAACTCAAGTAACCATGCACCACCTTGTGCTAACTCATCTACTTCACACACCATTAAGCTGGCAAGACAAGTCTATCCCAACCAACACAAATCCCGACTACTATCAACAAGAGATTAAGGGTGATCAGTTCCTCAATTTGTCAATAGACAGTCGACATTCATGATGGTGACATAAACCATCTTTACCAAACTACAACAACATCTTCAAACTTACACCTCAAATTACCCAAGCGTAACACCGCTTGAGGCTCCAACTCTAAGCCACAAGCGCCACCAAGAAGTAAAACTTCTCCCCCACTTGTTTCAAACTCATCTCTGCAGACAAACAATTAGAAACAAGCAAGTGCCGACAGTGTTTCACACACATGTCGCATACAACAGGGTTAAACACATTAACAACCTGGCCGACAGACCGACCTGCTCTGATACCACTAATGTAACACCCCAATATTACCCAATGTTTAATATGCAAAAATCAGAGTAATTTAAAATTTCACAAATCCAATACTAAGGCATCACACCTTCAAAAACAACTCACTTTAAACTATTTAATCTAAAGTATAAATCTCGGATACATAGCATCGTCGGAAAACATAAATTGATTCAAAAACATCAAAACATCTTCTTTATTAAACTTCCTTAATAAATCATATTTTCATAAAGTATGATTCTTATTTACAAAGGAAAACAACCAAAGAACAACAATAAGACAACATAATAATTCCCCCCGAGTGCTACGTATCAGAGCGACACCGACTCGACAAATAGCAGCTATAAACTTCGTCTTCATAACCTGCACGTTACTAATATAAAGGTAACGACGAAACAAGTAAAGGGTGAGATACTCCAAAACATATAATTAAAGGCATGATAAATATATATATAGTTTTGGAATTATAAACGATATAGATTAGTAAGTGCATTCCAACACATATCTAAACCTCACCTACTTTGGTCGCCATTCTAATGTGTATGATCAACACTTTACCATCATAATCTCATCGGCATAAATCATCACAACAACACATAAACTTTCATTACCACGAAGTCGTCACAACAACCCATAATTATAAACAACAACATCAAACAACAACACCAAACAACAACACCAAACAATGCTAATAACATAAATGAAATCATCACAAATTGGCTAAAGCCCATCATCGCTTTTGGCATAAAGCCCATCATCACAAACATCATTGCATCCTTTTTGCATTAAGCATTTCATCAAGTTAAATCATCGCAAAACTCATCATTTATATTCGTCGCATAGTTATCATGAAATTATCAATTCATATTCATGTCATGTTCATCATAAAGATCATCACCAACAAAACATCATATATTATCGCAACTCAATCAACGTCGATCAATTAAAAACCCAACGCCAAATAACTCAAACATAAACGTAACCGACTCCATGAGACACGACTATGTTATGCATGTGGTACCCGTCGCTTTGTCCATAATTAGGAACACTTGGCATAAAAGCCTCGTCGCTTGGCATAAAAATCTCGTCGCTTGGCATAAAAGCCCATCGTCGCCAATGCAATGTATGTGACTCGACAATAAAACAACACAACACAAAAACATCGTCGTCGCTCATCAAAATTGGCATAAAGCCCACATCGCCATAATTTATCCAAAACAAGATAAATATATCATCGCCTCATATTTGCATTATGCAAAACATCACCAATAATTCATTATCATCAAAAGTCATGCATTCACAAATCGGAAGCATTTATTAACAACATTAATATAATCATCACATCATCATGTACAAAGACTTATAACATCGCATCGCATAATCAACAAGTATTCCTTAGTAAATACACCATCGCAAACATTATGTTTATTCACACTGCATCATTATCAATTAATTCACCAAATCCCAAAAACGGAAAACTAGTCAAACACCTATAATCGTCGCGAAAGCCATTTCTAATAACCGGCATTAATCATAATCGTCAACATTGAAATCAGATTGTCCATACGTGCCTTAAATCTACTAAAACGCAATCCAGTTCAATTTAACCGTATTTTGGCCTATTTTGGGCCATCTCTTAAAAACTCATAATTTCTAAAAACTAACCTCACCACTACGTTCTACACGTCGAACTTAGCTAGCACGTCAATTTTCGTTGAATTCGGAGCAACTTGTTCCGTCGTCGAATTTACCGAAATCGGAAAATCGGAACATAATCGGGGCAAAAGAAGTGCAAAAAAAATCAGAACATGGGGGGCTACAGATACATCAATATGGTCCCCCGTGTTAATCAACACGGTCCGTGTTGAAAAGCCACTAGAAAACGCAAAAACACCAAAGTCAGTGAATCAACACGGGCACCCGTGTTCATCAACACGGCCCGTGTTGATGGACCTGGCAGCAACTATCTCTCATTCAAGAGGTCAACACGGGCACCCGTGTTAATCAACACGGCCTGTGTTAATGGACCTGTGTGAAAATTTCACTTTTACCATTCCCATTAATTCTAATCATCATCAACCTCATAATCCCTACTCCTATTCCAACTCTTCTAATCTATTTCACTTAAACAATAAACCAAAACCCTATAAATCAAGTTATCAACTTTTCCCCCCAAATCCAAAACATAAACATCAAAACCTAACAATATGAGATGGAGAATCAAACCCATTACCTCTAGCTTGGATGATTCTACAAGACTCCATCTTCAAGTTCTTGCTCTCCTCTTGTTCTTCTCTAGCTATTCTTCTCCCAAAACCCTTTATTTTCTCTCCACGCCTCTATGTTTTCTTGGTGTAGGAAAATGGAAGGAAAAGAGAAAGAAAATGGTTTTATAACTTATGTTTTATTACTAGCTTCCAAGTTTCTATGTTTGGTTTTTGTTTTGCCAAAGGAAAGAAAACAAAGAGAAGTGTTTTATGAATGGAAGGAAAGTGAGGAAAATTGGTTTTATAAGGGTGTACTCTTACTAGCCAAGGGTGTAAACCCCATTTCTACAAAATTGCTCCCCACACCCCTAACCATACTTATAAGTTAACACACTAATAATATCCAATAATATTATTAATTCAATTAATTAAAATAATTCCGAAGAATTAAATATCGGTTCGAATAATATTTTACCGAACCGAACGAAATAAAAATCAGACCGAACGAAACGTCGCCAAATATATTAATTGATATATTGATTAGTATAAATATTCTCGTCACAAAATAATTATCGTCGGTAATTCAAAAATATTAATATAATATAATATTAATTAAAACAGGGCGTTACATGATGCCTTACCAATCAATACCAGAATTTTATTTTTTGGAGTTGATTTTGAGACGAACCGAGCATTTTTCATCTGACGCACAATGTTCAAAAAATCATATCTCACTCGATTTTCATCATAAAGAGGTGGGAGTGGTGCCAAAAGCTCACAAATTCTGTTGGCTTCGATTTTTATGAGCATCCCGAGTTCGAATTTTGGTCAGAAGGTCCTCGTTCGAGGCAATTACCCTTAGTGACGCAATAAAAATTCTGCACTTGTCAGATGACCGAAAAGTGTGCAGAAACTTCTAAAATTCATATCTCCGTAACCGTTTGTCCGATTGAGTCTAAATAATAACTCATTTATGCAATTTTTTCATTCCGGGAATTTTTCCTTTAGAGTTCGAGTTCAAATTTCGCACGGATTTCGAGGTTTTGGGCTGTTGACGAAAATTATTCGGATAATCGCGATTTGGGCCTAATCTTGGATCCATGGCACTCCAAAGCCCACAATTATCGCCTATAAATAAAATTTTCCTTTCGCAAATTAGAGAAGAAGAATCATTTGTTAAATTTACACTTAAGAAAACTCTCTCTTCTCTCTCATTTTCTCTCAACTCAGTTGCATAACCACCTCAAACCACCAACAACCACCAACAGAATTCCAAAACCACCGCGCCGAAAAACTTTTTCTTATTTTTTCTCTCCTTATCCAAGAAAATCGAGGCTTCTATTGTTCAATCAAGACCTTGCTTCTTCTCTAATTCTCCAATTTCAAGCTTCAACAAGTAAGTGATTCTTCACATAATCACTTATTTTAAGTGATTTTTCAAAAGTGATTATTCTTGAATTTGATTTGAGGAATTACTTGCAATTGTTTTTAAATTCAAATCTTGATTAATTTCTTGGAAATTGATTGATTAAGGCTTGATTTATGAACGTTATTGTGTCGAGATGTAGCATTTTTACACATGCACTTGCTTGAAGCCATTTCTTTGTACATAATGCATTTGTATTGATTGTTTGGCTTGTAATTTGCATGTTCATGCATTAGTTTACATTTGTGTTGAATAATTGAATTGAACTCATGTGTTTAGACTAGATTTTATGAACTCGAAATGTGTCGAAACCTAGTTTTTATGCACATTTTCATGTGTTGATTGATTCATTCTTGACCAATTAAATTGATGCACTAAAGCATGGTGAATTCGTGATTCTCGATTGACCTTAACTCATACATTACATAATGTTTAGATGTGGTATAAGTTGAACACCTTATTACATGCATTTGTATGTCATTCATTTGCATTTCATTCATAAAAACACCACTAATTCATGAATAAAAAGTGCATTTTCATGCATATTTTTGCATTCATTTCAATTCTAACTTTTCCAATTTTTACATTTCATTTGTAAATTCATTTGATTAGAATTGTTTGCGTCATGTATTGATTTAATATCCAATTCTTTATCATTTCAAAATACAAAACAAATGAAAATTGGAAATTAAATCGATACGTGATTTTCACTTTCCATAAGCATTTTTATGCATTTTTGTTCATCGAAACTCATTTTTTCTCAAAGGTTCAAGGTAGAAATACTTATCCCCAATGTTCTGACATGTTTTAAAACCGTTTTTGATGGTTTCGAAAACGAATTTCAAGTGCAATATGCCTAAAACGTACTTGCTTCATCGTTCCTTTAAGGTCTGAAAAACGTCGCTTCCACTCTGAATTAATTAAAATCGCTCATATTTTTGAATCCGTTGACGTGTTTGCAAGCAACGATGTGATTTTTAATTAATTCCGAAAAATTGACTTTTTCGCTCCGATTTCGAATAAGTGCTTTATCAAGCCGATTTTTGAGTTTTTATTTCACTTCTTGTATGCTTATACTAGTATATCATCATGTGAATAATCACTTTTGAGCTTTGTGCTTCCGATAAGCACTCCACCTTGTTATTTCTAACACTTTGTTACATGTTCGAGGTACTTTGAGCATTATTCTTGAGATTTGGATATGTATGACACATATCTTGATCTTGCACACATGTGTGTGCATTCTTTTGTATGTAATACTTGGTTTTCACCTTCTTGCAGGTTTATCCGATTGATTTGAATGTGTACGAACGCACATTCTGATGTTGCACACATGTGTGCACTCTTTGTCAGTATTGCTTGGTTTTCACCTTCTTGCAGGTTTATCCGATTGATTCAAATGTGTACGAACGCATATTCCGATCTTGCACACATGTGTGTGCATTCTTTGTCTGATTGTTTGGTTTCGCCTTTCTTGCAGGTGTATTTGCGTCAGGTGTGTATGAAGGCACATTCTGATATTTGCGTATGACAGAAGCTTCTTTGTCTGCATTGTCTGGATTGTGATTTCTTGCAGGTTATTGAATTATTTTGAATGTGTACGAACGCACATTCCGATATCGCATACGATATGCATGCCATTTGTCTGTACTGTTTGGTTTTCACCTTCTTGCAGGTTTATTGGTTTAGCTCAGATGTGTACGAACACACATTATGATTGTGCATATGACATGTGCATCCATTATCTGTATTGTCTGGATTGCAATCTCTTGCAGGATTATTTGCTTCGGATGTGTACGAACTCACATTCCGATCATGCTTTTGATGCCTCCGCGCATTACTCACCAGATTTCCTTATTGCTTGTCAGTAGTACTCGAAGTTTTTTGGAGTATTTTTTAGCTTGATTTTGCTTATACGAATAGTTATTCGTTTGGTATTTTCTTCTCCTTTTTATCGCATTCTTTTACCGTTTTTCTAGAGAGCACGAGAAGTAAGGTTTTACCGCTTTCTTTTTCCATGAGAAGTAGGAATAGAGATGCATGGTGGGGCTTCCGTAGTTGGAGCATGTTCAAGAACCCATCTGGTTTATTTAAAGACCCATTTAGGAAAATTCTGTATGTTAATTGTGTGTGGTTTGTTTAAAATCCTCTTTCATGCATAGGGAGGTACCTTTCATTGTGCGTTTACTTTTGTGCTTAAATAGGTCATGAGTGGTTAGGCAACCCAGTGTGGCGCCACCAAGCAAAGTCCCGCTTATGATACAATTGATATTGATGTATGATGGGCACGCGGAAAAGGTTTGCAATCAAACCCCACACAATTCAGTCTGTGTCAGCTTAGCTCACGCGAATCGTGATGCTTCCTTTTATCGAGTCAATAATAAAAGTGACAAAAGTTCCCTATTCTGACTATCCACACTTTGTCATGGAGTTTGCATTCATTGCTGATACTCGCATTCATGTGCTCCTCACACTTGGTAATTCATATCAAGATGTGATACCTTTCTCCCATAGGAAACTCCTGGTTGACACTTTTAATTCCATTCGTGGCTATGGTTTTCCTCTGAAAGTTGGCTCCTGGTTGACTCTGGTAGACACACTACTGTCGAGGCTATTAGACTTCTTTCATCTTTCCCGCTCATGTGTTTATCATTTGTATTGTGCATTGCATTGTTTGTGTGATTATGTCAAAGCACTTGCTTGTTTTATCCCTTTGTATCCTTTGGTTCTTCAACCAAGCCTGGTATTAGGATAGCTTCCCCTAGGGCCGCTCGGTTAGGATAACTCTCAAGTCTAGACATTAGGATTTTCATCCTTTGTATATCAATATAGGTAGAGATTCCCCTTCGTCCTTGACTTAAGGCCACTTTGCATGACAACATTAGTGTAAAACTAGCTAGTTTCCCTTAGATGTTTCCTTATTTCTTTTTGCATACTTGCATATAAAACTAAAATTTGTTTTCTTTTCTTTTGAAAATCAAAACACTTAATAATGGTTCAAACTCCTTTTTTCAAGGTAAAAGCAACCGACCTCACTTCAAATCTTTTTGTCTTCGGACTTCTTTTCTTCGAAAACCTTTTTCAAAAAGGGTGTTCCCTTTCAAGTCCAAACAAGTTGCTAAGTGTGCGAGCGGCCGAGTATAAGACCTCTTATAGCTGCAACGCTAAGCATGAGTTGCAATTGTGAGGATGTGGAACATAATTTCCTATAAAAAACATTGCAACCCACCAAAACATGTGAGCCGAACTAATTGCACGAGGGAATATGTAGACATCTTGTCATGAGGCTCGATCGAGCAAACTTTGTAAATACATTTATTCTTTTCCCCTTGTTTGTTTATTTTCTTTCTTTCACATGTATTTCCTCATAGCATTAGACCTAGATGCAATGATTAAGCAATAGATAGATATAAAACATCCATTAGATAGAAAATAGAAGTGGATACCATAGAGTACTACGGGCGTGTGGGGTGCTAATTCCTTCCCCTCGCTAACAAACTCCCTTACCCGATCTCTTGGTCGTAAGACTATGATTTCTCCCCTCAGATTTACTCGATATTTTTCTTTCCTCTCGTGGGATAAAAAGCATTCGATGACGACTTCGTTGATATTCTATTCGATGATGTTCAGCCGGTAGTTTCACCTTTGAGCCAAACGTTGTTTCAAGCATTAAGTGACCCTTTACCTGTATTTGTTCACCTAGTAAACTGACCAGAGAACTTTGAAATAATATTGTCCAAGTCGAGTCATAGCCTTTGAAAAATGCTCCATAATAAAACACATGTTTAGCTACTAGAGTCAATCAACACTCGTCTCACATCTCAATTATCATTTGACGACTACAAGATTATTCTTGTGGACCATAATAAGTTTTTATTATGTAATTTTATATTATGATATGAATTTTTTTAATGGTTTTTTTTTGTTGGAAATAATTCAATTACAAAACAATAATAAATTATTATAAAATTTATACTAACCTTAACTCATATTTTTATACAAATTTAATTTGATTTAATTATTCTTTCTATCAAATCAAAACAAAGTTTAATTTGGTAAGACTATGTAGAATGATTTTATTATCCAACATTTTTATCCTCTTTATCATTTTTTTTTCCGTTAATAATTTAACATCTATTTAATTTTTACTCAATATGATAATTTTGTTTAATAAAATTTAACATCCTATCATACTTTCATTCAGAACACATTAAAAATTTAAATAATCAAAATAACCAATAAATTTTTACAAAATATTATATGTAACATTCATTCTTTCTCATTTAACATGTTGAATTTTTTAACGCCGATTAATCTACATAATTTTTTTAACATTTCATTCAACACTCCATTGAAATAATTCAAATATTGAATAATTTTTTCACAGTTTCATTATACATAGTCTAATGGAAAAAGCAGAAAATAGAAGAAAAAAGGTTATGTCGTCTCTTGAAAAAGTAGAAGCTCCAATCACTGAATCGAAGAATCCGAACACAAGTGCAGTTCTTGCAATCAGGAAGAAAGAAAGAAACTGGTAAGCAAAACAAACTTTTTCCTATTTATTCAGTGTTGTTATAAATTTCCGATTATTCCGCGTGTAATGGAAATTTCAACTATAGATTCAAAAAAACACTTGGTAGAAATTGAGGAATGAGAAAATTGACTCGAGGATAGGATGTCACATTTTCTATTAAATTTGGTTATTAACATAATTGTTTGATGTTAACCAGAGTAAGTAACAATGGGAAGAGTAGTAACTAGAAGCCGAAGACTTAAATTATTAAATCATGATTCAGACTCCAACTCAAATAGTAGGAAGATATGTGAAGTCATTTCAAAGGTTCTGCTCCCTCAAGACTTGATGCTTCATATTCTTACTTTTGTTCCTCTCAAATCTCTTGTTAACTCTGCAAGGTATGTTTGCAAACCTTGGGCAACTACTATTCGAACCTCCCAATTTGCTCAAGCATGCCTAACACATTCTAAACCCGGTCTTTACGTTCAAGATTGTGACTTTGGAAGTAGATCTTATTTATTGGATATCAAAAGTCATGTGAATGGTCAATTTGAATTTGAAAGGACTGATTTGGGAATACCTTCAAAAATGGGAAGGATTGTTTACAGTTGTAATGGCATATTGCTGCTGCTTCACAGCGGTCATACACAATCACCAACTTTCCTCGTGAACCCTATCATCAAGTGTTGGATTAGGGTTCCTCCTTTGCCCATGTCACAAAAGAGATTTCAATTTGGGATTCAATTTGCTTTAGTGTGCGTTCCTCACACGGCCAAATTCAAGCTGTTCTACATAGAAATCCTAGAGGTTTCTGGTTCTTTTTCGTATGTTTTCCATGTGCTAAGAATTGGAATAGATAACTCATGGAAAGAGATAGATAGAAAAGAAGCTCCACGTGACTGGCTTAATTTCTGGAAACCACTTTTTGATGGAGGAAACTATCTTTACTGGATATCTGTACAACATGGAATAACTGTGGTGGATGTTGACAAGGAAATTACTGTTAGAAAATTTCCACTTCCCCCTGTGTCCATGGATCCTCGTCCTCTTGTGGACTTTTTATGGATGGGAAATCAACTTTCTTGCATTGCGTGTGAAGATGATGATTTTAAGACATTTCAAATCTACGTTTTGGATTTTGATTCTGGAAAGTGGTCTCTTTACCATGAGATGGGACCTTTTGATTATGTGTCTGTTTGTGGCCAAGAGCTTAATATTACAAGTCTAGTATTTCGTTATTGGATCTGCAATCAAATTATCTTTCGAGTAGCTAGAATGCCAATGCCAGAAGAAAAGTTGTCTGTATGCAGGTACACCATGCATTTTAGTTACGATGTCAAGACTAGACAAGTGACAAAGATTGAGGGTATTGCCATGGCCAATCATGAGGTATGGCTTCACACCGGCAGTCTAGTTTCACTACCAAATACTCCAACATAGTTAGCTTTCTTGGTACAAAATATTTAGTAGTCATTTTTATATTTATCTTTGTTAGGCATGATATGTTTCTATTGAGTTGTGTATCTTGGCTGTGGCCAAACAAGACATGATTTTTTAAGTGGTTAGTTTATTTTATTTATCAAATTTGGAGATGGAAACATTTGAAGTGTGTTTAGCTAGTTAGTCCACTTATTATTACATATTCTGTTTGATGATGACTTTGTCTTGTAACAAATCCTGTGTTCTCAATTTCTTTTCTTTTCTGCAAATGCTTAGAATGTAATTTAATTCAAAATGTGAGAGATTGGTATTTGCACCAGATTAATTTTTATTATTTTTCATCATAAGTATGCAAGCGTTTGATTCATTTTGGGTCTTCCTTGTAAATTGTAGTAGACATCTTTATAATTTGGAACAAAGTTGTATAGAATAATGACCAGCCAAAGGTTCAATTGCTCAATCTCAAACAACTTGATCTTCTCAATTGATAACCATGCATGAAAATTCAAATGCAGTAGTGCAAATTCGAAAAGGCGCTAGCTTGAATTTGCGATGCTCCACTCATTCTCTTTTAACAGATAGAATTCTAGTCATTAGACTATCATTAAAAGAAAATTGACATGGTGAAACTAAAATGGGAGGCTACAATGTAACCAATGTAGTATTCTTTTTGTGACGTTACCAATGTAGTTAAGTTATATAGAGATACAGTGTATTAAAATGCAGATCATGCATGTACGACAACTTTCGGTGTAGCTTGGCTTTTAAATTGAAGAAATCAACTTGCGTTAAAATAAGATTTCATCTCTGTATGACAACTTTTAATATAGCTCGGTTTTTAAATTGAAGAAATCAACAACGGCATATATATATATATATATATATATATATATATATATATATATATATATATATATATCTTAATATTTAAGAGTTCTGTTGGGTAAGACCAATTTGTGAGCTTTGTCTTATAGCTTATAGCTTATAAGTTCATATGATATTTTAGATCTATTTGATAACGGTCTTTGATCACGAGTTTATAATTTATTTTACTAGCTTATAATTTATTTTCCAGACGTTATTTTAAATAACGTTTTAATTTATAATTTATAATTTATTATTTTTTATTATTTTTTATTCTTATTATTTTAACAATAATTCATTTTTATCTTCAATAATTCATTTTACATTTATAAGTCGGTTACACCGTTAATGTTACTGAACCCTTCAATTAGCTTATCAACTATAAGTCTCAACCATCAACTATCGATCATCAGCCATCAATTATAAACTATAAGTTAACTTATTTGTCAACCGTTATTTTTACCAATCAGCCCCTAAATAAACTTTGAATGACCGAGCCAAATAAAAACCCTAACTGCCATTCTCTTCACCAAACTCGAACTCGTTTTCCTTTTAACTAATCGATATTAGATTCATGAGTTCAGGTTCCTCGCAGCGCATGTTCCAGCTCAAGCTCGACCCTTTAACCGGCAACTCTGAATGGGTCATCATCGACGAACAAGACGGCGACGAACAAACCTTCCACCAACCTCTTCTTGCCACCACGTCGTATTTGGACATGCTCAACGATTCCACCAGAAACACTGCATTTCGCCAAGCCATTGAAAAAACCATCACCAAACCTTGCCACGTTCTCGATATCGGGTACTCTCATTCTCTCAAAATTTGATTTTTGTCGATTCAGTTTTCTTATAATGTGATTGATTGTTATGTTTAACTGCGTGCAGTGCTGGAACTGGGTTGCTTTCGATGATGGCGTCTCGAGCTATGGGTGGGAAAGGAACGGTGACAGCTTGTGAGTCATATCTTCCTATGGTGAAGTTGATGAAGAAGGTTATGCGCGTTAATGGGATAGAAGGAAGAATCAAAGTTATCAATAAACGTTCTGATGAACTTGCAGTTGGTGTTGATATATTTTCACGTGCTGATGTTCTTGTAAGTGTTTTAGCTCTAGCAGTAGCACTTTTCAACTATCACTTGTTGATTGTTAAGCCCTTTTTAGAAAAAAAAAACAACTCAACCAAGCGATTATGGCATAAGCACTCATTATATAAGTGTTTATGTATTAGCTATTTTTATAACAAAGACAAAATAAAGTCAAATCCTGTTCATAAGCTATCATGGAGGACTTATGGAAATGAGCTGAAATAAACTTCGGGACATGTCATAAGTGCTTATGCTAGTAGATATGTTCATATAAGCCAATCCAACCAGGCCCTAAATATACTAGCAAAGATCGTTTGTAAGATTGCATGGATGTGAGGGTAAAATGAAGGTAACAGAAGTCTCAAGTTCCATCTTGTGGCATGTGTGGAAAGACTTAAAAAGAAGAAGGCAGATAGATAGGCTGATGAATATCTGATTACGAGAGCCTAAGTTAGAGCTAATTTCTGCCATCTCATAAGATGTTGCTCTTTGAAGCAGTGTCTCCATTGTTCACTTAGAAAGCTAAATGCCCTTAATCCTTATTGCAGGTGAGTGAGATATTAGATTCAGAATTATTGGGTGAGGGGCTTATACCAACCCTACAACATGCACATGACAATTTGTTGGTGGAAAACCCTCTGACTGTACCTTATCGAGCAACTACCTATGGACAGGTTAACATGGAGATCCTTTTCACTGTATTATGCTTTTGAGTTTCTTAGAAGTTTATGCCTATTACCTCAATACCCTTTTCAGATAGTTGAAAGCACGTACTTATGGCGATTGCATGATTTGAATAGCAATGAGGCTGGTTCATATGATTGCGTTCGACTTGCCCCTCCTGGACTTGAAAGTGTTTTAAGTGTAAAACGTCAGCAATATGCCATGCATTGTGATTCAATAGGAGAAGAACTGAAACCGGTGTGTTTGAAAAGAATTTTGTAACTCACTTCATTAAAGTTTTATAAGTAACTTTCCTATTTAAATTAAGATCCATCCAGCTTTCAGAACCCTTCAAAATTTTTGAATTTGATTTTTGGAAACGGCCAGAGAGTTATGGAGAAACTGAGCTGAGCATAAAGGCAACCGATGATGGTAGAGTTCACGCTGTTGTCTCTTGGTAATCATATATGCGTTTTAATACTACTTTCAGCACATTTGTTTCCTTTCAGTTTACAGCATTCCTTATGTCCTTCAGGTGGGAACTTCAACTTGATCGTGAAGGGACAATTTATTATTCCACTGCTCCTGGGTGGATAAGATCAACAACCGCCACAAGTGAGACTTTGATATAATTTGTTGGTTAGGTTTTGTTGACTTGACTGTAGAGCTAATACATTCCATTACTATGATTGCCTTGTTACATGAATATGAATTATATCTGAGTATATTGGCATGTTTTATTTATAATTATAGTTACATTTTTCGAACCTTCATTGCTGATACTGCATTTCAATCTTCCTGCTTCTCCAGGTCCTGTTGATTGGTGTGACCACTGGAAACAGTGTGTTTGGTTTGTTCCAGGAAGCGGTATATCAGTATTCAGAGGGGAAGAAGTTCATTTACATGCTACTCATAATGATACCAGCATCTCATATAATTTAGATACCCAAGTGTCAAGATCTGAGGTTTTGCATCATGGATTAACGCCTGGAGACTTTCAGCTTGTAATTCCGCCAGAAAGAGCTGCAATTTATGGAGACAAAGGATGGAGGCTTTCAATGTTAAAAGCAGTAGAGAATGTGGTAAGCTATTCATCCCGCCACCTCATGACATAGGATATGATCTTTCACCTGTATAAGGAATAAATTGTAAACAAAAACACCTTTTTGCTCTTCCTCTTATTCAACGTGTTCTATTTGATTACGATAACTGTCAATTTTTACAGTTGCAGGGAAGAAGTCGCTCATTATGCTTGGTAGCAGATGATAGTGTGTATTTACCTCTTCTTGTGGCAAAGCTTTCAGAAGCACCACATGTAATATCATCTTTTCCGGGGCTGAAGGAAAGGGGACTCCAATATTTGCAAGCTGCTGCCCGTGCAAATAATCTGTCCCCTAATTGCATAAGAGTGGTTGAAAAAGGGGTGAAAAAGTTAACCATGCATGATACAAACCAGAAAAAGGTTGAACTTACCTAATTCCACTTGCTTGGCATGTCTTTACTTTGTATATATATGCATTTTAACTTCAAGAGCTATTAGAAATGCATGCTAGATAACTTAATTCATGCCTACAAAGCATACATGAAATATTTAAATGACTTTTCCCATGAACAAAGAGGCCTTGAATTTATAGAATTGAACTGAACTGGTTAATCTAGCAAACAGAGTGTTACTTTAACATGTTTTTTTATGAAACATGATTGCAAATGAAAGAATAATATAAATTTTTATTTCTATTTGCTATGATTTCTGAATATCTATGTTTATATATTTTGACTGTAGGTTGACCTGTTAATAGCAGAACCTTTCTATTTTGGACAAGATGGCATGCTTCCGTGGCAGAACCTGCGGTTTTGGTATATTTCATTAGCTGCTGTTGTAATCATTAACTTGATTTGCTAGGTCGTATATGCCATGCTTTAATAATCCTTAAGTATTCGCAGTGTTCAGTTATTTTGTTTTGGGTGCTACTCCACATTTTGTTGACTGCTTTTACTCAATTTTTTTAGGAAGGATCGTACAACACTCGATTATATCCTCTCCGAAGATGCTATAATAGTTCCTAATAAAGGAATTTTGAGAGCTAGTGCCATTTATCTTCCTGTAAGTTAAAATATCCATTAAATGTGGATTGGGAATAAATTTTAGGAAAGCATATACTTGTCTATACTAGGGATTAAGAGAACATTAATAATGTGCATGCCGATTGATGGGACAAACAATTTGCAGGATCTTTGGAAAAGTCGTTGCTGCTTGAGTAAGATAGAAGGTTTTGACCATTCAGGGGTAAACGCTACATTAGGAGCATGCGGTCATCTACCTGAATCGGAAGAGGGTCCTTGTGTACCTTTTTTCCTTTGGCAGTGTGGAGAATTTGATGTAACTAATCTACTTAGAAATTCGTGTCTTAGTTATAAGCTGACAATAGTTCGCTACTATGAATGCACTCTTATTGTGTATAATGCTTCAGGTGCTTAGTGAAACATTTGATGTGATGGAGTTTGATTTCACAAAACAAATAGGCCAATGTCAAGGAAAATCCCAGGTAAGCTTTGAATGCATTTACATGTTTAGCAGGTTTGGCACCTAGCGTCGTGATCTTAAAGGACTATGGTATCATCAAATGTCTATTTGCTCCACATGTTGTTTCTGTGGTAGCTTATTAACTGAATTAATTTTTTAATTAGCTATCTGAGGGTAGCATCACAATGAAAAACCTGACCTAACTATTAGACAATTATAAACAGAAGCGATCTGTTAGAAAGTTAATTAGGATTTATGAGTTAGGAACAGTTAGAGAAATTCGGTAGTTATAAGGGACATCAGTTAGATAAATAAGTATAATAAGAAGTATTTATTTCATCTAACAGAAGTGTAATGCTCAATGTTACAAATGTTGCAGGTTAAATTCACTAAGACTGGAGTATGTCATGGGTTTGTGTTGTGGATTGACTGGGTGATGGATTCTCAGAGCTCTGTTGTCATATCCACTGGTCCAGGTCACTCTCAGTTCCCTTTATATTTTAAGGTGTACTGTCTAAAATACATCTTGGATATCTTGTGTCAAAACCACAGTGAGTAGTAATGTAAAAATCGGAAACCATATATGATACGGTGTTGATGTCAGATTTTGTGTCTGAAGCGTTTATGTAATTTTACCGGTCCTCTGATGCCTCATCGCTGATTCAAACATGCAGTGGTATAATAAAATGAGCTATTGCTTATTCTTTCCATTTTATGATTGCAGATAAAAGATATTGGAAACAGGGAATAAAGCTTCTTGCAACACCTAGAACTGTAGGACCACAAGGATTGACAAATCTCCAAGCATATTGTTCTGCAGCTCTTGAAGCATTTTTTGATCCATCAAATGGGGAACTCAAAATTATACTTGATTTCTTATGATATTTTTATATAGAAAAATATCCATCTAGCATCCAAACTACATTTATGTATGACACTCCATTTTGAAGATGACAAAATTATTTGTTGAAGTGTAGACTTGATAGTGATATATTTATTTATTTTTTAGCAGAAATGACTTTGCTTTTATAAGTTCTAATTGTAAGTCAGTATTTGGAGTTTTTGAAATTTTTTAAAATATGTAATGGAGTTTTTGCTCTTACAATTGTGAATTTCTTTTTAGCAATAAAATACGCAAATAATGATGTTTCGGAAAAAATTATGTAAATAATTATGTTTCGGAAAAGGTTTACATGTAGGAGCCAAGTGAGATGGCGCATCTAATGATACTTTTGTCTTAAGCGCCATTTGACATGACGCATACATTTCCAACAAGTCATGTAGGATTGCGCAGACACTTTACATTTAGGAGGAGGTGTCATCTAAGATGGCTCCTACGTGTATTTGTATTTTCTATAAATAAAATACCTATTTCTCCATCATTCTTTGCAACTTCTCACATTCTCTTCTCATTTTCTCTAATTTTCTCTTATGGTTTTTGCGTCATGACATCATCCACAATTTTCACGAGAAATGGGTACGTCATTTTCTCGGCTAGCAAATCTCTGATGAAAAT